>CM031243.1:364479578-364958964 GCA_018340775.1 Taxus wallichiana var. yunnanensis | reverse complement strand
TTTGATGTGAAGATAGTTTGCTCCTCTTCATCATCCTTGTTAATACATTGCTTCCTCTTGTTGCGGTAGGTTTACTAGCTTGTCAAAACTAATTATCAAGTATCTTACAAGTTTAGAGTTGTGACAAAATGCGGTAAGAAGAAGGGAGAGCTCTCGAGCAACGGGAAGCGAGAGATTCATCTTTGACCTCTTCTCCTAGGGCTAGAAGTGAAGCCCTCAACTCGCAACTCTTCTTAGGAAGGCTTCAATTTTCTCATTCTCCGCTTGAACTTCAATGTATGTAATCGACTCTGTGCAATGGAATGACATTCTTTTCTTGGCCTCATATATTGTGCTCAGATTATCCCATGCTTCTTTTGCTGATGTGGCATCTCGAATGTGGGCTTGCACATCGTCGGATACTCCAAACAAGATGATGAGTTTTGCTTTACGATCTCGCTCTATCAAATTATCATTGTTGAGTTGACGATTGGTGATCTGTTAGAGTACCAAATCACAACAGCCAGATTTCTTCAAACTCAAGTCGTCTTTATTTTTGTCTTTAAGCAAGCGACATAGTTGCTTCCTTTGAGCAATTGTGAATCGGAAGAAAAAAATTGGGGCATTGGTGCCCATTTTGCGAGAGATCAGCGACAGGGTTTGCTCTTATCACTCCGGGTATTAGGTCTCCCAATCTATATACCGTCGATCCGATATACTTGAACCTTTCTATATATGCACCCTTCCGATATACCCGTCGGTACATGGAAGAAGCTCGCCCTTCTATATACCCAATGTATGTGAAAGAGGCGTTAACGTACGTGAAAGAATTCAATACGTGGTACCAAGACAAGATCTTGATGGGGTCTCAAGTGCGATTATTGACACCGGCTCAAAGAAATATCCTCATACTGCGCGTGTAACTTCACTATATACTCGGATAATTTCTCGATCCAATTTATGTCTTGCAATCGTTCACGGAGCGGATGGGATGGTTCATAGTGTGTACCACTATGACCTTATTAATCCCCGTCGATTTATAGGGACGATGCCCGAGACATGACGTTATTGCATGCTATATTAGGCGTTAAGTGTAGTAGTAGTCGTGACGGCTTTACCCGTAAGCGCTTCCCGAGGCACCGTATATACCGACAGCTGCGAATGAGATCTAGGATCTCGTGAGTGTTACTGAGAACCAATTTTACTATTTTTTTATTACAATTCTACCGGTTTGACGAAGCGATTACAAAGTTTTGCGATTGACTTATGGCAACCTAAAAATTAGTAAAATATGCGTGATATACAATTTACATTCAAAAAAATGTACAATTTGAATGACAGCAAAAATTTCGATTTCGGTCTGGTGGCCTCCCGAACCCAATATGACCCAAAATGCTAAAAATTCAAAATAATAGCTGAAAATGCAATTTTAGATGGGTCTCCTTTTGCAAAAATGTCCAGAATGAAAAAAGACCCGAGATGGGAGAATTTTTTTACCCTAAATTAGGGATTTCTCCGCTAAATTTAGTTAGTTGTAACTAAATTCAAAAAAGTCTCGCTAAATTTATCAGTTCGCAAAAAATTCCCAGATGCAAAAGGTGAGTTTTTTGAGTGTTTTTGGTGGATTTGACCCCAGGACCTCTCACTCCCAACATGCATGCACTAACCAACTTGCCCACATAGTGCGCTGAGCTATGAAAGGAAGGAACTTGTATTTATCGACAAGTAAAATAACTTACCTCTTGGAAATGCGACTTGGTTGAGAAGATGCCACGTGGTGCATGGCTTTGAGTGAAGGTGGATTTAGGGTTGTATTTGCTTAAAAAATGGATCTGAAGCTTTGTTTTTGTTTGTTTGCCTTTGTATGGCCGCTTTTCCTTGCTCGGGCCGCGTTTTAGCTTTCCACGCCCGATTTTGTTTGTTGTTTGCTTATACAGCCGCATTTTTGTGTTTGGCTCACTTTGTTTTTCCTTCCTTGGCCGCATTTTTTTTGTTGTTGATCACCAGCCTAAGCTGCGCATTTCTTTATGCAAGTCATTTGAGACGGAAAATGGCGCGGGCGAGTGGAGAAGGGCGCTTTTTGCTCCAAAAAATGTTTTCTTTATGCAGGCCGCGCGGGGTCAAAGAAAAACACGAGGAGGACTGTTCTCAGTCTGGTTTGGCCGCTTATTACTCTTCTTCCACCGTGTATTTTGTGCAGGTCCAGCGTGGGCGCCTCCTTCCCCTTTTTTTTTTAATTCTTTGCTCTGTTTGCAGGCTTGGGCGTCTTGTGCAGGCTGAGGAGGTCGTTTTCTATCTATTCTTGCACCGTTGCAAAGATATATTGATAAATAGATGCACCAGCTATTGATAACTAGGCGCGTGGACAGTTTTCCAATTCTTGCATTCTCACCATTCAATTCTCACTTCACATGGCTCTGAGTTTCTGACATACCCTGCTACATGACATAGTATATGCCGATGAAAACAATGTCAATCAAATAGATATGAATTTGGCACACATACCTCCAATTACAACAGCATGCTACTTGTAGCTGTCACTAAATGCACCTCTGAATTAGAGGGAGAACCCCTGTTTGGGGAATTTCTTTTTAAAAAAATATATAGGCTGCAGTGAATTTTGCTCACTGCGCAAGTGCAAAAAAAAATTTGCCTTCCAAGCACCTGGAAGGAACAAGAGGATGTGGGGGAGGCAGGGATGGGGCTGGGAGTTTGCACGAGGCTGCACAGGCTCTCAAATGCTGCAAACATGTCTCCAATCTCCTCTCTCTCTGCTGCTCTCTCTTCCACACCTTTACAGGCCAGATTCTTGCTCTGGTACCAAATGTAGATTGAGAAACAGGATGGAAGCTTTGTATAATTTTATTAATCTCAATCAACTAAAAATTACAAAGAATGGGCTGCAATATTTATAGATATTGCACAACCAAATACATCCGGAAGAATAAGTTGCATGTACAACCCAAATGCCGAATAAACAAGCTTCCAATAACATCCAGAAGCAAGAAATGAATAGATACAAATATATTGTTTACAACAATATAACAAAGATGAAATAAAAGACAAATATGGTTGATTAACCATATAACCAAATAACAATTATTATTTAATTAATAAAATTAAATAATTTAAACTATGCATAATTAATATTAGGATAATAATATTTAATCCTAACAAGAACGTTCCCAAGGTGTAGTGAAAGAAATTTTGTGTTGGTCTTCTTTAGTTATTTTGATTTGATTATATCCAGAGAAACCATCCATGAGAGACAACATTTTGTGTCTAGTTGTAGAATCCAAAATCATGTAAATATTTGGCAAGGGAAAATCATCCTTTGGGAAATCTTTATTGATATCGTTAAAAATATGTACAAATACAGATGCCCCCAATATTTTTTCCTACTAGGATGATGTTGGAGATCCAATCAGAGTAGTTAATGGGCCAAATGAAACTAACATCTAGCATCTTCTAAAGTTATTATTTGATAAGCAAGGATACCTTTGGATGCATCTTGTGCAGTTTCTACTTGACTAGCTTTGACATATTTACGCACCACAATATTATGAACCACTAGAGATGGATCAAGACCAGGGCATATCTGCATAGGACCATGCAAATACATCCGAGAATTATTTTAGGAGTGTTAAAAATTTGGCTTGTTCTTCTACCAATAATGATGCCCCCAGTTTGAGGATCTTGGGGTCTTCTTCGCTTCTTATATTCATGTCAATGGTTTCCTTGATTAAAGATGTTGACCCATCTTGTAGCGTTTGAGAGCGGAAGAATGTGATCCATATCTGGATCATGTTCACGATTAGAGGATTTTTGGAATAATTATGCAAGGGATCCTCCTCAACTAGGTTGTAAAAGAAGTTAGGATGAGGGATACTTGGATTGGGATTGAATAGGAAAGATAGGCTCTTGTTGGCTAAAGTATGTGTCAAGATTTAGACATACTTAGAAACCTTCCTTATGGTCTCTCGGATGGTACATTATCCCGAGTTCCCATGAACTCAAGAATTTCCTCGTCATTCTGAAATGTATCAAGAGAGATATGTTTGGATTGTTGGTCCCACTAGATGATTTGAGGGTAGGTGAGAACAAAATTAATGATGAAGATGACAATGTCATGGAAGATATTGGTAGCGACAGAGGTCTTCGCATTAGCGCTATAGAAGGAACTCGTTTTAATGGTGTTTATAGCCTCCTCGAGTTATGTAGGTTGTGTCACTTGAGATCATCATGGATACTCTCACTAGGGTGGTGGTACCCTAGTTTATGGCCATCAAGATTAAAAATAATAGCAGAGGTTTAGGGATGCCTTGTGCATGGAGACCTAGTCCTCGACTAGAGTATCCCATATGAGTCATCATTTGTTTGAAATTGGATATTTGTTGTTCAAGTAACAAGATGGTATAGAGTCATAAATGATCCATGTGGTGTCAGATGGCTTGAGGTACTCGTCGATAAGACACCCAAAATGGATAAAAGTGGAAGAATCCAATGAATGTTTTTTTTTTTATTAGACACATGTTGGGCCTGCCACGCTATTTAGGTGATAGTGGTAGTTGTTCAATGTTAAAGGTTTGATATTCCCGCACCCTTTGGATTTTAGCTTGAGTGAAATACTAGGTAGAAGAGCGAGTATATATGGATGAAGTGGCTAAGATGGGAGCATACGATGATGAAGCGTTACATGAGGTGGATGGGAGGCTATCAGATGAAACATATGAAGTGGAAGGTGTTGTGGATAATGAAGATGGAGATTGTGAAGATATGTTTTCAGTGATGGGACAATACAGCTACCTATAGGATTGTGCTTCAAGTTCTTGGAAATACTTTGGAATGATTAGGGGTCACCATGAATGGTGACTTCTATGTCAATATGCTCAAATTTAAGACATTGGTGCAATGTGAATGTGACGACATGCATCTTGTGGATCCATGGACATCCAAACAACAAATTATATGGGAACTTAATGTCTACCACGTGTACCAGGGTGGGCAGCATGACATGCCCTACATTAATAGGAAGATACAAAGTTCCCACTTGCATTCTTTCAGCATTGTCATATGCTTTGATAGTAATTATTTCTTGTCATAAATCTGATTCATCGTACCCTAGTTGTTGAATGAGAGATAGGGTACGAAGGTTGAATCCAAACCCATTGTCCACTAGCACTCATTTGATGCGAGCATTTTCAATGTCAACCTCAATGTAGAGAGGGAGGTTGTGAGATGGGTCAGATCTGATGGTAAGTCTTGTTGAGTGAATTTGAGTGGCAATGTCGATTAGGGTAAAGATGAGCAATAAGGGCTTGGAATTGTGTAGGATCGATGTCATTTGGGATGCACTTTTCTTGAATGGTGCAATAAAGGATATATTTGTGCATGGAGCATGTTTTGAGAAGATCCATAATATATATTTACGTGGAAGTCTTCTCAAGTTAGTCAATGATGTTGCACTGAGCTTGCAGTGACAAATTAGAAGAAGATGGAGTAGCTCCTTGGACCACAACATGGATCCTTCGAGTGGTAACCACACACTAAGGGTTTTTAAGGGCCTTTGACCTTGATAGTGGCTACTTGATGTGGGGAATGATGGATATGGCCAACAAGATATTCATACTAGAATGGTACGCGGCGGTAGTTGATGTGATTAGAATGGTGGGTGGATGACTCGAGGTTTTTCCAGGACTTTGTTGACCCTAATTTTAAGCGTGTGTCTAACCATGATTAGGAAGCATATTTTTATAGATTCCTAGATTTTAATTTTGGGAGGTAGAGGAAGCATTATCTTCGACTTCAATTTTTCCCTGATTAATTAGATCTTGAATATAATTCTTCAATTTCATACACCTATTGGTGGCATGACCCTTGATTCTATGGAATTTGTAATATTTTTTTTCCTTAAACCAAGAGGGTTTTTGTCTGGACTCATCAATTGGTTGAGTTTGGGGGAAAATGACCATATTAGTAGTAACTAATTTGTCAAGGATTGCTTCAATAGATTCACCAAGGGGGGTAGATCGGAGCTAAACCTTTGGGACGGATATGGTAGTAGCTTTGTGGACATGTTGAATGTTCTTGGTCTTTATCACTCCATCACCAACAATATTTTTTTTGCTGAAATATTTAGGCATCTCTAATGTAGAGGGTTGGTTAGACTGATTATACTCATGGGAATACAATTTTATGAGGCCTTTGACAATGAGGGATTTTTCAATTTACTTTCCTTTCTCTATGATGTCATCGAAGGTATTGGCACAATGAACTTGCTAGTGAAAAGCTATCTCTTGATGAAGGTTGGCGATAAAGATGGTAACCAGTTGCTTTTCAAGGATGGGCCATGGAATACGTCTGGTAAGGGCTCGCCATCATTGCAGGAAGGAAGAAAAGCTTTCCCCATTGCGTTGTTTGGTATTGCATAGGACAATCATGGTGACATCATTTTTATATTGTATGAGAAGTGCTTGAAAACATTTTCAGACAAATTGATGAAGGTAGTGACAGATCCCTTAGGCAAGTGGAGGAACCATTCAAGGGTGGGACCGCCTAGACTTTGTGAAAAGAGTCTTAATAGATAGGATTCGTCATAGGCTACTTCTTGATAGAGAATATAAAACTCATTAACATGTTCACGAGGGTCCCCATTTCCCTTGTATTTATCAAACTTTGGTGGTTTGAAGTATGGAGGGAAAGGGACTCACAAGATGTCATGGTCAAACATATAAGGGAAAAGTTCCTCAAACTTGTATTTTCATCCTTGTTTGCCGAGTTGTAACCCTTGAAGCGTTTCCTTAATAAACTTCACTTCTTTCTCCAGGGTAGGTTCTTGAGGGCCACTGGGTGGTAAGTTGTAAGCGGGTTGTTGAGAATTTTGAGAGCCATGGTCATGTGGTCATTGCAGATCAAGTTGGGAGGCCAATTGGGAAATCTGGTTGTTCATTTGATGTAATTGGGATAATACAGCTTCCCTAGATAGATGCGAGTTATTGATGTTCTCTCAACTATCCCGTCTATGTGTAACACGATAGTTATTTGGATTGCGATGTTGTGGGAATGGTGGTCATTGTCCAATGTAGTCTCTCTCATCATGGAGGAGACTATGAATTTGGTCACGAGTATAATTAGGAGGAATTTTCGCTCCCATATGATATAATTGGAGTAAGAGAGCGTATTTGGTTTTATCTTCCTCCTATGAAATACATACTTGAATCCTCATCACTACTAGTGTTGACCATTATTTCTTTGTCTTCTCCTTGGGTATAATTTTCTTTTGCATTGGCATCATAATAGTTGTGATTAAATATGTTGTGTCCTATTTCTTGGTGGTTGTTTTCATCATCATTTCATGATTAGATCAGGAAGCTATTCTCCTAGGTGCCATTAGAACCTAATGGTATTGAGATGGGTGGATGGGATGAAGGTGTGCTAAATCTATGAGAGATGTGTAGATGAGGAGAGGATAAGATCTCTTATTTGACTGATTTATAATCTTAATAATTGAACCTTGTTTTGGGACGAAAGGATTTGAGGAGGTATTAAGAAGACGAAAGAAGGATTTTCCTTGATAGAAAATGGATTTAGATGCGCCTTAATGTAAGGGCTTAGAAGAATAGGATAAGTGATAAGGATTTATGGTCTGTATGCAAGGTGTCAATTAGCAAGATTAAATTAGTTGTGTCGATAAGAAATCGTAGATGGGGTGTTTAGGTATGAAAACTTGTGTGTAGATTTGGGTGAATATGCAAGGATGTAGTAAGTGTTGTGATTAAAAGAGATACATGATACGATAGGTTTTGGGATCTTTTAGACCTAGGTAAGTGTCACGATGCCCACAGAAATGCCAAAGGCACCAAGGGGAAATTTGTGATGGTAAACAAATGGTTGTTTAGGTTGGATGTGATGTTATGGAATGGGTTACATTTGTGATGTGGGGATATGTAGGTGGATGTTTGAATTTATTTGTGATATGGGGGATGTTTGTAAATGTCTCTTGTGATTATGAAATTTATGGATTATGGTGAGGTTTTATTATTTGTTTTTATTTATGTTAATATAAGGGTTTGAGTGATGTGAAATAGATAATGGATGATAAAAGTATGGTGAAAGGTATATAGTTAAAGGTGTATGATGAATGATGTGTGGTCAAAATTATGTATGGGGAGAGTCAAATTATGGTCAAAATGATGTGGTCAAAAAGGGAATGAATGATAGATGCATGGAATAGTAATATGGGATTAGTGTGGGGTTATATACTGGTTTTGACAAAACACTCAAACAAGTACAAACATGAAAGTACACCCTAACTAGCTAAGTGGGATTGTAATCAAGCTATAACCCACTCTCAATACCACACACTAAAGGTGGTGCCAAAAACTAGTTCTCCACCTATGTGCCAATTTAAGGTAGGCTAGCGAGTGATCTTTAGGGAGTGTGGCCTCCTTGCACTATAGCTTGATATGAGGTCAAAATCGGCTACCTACACTAGGATATATGAGCTCACTAGGAGCATCCTCCGATATACCTTGTAGTATGTGGGGCCCAAGTCCATGTTACAAGGATGTTGTGCTGTGGCTTGGGTATTGGGACGTGGAAGCCCCTCACTTCACACCGATCTTTAAAAAAGAAAGTGCTTAGCCAATAATGACAGGTTGTCATAGAATTTATATAGCCCACCGAACACGGGGTGTGTCTACATGCGTGGAGGTGAAGCCCATGGTCATGAGAACCCTAGGACTATGGTAAGTACATGGATGTCACTTCCACATCACGTTACCCCTAAAAACAAACAAGAGAGGAATGTTAGTCACTTTTGATCCTCAAGATCGCCCTAGGACGCGAGAGGAGAACATACACGATTTTACCTTCGAGATAAAAACAAGCAGTAATGAAAAACACACAAAAGGATGATATATGCAAGACAATAATTAAAAATTAATTACAAATATTATATTAAATAATGGGGTCTTCAAGAAGAGGCTCTAAAAAAAAGGATTAGTAGTTTTTGTTTATAACCCCGGTATTCTTGGACTGATTGTACTGCAAAACAAGATGCGCTTTAGTATTTTTAACTAACCAAAATCATACAACCACAAAAAGTTATTATAAATAAAAGGTGAGTATTGAAACATACGAAGTTTCCCTTGTTCTGTAATATTTATGTAAAAATAGAATGTGAAACCCTATACAACACCTAAAAATATAGTTATATTTATTAGTACTAATGTAAAACATTAATCCAACAAAGGCGCTAATTACCAGAGAAAAGGCGCTAATTACCAGGAAAAAGGTGCTACTTGAGTGTCAAAGGTAACAAAAGTAAAGAAAGGTGCCAATATAGAGCAAAGGTGATATTTTAGGAAGCAAAGGTGCGAAAGAAGGTTAAAGAAGTTAAAGGCACTACAACAGTGAACAAAGGTGCTAAAACATTGAACAAGGGCACCAAAACAGAAAGGTTAATTTTAGCAGAATTCAGTTTTCAAAGTATAAGCATAGGTGCCAAAATCCAGACAAAGGATCCAAACCTACATAGTCAAAATGTCATAAACAAAGGTGTTAATATATGCCACAAAGGCGCCACGGGTTCGACAAAGGCACCAAAGTATAACCCTGCAACCACAAAAATCAATATATGATGTACAGGAATTGATATAGGTAAAAGGTACCACTTCTTGCAATATAGGAACTGAAAGACAGGACCATATGGCACCAATACGAAAAATTGTCACAAAAATTCAAAATTTTAAGGTGTAAACAAAAATGATTTTTTTCCAAATTTGGACATCTTGTTCTAAGTATGAAATATTGTTAAAAATAATAAATACATTAGGGGGTAAGCCCCACAGTGGGAGCCAAAATGTAGAACAAAAAGAGTGTTAATTGAAATACAAACTAAGAACCAAACCAAATTAATCCTTAATCTAACACACCTAATCTCTACCTCTGATTGAGCAAAGGATATGAAGGATGGAAAATCAATACCTGCAAGCTGCACTTACCTACAAGATGCAATGCTCCTCCTTGTTGTATAGTATTTTCTCATGTATGTTGTCAATTTGCTTCAGATTTGTGGAGTTACTTGGACAACATCTCCCCTTATAGATTGGTTTCTTGCTTGAAGAATACTTGATGATTGTTGTAGAGCTCTTTAGGAAATTTGGCAAGACTTAGTTGCAATTTCAAAAGTTGGCTTCTATAGAGGGTGACAAGCTTATTTATAGATGCAGGAAGAGAAAATGAAGGGTCAAAATCTTTCCATGTAGAGGGAAGATCAATGGTTGTGGATTGATGAGAAGAATGGAGAATTTTAGAATTAGAGAATTCTAGAAATTCAATGGAGAGAGGGAGTTTTATTTAAATTTTAAATAAAATGGAGGGAAGTTTGGAAAGACTTCTAGAAATAGAAGCCTTTAGATTTTGAGGTGGATAATTTGATTAGTTTAAATTATGTGAGATTAATTGTGATTAGGAATGTGATTTGATAGAGAAGTTGGGTGTAGGATAGGTGTAGAGTACGTGGGTAGGTGAGTAGGAGTTTTAAATTCTTAGAAATTGATAATAGAGATTAGTGATAGGATAATAGGATATTAATAATGATTTAAAGGATCAAGGATTGGATGGGATTATTGGGTGAGTAATGAGAATAGTTGAGATAATGATATATATGATAATAAGGATTAATAATAATTAATCTCGCGATTAATTGTTATATGGTTAGGGATGAGGGGTGGATTAATAATGTATAATAAGCATGTTGACATTTTACATGTCTACAGATAGTTTATAAGGTACTTATAATAGAGATGATAATGATAACTATGATAATATAATTGATGTGTGGTGGGTCACCTAGGGGTGAAAATGTGGTGACTACGGTTGCCTCAACGACCGCCAAACACATCCCCTTTCTCCTTCAAAATGTTGACAAAATTGACGTGTGGTTCATATGTACCGATCATAAAAAGAAGAGTTTCATATTTGTTCCCCAAACATTTCCTCCACTCCTCCACTTCTACTCGTGAAACCCCTTCTTCATCACCCATCTTCCTCATACAATATTTCTCTTCCTTAATTTTAACTTATTTACATCCCTCCATTGCACTCTTTGCGTGAGAATTACTTAAGTAGGAAATTGTAGGTATTGCTATTTATAAATTGAGTACAAAAATTATTGATATGACTTTTGTTATAGGAAAAAAATCTAAAGCCATAACTTGCATCCGACGCGTGTCGAATTTCGGGAAGAAGTTGGGCGGGGCTTTCCCATCACGGTTCCTCATCTTTGTAATTTATACGTAGAATCTTGTAAAGTTAAATCATATCCTCTGTCACCCATTTACAATCAAAACAAAGCTTTACTACTTATGCTCCACTACAAGACTTTCAAGACTAGGAAGTGGGTTCTAGAAGACGAATGACAATTTTTTTTATTAAATCTACATCTTGTAGAAGAAGGGATTTAAGTAATGCCCATCTCATAATCTCATTGGTTTCGTGTTTGTGGTTAAAGGAAAAGGTGGAGCTTCTTTACCTTTTCTCAATCAAATTCATTCATCCAATGTCTTTCATAGGAGCCCTGGTTCCATTTTCATCTTCAACCCCTGTTACTCCTCCGAGTCCTACGTCGTATCCGCTCATCGATCGAATCATCAATCTTGACACAAACATGCCACATTATCTCAAAAAATTAGTGCATAATATTGACACTCTTCTCTATTATTACACAAACAATGTACAAATCCCATCTCTTTTCTAGGATTATTTTCCTCTGTATGTTTATATTGTTATTCATAAATTGAATATAAAAGAATTTATTGATATGGTTTTTACTTGTAGGGGAAATAACTCCCACGGATGGCAAGTTGCCTTCTCATGCATGTCGGGCTTCCCTCTGGATTCTGTTTGTCAAAGTCTTAGAAGAGGTTTAAAAAATGTCAAACTAATTTCTACACAAAGTAACTTTCCACAATATGCCTATCTTTTCTCCTTTGTTTTAAATTCTCAAGTCTTACTTTTGAAAAAAAAACAATTCTTTAGAAGAAATTTGTATTTGTGAACTTTTTGTCAAAAACTTAATGTGTTTATTTATTTTGATTGCAAGAAAGATTTTGTTTCCACATTCTATTATAATACATTGTGCGGATATCGAGAATCCACTGGAGATAAACACCTTACAACCATATCGAAGTGTTGACCATTATTGGAAATGTGCATTGGTTTTATGTGGGATTCTTATTGGTAGCGGTACTTTTAGAAAGGATGGAAAAATTCAAAAATAACAAGGAGCATTTGGAACTTCTGAAGTATATGAATGATTTGGAAAAATTAATCATGCAACTTCATCCTCTTCCTCATTTACATATGTAGTTGTGGGAAAAGATGAATGATTCCATAATTTTGATTACGCATGGGGCGATCTTCTCGTTGTGTACAAACGCAAAAAGAAACCGTCGGAAAGGTATTTACTTTCTAATTTTTTTATGGCTATCTTGTGATTCTCATCTTTTGTATTAGCTCTTAAAACTCTTGTCTTCTCGGTTTAGTGGTACATATACTTAAAAAGAAACATTTGGTTCTAAGGATTTTGAAGGGCTAGTTCATATTTAAATTAAAACATCTATATTATAAAAAAATGTTAAAGAAATAGTTTAATTGACAAGGTTAAACTAATCACATAAATAATTTTTTTGTTATATTATGTAAAAGAGGGTTGAAACTTGAGGGACCCTACCCTGCGTACAATAAGAATCTCCTATATAAAGCGAGATATTCAATAAAATAACAAGAAAAAAAAAAATAGTACAAACAAAGTAGTATCATAACTCGACAACCATTAAACTAACAAGTAAGAGCATAGAACAAACAACAAAAATGAACAACTAACAACAGCCATCACTCGTCCTTCTTCTCAAAGTTAGCCAACAAAGTGGCCCATTCCTTCACCAAGGACTCAATGTTATTTCCCGGACTAGTCAAATCGACTCGAGATAGTCCCCTCTTCCTTTTCTTCGATGTTTCTTGGTCTTCGCATTGTTTGTATGCATTAGCCAGCTGCCCCAGAATATGGAGATGTTGAATCATAGTCTTGACATTCAAGATATACTCCATTTTTGTGAAGTGTTGAAACATTATTTTTAACTTGCTCCACGTCTCTTTCCATGCCCTTAATTTTTCTTTCAGAATCTCAATACTGCCACCACTTAAAACCTGAGCCACATCCTCCACTTTCATCTTCATAGCATGCCAATCATTAAGGATAAATTGAATAGTGCTTTTAGTGAGACAAATTTCACTCTTAACGATCTCAAGGTATTCAAACATCTTGGCCAACAATGCACCCTGCTCAACAACACCTTTACCTTGCATTTCAACTAGGGTTTTTACACGGTGTTATCAAAGACGTGTTCCCCTGCTAACTAGTTTCCCTCTTCTCAGCCTCTTCCACAATCAACTCCTCCACCTCTTTCTTCTTGAGGTCTTGTAGACCTGTATAGCTTCAACCTCTTCAATATCTTGTTCTTCCCCTTCACTCGAAGAGGGGGGTCTTTAGAATCCTCATCCTCCGAATGGTGTCGTAGTCCACATTGTAATCCTCCTCTAGGGATTTCAACAACACACTCACCCCTTTAACCTTTTTTGTCCATGTCCACAGCAGATATTTTCACAATTTCCATGATAAACCCTTGGTGTAAGGGCACACTGACTTTACCTTTTTAAACCGATATAGGGTTGCATTGAGAGAACACCACATATAATTTGGGAAAATATAGTTTTTCCCATGCCTAAGATAATCAAGTATAGGGAGATGGTAAGAGAAGATGCACTTATAACAGCCTTCTAAAGTTAAAAATTGAATTAATTTGAGGGAAACCTCATTGAAAGGGATGGGAAGAGAGTTCCTTAAGAATCCAACAAAATGATTGGTAAGTTTTTCTTTACCTCTCAAGAAGAGCTTCAACTCATCTCCGAATCCTTCTTCGGCTTTTAGACTTCACACCCCCCATTTCCATGCCCATCACATAAGCCACCATGTGTTGATAGATATGTCAATATTTACTCCACAAAACACCACGCTACCCCCATCCACTTCTTCGTGGCTCCCATACGAGACCCTAAATATTTTCTAAGTTGAACATTGGGGCCCTCAAATATTTTAAGGAAAGGGGTCAGTCCCATTCTTTTGAACACCTCCATTGCTTCGGGTTTGATAAAAATAGTATCCCAAGGCTCTGTGCTTACCATATCTCCCCCCCATTTTCCTATTAACAGTAGACAATCCAACCCAAAAAATACCTCTCTTTTCTATTGAATAAAATCTTTCTTTTATAATTTTATAGATTTCAATTTTTAAGATGAGTTTGAACAGATCTATCAAATAATTAGAAAAAAGGTTAAGAGTGGTCAAACAAAGTCATGTTTATTATTCACATGAAGATAAATTGGGAAACTTAGGTTCAAAGTGTTATGCGAGCTAAACGTACATTTGATCGAGCTTATGTATAGAGATATGGTAATGTGAATATTGTAGCCACCCATGACTTGAGTGTGTAGAAATATTGGGAGTTGAGGGTGAACTTAATGAGTGTGGAAGGTGGCACACATCGACAATTTTATGAGAGCTGATCTCTATAGTTATCTGACCCCTAAATGTCACCCAAACATCCATAACAACAAAAAGCTAGTACACTTGCCAACCCCAAATTCATGTTGATTACACCAAAAAAATAATGATGAACAAGGTATGTTGAGGCGTTATACAAAATATACCATTGATGAAAAATGCAGTGTTGATGCTCAATTGGTTATTAGGCTACATACAAAGTGATATCATTTGTTTAACATAACCGTTATAGTAGAAAACCCACTTCCTCTGTAAAAAAAAACATGGTGTCACAAACCAATGCAACTCCTAATTTACCCAAAAGTACTAAATTCTCTAAAAATGGCAAAGAAATACACTTATCTTATCTCGATATAAAGAGGAAAACAAGAAAGTTGCCAAAAAGGAAACATTTGTCATTAGTTTGATTTACTCTAATGAAGAGAGATCATTTGATTGAGATTTATGAGAAGGAACGATGGAGGGATGATAGAATTTCTTGTCATTTACTCCCATTCCTATACTGAAACTAATCTTACTCAATTGATAAAACACTCTTACGAGATGAATATCACTTAGGTGCAATGTTAAAGTGGTTGCCCATGGTGCGATAACAATCGTCGATTTCTACAATCACAACAATGAGCCATGAAGATGTTAATGTTCGTCAAATGAATTTACACACCCTAACTCAACACCATAAAATACGGAAAAGGCATAAATAATCCACAATTCTCAATTTAACATTAATCTTTAATCTCAACCATGATCACCTTAATTCATAATGTAGAGGCATATATTTCATGTCATTTTCATCAACGTTATAATGCACACAATGTTTATGCTTGACATCTTACATTCAACCTGAAATAAACACAAGCAACCTAATTTGGTGATCCAGACAACAACTCAGGCAACAATTCTAGTGGGGTAAGATCCGAGAGTCATAAATTTTGCACTATAGCTTGATTGACTCCGCTTCAAAATACATTTGAAAGCTTGGAAAGTGTAGAAAAAGGTGAAATGGTGACATTTGGCTTAATTTTTATCGTCATTTAATCCTAAAACCCCTAAGTTTTCGATCGGTGATATCACAAAGAAGTTTTTGTGAGAGTGTATTGTTGATGCAAAATCACGGCACCCTTCTAGGTTGATCACTCGGGCATCCGGTGTGATTGCAAACATTGAATCCTTTCTCCAGTGTGGGACTGTAAAATGAGAAAGGAATCTCCGAGAGAAGGCTGGTTCTGCTCCTAAACTACACTGCCACAAGCTATTCCGGTGCGAGGAAGCTAATCTAATCCTAATCTAACCATGCCAGGAGACGAGAGAGAGAGAGAGGAAAAACAGCAAAAGCCTACACTAAAAAAGCGGTGATACACCGAGAGAAGGAGAATGTTGAACCTCTATCAAAACTACCATGGGACAAAGAGAGGTGAGCAATGGGAAGGATGGACAGATGCATCACAGGCCCAAGGATAGATTTCACATAGAAAATGTCCCAAAACTCCATGAACACAGCTCTAGACCTGCAATGAACATTCAAACATGCACAAATAAATGCAATGAAGAGAGGCAAGAGGAAAACAAGCGAAGAACGAGCAAGGATGGATAGATGCATCACAAAACACGTTTTTTGTTGCTCCAGAAGTTTGCACAGAACATCATTTCATTAGTAAAAGGAAAAAATGCCATTACAGAGCAGGGAGGAGGTTCGAGCTCCATTTTCAACCCTAGAGAAGAAAAGAAGGGAGGGCAGAGCAGAAAAGATGAACAACTTGTTATGTCCCCCTTTTGAAAGAAGCCCCTCTGTACAATATATAGGAAGAAAGAGAGAGGGAAGAGAGGAAATTTGAAACTACCACAACCACTTCTAGGTCACATTTTAAATCATCTCATTATGGTAGAAGTGGTGGATCCTGGCAAAACGGCGGGAAGTTGTCTGCTGCATTAAAGCTGGTTGTTGAAGCGTCACTTCTGGCATTACCATGCGTCGAGCCATTTCTTAACTTTCTCTCTCCAGGACTACACCAAAATGGAAGATTGATCCCAGAATCATGTAGAGAATTTCAACATCTTTCCGTTGATATAAAGAACGTGCAAATCCGAGCTCTGGATCAAAGATATGATGATCTGAAGATTTAGGGCACGAAAGGACCAAAACGGATTTTGAAATATTTTCCCGCTTCGCCACCTGGACGACACGTGGCAGGCTCTGATTCACTGAATAATTCTCTCTCCTCCACCTTTCCGCGGGCTTTCCTTTGAAATTTCCTTGTGGGCCCTAGCTGGGACACGTGGCACTATCCCATTGGTTCGGGCTGACCCTTCAAAACTCGCCCTTTGACTTTTTGACCTTTTCCCTTGTGACACGTGTCATGATTTGATTGGTCCGCGGGCCTGCCGGCTCTTCGCGCCCTTCGCGTCTTTTTGTCCCGGATGTCCCAGTGCTGTTTGGGACAGAAACCTCCGATCCGCCCGAAATGGGCTTCCTTGTCCCTTATCTGCCGATGACACGTGGCGCAATCTGATTGGCTCTCGGCTTTTTCGGCTATCCGCGTCCCTCGCGTCCTGCGGCCCAGATGTCCCAGTGCGAAAGTTTCCCATTCGGCCAGAACCGGCGGTTCGCGTCTTTTCGCGTCCATTTGTCCCCGAGATGTCCCTTTCTTTGCTTAGGACAAATTCTTCCGAACCCCGAAATGGGCTTCCCTTGCTTCACCGCTTCGCCTTTTTCTTCTCCCCTTGCGCCCTCACGCCCGATTGTTCGTTTGCGAAAATTCTCTATTTCGGGCGAACTGCCAGCGGCCATTCGCGCCCTTCGCGTCCCTCTGTTCCAATTGTCCCAAAGGCGACCTTGAGCGGACTTAGCCAATTTTCACGATTTTCTGGATCGATCTACATGCTTGGAAGTGCTAAAAACTACGATACATGTTATCAAAATTTACCACAGGGGAGTGAAATTTTGGCAATAGTTTTGCGACTTCGAATGGGGGTCACTTTTGCTTTTGGTGAATGATTAGTAACTGAAGCAATCCATTGGGCATGGAGTCATAAGCAAAAGCTGGCCCAGATCTGAACTTTGAAAACTTCCCTCTGAGCCACTTGAATCCCACTGGACATGGAGTTGTTCTCACCAAAATGCCACTTTGAAAGCAGGCGTGCGAGAAGCGAACCAGCAACACCAAAACTATGTACAGAACTAAAAAATCATACATGCTCTAAATGGAACATGCAGAGTGTGCACAAGCACTTCTTCTGCTGAAAGCAAACCTACCTACTCTACTCTAACTGGAAGCAAAGGCAAGCTAAACAAACCCTGCAATTGGTTGTGAGAAATAGCTTCCTTTCTTCAAAATTGGCAGCCATGCAATTGATTTGGAGCTGATCATGGTTGTTAGGATGAGTGGAAAATCAACAAAAGCTGGTATTCCACACAAATCATCAAGGTATCAGCTGAAGGCAAATTCAATACCTCTTTTAGTTGCTCTGCATTTGGGTTGAAGAGGTATGACAGCTGATCCTTGATACTTTGTAGCTCACCCTCATGCTCAGAAGCAAGCATGACTGGTTGTGACTTCTCCTTTGGCTCCAATGAAGCCAAATACGATTAGGGCAAGGTCTGATCAGTTTGATATGCCCATAGCTCTGATTTTCAACTCCAAGAATGGAGTCTTCTTGTAGACCTTGAATGGATGGTGTGGAAGCAATGGTAGAACCCTTCTGCCCTTTCTCTTCCTCCAATGAAGAACATGAAAGATTAAAATCTTCCAATCTTGATTCCGAAGAGCTGTTATAAGATGCAGGCTGCTGCAAATGAATGTTCTCCTTCAGGACAGCAGACTCTTGTGTTTGGAATGTGGATGATGAAAGAGAGAATGGTGGAAACTCAACCGGCTCTTCTCCATCAAAACAGTCCTCCAAATCTGACAGATAAACTACCTCATGGCTGTCCTGCTGCAAATGTTCAACTTCCTCCATGGTGTCCTCTTGATCTGTAACTTGACCACCATGGTTTCTTTCTCCCTCGACATTGATTTTGAGAGGTCAAACTCCTCTTGACATGACTTTGGAACTTGAGAGAGGTGAAGTAGAAATAAGAAGCTGAAGGTTCTCCTGTGCTTTGCTTTGTGCTCGAGCTCTTGGATCTGCAACTTTCTCCTCCACAAACTAGAATGTGCTCCTCTTCTTTTGGATCTGGAGCAGCTTCTCCTTCATCCAATGTTCGAAGAAAATCTTGCTCTTGAATGAGCTCCTCCTCCGGCATGAAGTTTGTCAAGTCAAACTCTTCAATCTGCTTTGCTCTAGAGGACAAGTTGGGAGGATGCAAGATCTTCTTCTTATCTATGCTGTAATGAAGAATCAGTCCCGACCACCATTTGTTCTCCAACCTTAGCCTCTTACGTAGGCTTAACCATCGAGGATCTTTGTCATACCAAACTTGGCAGCCAAACTTACTAAGCTCTTAATCATTTCTTCTTTTCTTGGCTCTTCCTCTTGCTTGTCCTTGATGACTGATTTTTCAATTTCTTCTTCCCCATGGAATTGGGAATGCAAGAGGAGGGGTGGGTTGTAACTCAATTGATTTGGCAATTTTTGTGGTGGTAAAGGAGATGAAATCTCTTGTTTCTTTAGAGGAGGGGGATTTCTTTTAGCTCTTGTGGAGAGGATGACTGTTTGGAAAGGAAAAAGGAAAGAAGAATTGAGGTGTGGTGGAAGGCGAGAGGTGGAGACATGGGATCAACATTTGGGACAGCGGATGGAGAGTTTAAAATTTGCAAGTCCAAATGAGATGATGCTGCTTGAGTAATGGGAAGAGAAAAACCAGATGATGGTGTAGAACTTACCCATTGACAAGGTTGTTCAACACCGAATGTATAGGCCTCTATTTCTGCTGTCCATTGTGCAAGTTGGGGCAGCATCTTTATCATGAAGTCCAGCTTCTCTTGAGGGCTGAAGTGTCTTGGAAAAGGGCCTCCCCATGGACAAGGAGTCCTGCAACCAATTCTGAAAGCTCTCATCTGAGCTGTTGCTCTGGACTGCACCATCTTTGCCTCCATCTTTTGGATTTTCTCCAACAGACCAGCATCTTGGATCTGATGGTCTTCATTGTATGCATACTCTTGCTCTTGGAAGGCTCCATAGCCAAACTGACTTTGGCACTGCTGCTCATATGGGTATGCATACTGATCTTGAATCTGCTCAAAATGTTGATTTGGAGGATTTGTAAAACATGTTGGAGGTGGAATATACTGCTGTTGTTGATGTGAATTCCATGATGGAAATGAAGTCATGATTGCACAACCTCATGGAATGGGAAAGAATGAAAGAGATGGAAAGAAGGATGAACGGGAATGGATGGAAAACGGGTCTGCAACTTCAGAAATGGGTTGCTGATCAGATGGAGTCGCCAGATGTGTTTGCAAGTGCCTCCAAAGGCTGAAATCTTCACAGGAACACACCAACCTGCAAAAGATGAAGTGGAAGACCTCTAAGGTCCCACAGGCATGCCAAAAATGTTGATGAAAAATCACGGCACCCCGGATGCGAGATCGGGCTTCTAGGTTGATCACTCGGGCATCTAGTGTGATTGCACAACATTGAATCCTTTCTCAGTGTGGGACTGTAAAATGAGAAAGGAATCTCCGAGAGAAGGCTGTTCTGCTCTAAACTAACACCCACAAGCTATTCCGGTGCGAGGCAAGCTAATCTAATCCTAATCTAACCATGCCAGGAGACGAGAGAGAGAGAGAGAGGGAAAAACAGCAAAAAGCCTACACTAAAACGGTGATACACCGAGAGAAGGAGAATGTTGAACCTCTATCAAAACTGCCATGGACAAAGAGAGGTGAGCAATGGGAAGGATGGACGGATGCATCACGAGGCCCAAGGATAGATTTCACATAGAAAATGTCCCAAAACTCCATGAACACGGCTCAGGACTGCAATGAACATTCAAACATGCACAAATACTGCATGAAGAAGAGGCAAGAGGAAAACAAGCGAAGAACGAGCAAGGATGGATAGATGCATCACAAAACACGTTTTTTGTTGCTCCAGAAGTTTGCACAGAACATCATTTCATTAGTAAAAGGCAAAAATGCCATTACAGAGCAGGGAGGAGGTTCGAGCTCCATTTTCAACCCTAGAGAAGAAAAGAAGGGAGGGCAGAGCAGAAAAGATGAACAACTTGTTATGTCCCCCTTTTGAAAGAAGCCCCTCTGTACAATATATAGGAAGAAAGAGAGAGGGAAGAGAGGAAATTCGAAACTACCACAACCACTTCTAGGTCGCATTTTAAATCATCTCATTATGGTAGAAGCGGCGGATCCTGGCAAAACGGCGGGCTGTCTGCTGCATTAAAGCTGGTTGTTGAAGCGTCACTTCTGGCATTACCATGCGTCAGATCCATTTCTTAACTTTCTCTCTCCAGACTACACCAAAATGGAAGATTGATCCTAGAATCATGTAGATAATTTCAACAGCTTTCCGTTGATATAAAGAACGTGCAAATCCGAGCTCTGGATCAAAAGATATGACGATCTGAAGATTTAGGGCACGGAACAGACCAAAACGGATTTTGAAATATTTTCCCGCGCTTCGCCACCTGGACGACACGTGGCAGGCTCTGATTCACTGAATAATTCTCTCTCCTCCACCTTTCTGCGGGCTTTCCTTTGAAATTTCCTTGTGGGCCCTAGCTGGGACACGTGGCACTATCCCATTGGTTCGGGCTGACCCTTCAAAACTCGCCCTTTGACTTTTTGACCTTTTCCCTTGTGACACGTGTCATGATTTGATTGGTCCGCGGGCCTGCCGGCTCTTTCGCGCCCTTCGCGTCTTTTTGTCCCGGATGTCCCAGTGCTGTTTGGGACAAAAACCTCCGATCCACCCGAAATGGGCTTCCTTGTCCCTTATCTGCCGATGACACATGGCGCAATCTGATTGGCTCTCGGCTTTTTTGGCTATCCGCGTCCCTCGCATCCCTGCGGCCCAGATGTCCCAGTGCGAAAGTTTCCCGTTCCGGCCGAACCGGCCGGTTCACGTCTTTCACGTCCATTTGTCCCAGATGTCCCTTTGCTGCTTGGGACAAATTCTTCCGAACCGCCCGAAATGGGCTTCCCTTGCTTCAACTGCTTCACCTTCACCGTGCCCTTCGTGCCCTCGTGGCCCGATTGTTCCTTTGCAAAAATTCTCTGTTTCGGGTGAACCGTCCGATTCGCGCCCTTCGCGTCCCTCTTCTCCAATTGTCCCAAAGGCGACCTTGAGCGGACTTAGCCAATTTTCACGATTTTTCCTAGGTCCGATTCGCGCCTCAATCTACATGCTTGGGCTTCACGAAACTTCCTGAATACATGTTATCAAAATTTACCACAGGGTGAAAATTTTGACAACATGTATCATTCCTAGAATGAGGTTGGGACATAAGAAGCTTGGGTGGTCCACACAAGATTCTTCAAAATACTTGACTTCTCATTGCAAGAGACCTCAAATGGTGGAAAACACCGGGAAAAATGATACTCTCAAGAAAATGGTGAATGAAGATCTCATGGAGCAAAAGGAAAAAAATGTTACAACAATACGCCCAAATCCTTCAATAGCTATAAATGGGAAATCCTTCCTCCTCATCTGCGAGTCAACCCTTCAGTGCCCCAAAACCCTTCAAGGTTCAAGTAAATTTTGATATTCCTATTTTTTAGGGTAAAATAAATTTTGATGCAGTAGAAAACTGTTAGACCAATCATCCTCCTTTTTATCAATAAATTCACTGATAAAGAGAAGATAACATTTTCTCTCTTGAAATCATCACTTTCTATCAAAAATTGGTGGGGGTGTACAAGAATGGACTCAATAGGGATGAGTTGGGCATCGCAGAGGAACCTACATGGGATGATTTTTGTGGATGTAATAAATAAATAATACTACCTTGTTGGAGCCTATGATGATATGTCCATACAGTAGCAAACTCCACCAAGGTAAGGACCAGTCGGTTCAAGATTATACTGATAATTTTTATTTTGTATCTACAAAATTGGGTATTCAAGACACATAGAAGCACAAGATCCTCAAATATCTTAGTGTCCTGTAATGGTACATACATGAGGATATGGACCTATTTTAATTTCATACCCTCGGCACGGTGTACAAGTTCGTGATCAAGATTTAACAAAAGCATAGAAAAAGAAATATAAAGAATGAGCCTCTGAGGGGGAAAAACAATAATGAAGGTCAAACCCAAGGTCAGGATTGGAAATAGGAGTCACAAGGAAATAAAAACATAGAAGGAGAATACAGGGAAGTGGTATGACTTCCACAAGACTAATCCTCATTCCAAGGAAGAATGTCAAGCCATCAAGTCCTTACTACACAAGTCACAATCTTTAACACCCACTGCTCCACTAGTGGCACACCTTGAGGTCGGAGATGAAGAAGATGAAATTATAGATGTTGAATCAAATGTGATCATTTCCACCTTGTAATTCAAAAATATGGATGATAAGGAAAGGCTATTTCACTCCAAACTTTTGGTAAAGGGTAAGCCTTTGCATTTTATTCTTGATCGTGGAAGTCGAAAGAATTTAATTTCTCTTGATATTTTGAAAAGCCCGAACCTTCCTGTAAATCCATGTCCCCAACCATATAGTATCAGATGGTTGAACCCAATAAGATATCTCCATGTCACACAACAATGTCTCCTCCCATATGCAATCAAACCCTTCCACGATGAAGTCTTGTGTGATTTTTTTCCATTGGATGTTTGTGATGAGCTCTTGGGTCATCCATTCATGTGGGAGAGACATGGCATCTATGAGTCACAACCTCCAAGGGTCACCATTAGCATTTGGCGTTGGCACTATCAGATACCCAAGTTCATCCCCTCCAACTCAGTTTCCCTCATCATTTTCAATCAATGTAAGAAGATAGTGGAGGAAACAAAGCAATTTGTCACCTTGATGATTAGGCCAAAAACCACTAAGAAATTTGTTATGACCACCTTGACCACACATTCAGTGTAACAAAAGAAGCAGATGGACATAATCATAGTTGAGTATGATGATCTATTCTAGTCACCCACATGGGTGCCACTTCAGTGCAAGGTAAAACATGTTATTGATTTGGTCTAACGCTCTCCTTTACCTAACATCCTTGTGTATTGCATGTTAATCCTTGAAAATGATAAGATCAAGAGGAATCTCCAAGAGTTGATTCAAAGGGAAACTTTTTCATGGGTAAAACATTGATAGTACTCCAAAAGAAATTTTATTGGCCCAATCTATGAAATGATGTTGTTAAGTACATCAAGTCTTGCACCCCCTGTGAAATTTCCAAACCAGTTAATAAGAAATAAGGTTTATACACACCATTTCCAAAACTCGACCAAGCCTTGGTCCTCTATCTCAATGGACTTCCTCTCAGGTTTTCCAACTTCGAAACATGGAAATGATTGTGTTTTTGTTTTTGTTTTCATTGATCGATTTTATAAGATGGCTATAACGATTTATTGAAGAAAAATATTTCTGGTTTCCAAAGTCTATTATTTCCCCTATTGCAAATGATGGACACCAGGTCTATGAAGACCACATCCTTCCACCCACAGATAGATAGATAGACAGAGGTAGTGAACTACCTTATTGTTCGCATGTTTCGTATGTATCACTCCAAACACCTACGTACATGTGATGAGGCCTTGCAAGTTCTTGGTGGCAAGAAAATCATGTCATGAGACAAATTGGTGGCCTTCTTTCCAACACTCTGGGAATATAAGTCCCTCTACTTGAATAGTGCAACTTTGTGTTTACATGTGTGTGTTAAAAGTATTTTTCTTTGGTGGTCTTGTGGTCGGGGATCCAACAGGGGCACTCCACTGACCTGCGACAAAGCTAGCAATTTCTTGCTAGAGAGGACTTTGCAAGAGATCGGGAAAGGGAGCGAGAAAAAGGGAGAGTGATTAATGTTATAGGTAGAAAATCATATTCCTACATTCATTAATAAGATTTCAACACACATAAATTCTAGAAGAAAAAATTAAGCAACGGCAACAAGACCAGTTAAGATTTAATGAGCACAAAGTATTAGTAAACCTCCTAGTAAAAAAGGTAGAAACTCCTCTTTTATTGAAGCTTGAGCAAAATTGTACATGCAAGAGTGGGAAGAATGTAGAAATGAGAAGTGGAAGAAAATTTTTGTCTTTGTTTCTTCACAAGGATCGCTCTCTCATGAACTCAAAAAAATGGCAACAAGACCAATGAAGATTTAATGAGCACAAAGTATTAGTAAACATCCTAGTAAAAAAGGCAGAAACTCCTCTTTTATTAAAGCTTGATCAAAATTGTATATGCAAGAGTGGGAAGAATGTAGAAATGAGAAGTGGAAGAAAAAATCAATGACCTAAAACTTTCAAGCCATATATATTGTAGTCGGTCTTTGTTTTGTGAAAACATATAGTATATGAAATTTTGTAGATTTTTGACCTTCTGGATTGGGTTTTGGCCCTACCACTACTTGAATTGGTACTAATTTTGAAATTTGGTCCATAATTCACTTTAGTGACCATGAATCAACTCTATGATGCTTGTTTATTTCTTACTAAAATGACGTTTAGGGTTTAGGGGATTCGGTGTTTAGAATTTAAGGTTTAGGGTTTAGGTTTTAGGGTTTGGTGTTTAGGGTTTAGGGTTTAAGGTTTAGGTTTTCGGGCTCAATATTTAGGGTTTGGGTTTTAGGATTTAGGGTTTATGGTTTAGGGCTAAGGGTTTAGGGTTTAGGATTTAGTGTTTAGTGTTTAGGGTTTATGTTTTTAGGTTCACGGTTCGGGGTTTATGGATTAGGGTTTAGGGTTCATAGCTCATTGTTTAGGGTTTAGGGTTTATGGTTTAGGGCTCAGGGTTTAGGGTTTAGGGTTTAGGGCTCATGGTTGAGTGTTTAGGGGTTAGGGTTTAGGGTTTAGGGCTTAGGGTTTAGGGTTTAGTGTTTAGGTTTTAGGATTTAGGGTTTAGGGTTTCGGCTCGGGGTTTAGGGTTCATAGTTTAGGTTTTAGGGTTTACTTAGTATTTAGAATTTAAGGTTTAGGGATTCTATGTTTAGGGTTTAGGGTTTAAGGTTTAGGTTTTAGAGATCATTATTTAGGGTTTAGGGTTTAGGGATTTAGGCTTTTAGAGTTTGGGCTTAGGGCTCAGGGTTTAGGGTTTAGGGTTTAGGGCTAAGGTTTAGGATTTAGTGTGTATTTACGGGTTTAGGATTTAGTGTGTATGGTTTAGGGTTTAGGTTTTCCAAATTTCGGGTTCAAGGTTTAGGGCTTAGGGTTTAGGGTTAAGAGCTCATGGTTTAGGGCTCAAGGTTAAGGGTTTAGGTGTTAGGGTTCAAGGTTTAGGGTTCGGGTTTAGGGCTCAAGGTTTAGGGTTTAGTGTTTAGAATTTAGGGTTTATGGTTTCAGGCTTAGGGTTTAGGGTTTAGGTTTCATAGTTTAGGGTTTAGGGTTTAGTGTTTAGAATTTAAGGTTTAGGGTTTAAGGTTTAGGGTTTAAGGTTTAAGGTTTAAGGTTTAGGTTTTAGGGCTCAATATTTAGGGTTTGGGGTTTAGGGTTTAGGGTTTAGGGTTTAGGTTTAGGGTTTAGGGTTTAGGGCTCAGGGCTCAGGGTAAAGAAATATTACCCAATATAGCTATCTTATTTTTCCCATCGCATGGGAAATATTTCACTCATTGTAATGTTCTGTGTCTTACCCATTCTTATTAGTAATTGATAGAGAGTATTCAACTGAAAGGGTTCATCGACTTCATAGGCAAAACATTCAAAGAGAGTCATCACAATTTTTTTGTCTTTCATCTATATGATATTTTGAAGGAGCAAATGTCATATTTTGAATGTCCAATCCTTTCATGCCCCCAGTAGTCCTCAATCCTTGAATACGGGAGACACTATTACTTGGCTTCCATTTATAATGATAGAGATATTTGTAAATTCATGTTATGAGCTCTGAATCTATATGAATTTCAATTCTCTTGGAAATCACATCACACCCTTCACTAGGATTGATGACTACCCCTATCTTTTTAAAGGTGATTTTGAAAACATCCATGGGTTTATCATATAAATAATTATCAATGAATGGAAGGTCACTAGGTCGTAGGCCAGGTGACTCCCATTTATAACTAAACAAGAAATATTTACTGGGAGATTGATAACCCTTTGTGTTCTTAGCCATTCCCCTATTTCTATGCTTATTTTTAACACTTCAGGAAGTTCTATCAAATTTACTATCCATTTCAATAGAACAAGAACTTTCTCTTTCTCCGAGAGAGAGGATACTATAGGAAATTCAATTATGATCCTACACCTCCGCATTGGTATATTCTCTATGTTTCTTTTGTTTCCTTTAAGATTAATTTTTGTGTTGTGATGGTTATTTTTTCCAGCTTCCAATGGGTCATCCTGGCTTGCATAATACCATACATGGAAATATGAGAAATGTGAAATTTGTTTCAGAGTGTGAATAAATTTACATTCAAGAGTGTAAGTATATGTGGGGAGAAACAAGTTTGGAAGAGATGTGTAATATGCATTGCAAGGCACAAGGTAGATGTCATATCCATTTAGTTACTTGTCCCACCTCTCATAAACAAGGTAGTTCTATAAACAGACTCAATGATGGTTCTAGGCATGAGACTAGGAAATATTGATGAAATATGGTTCGGGGTTTAGGGTTTAGGGTTTAGGGCTCATGGTTCAGGGTTTAAGGTTTAGGTTTTAGGTTCGTGGGTTCAAGGTTCAAGGTTATAGTTTAGGATTTAGGGTTTAGGTTTAGAGTTTAGCATTTAGGGTTTAGGTTTTAGTGTTTATGGTTAGGGTTTACGAGATCGGGGTTAAGGATTTAGGGTTTAAGGTTTATGGTTTAGGGTTTAGGGTTAAGGATTTAGTGTTTAGGGATTAGGGTTTATGGTTTATGGTTTAGGATTTAGGGTTTATGGTTTATGGTTTATGGTTTAGGGTTTAGGATTTAACGTTTAGGGCTTAAGGTTTAGGGTTTATGGTTTAGGGCTTGGGGTTTAGGGTTTAGGGCTTAAGGTATATGGTCTAGGGTTTAGGGTTTAGATTTTAGGGCTCAGGGATAAGGGTGTAGGGTTCAAGGCTTAGGGTTTAGGGTTTAGGGTTTAGGATTCGGTGTTTAAGGTTTAGGGTTTAGGGGTTTAGGATTTAGTTTTTATGGTTTAGGGTTTAGGGTTTAGCATTTAGGGCTCATGGTTCATGGTTTAGGGCTTAGGGCTTAAGGCTTAAGGCTTAGGGTTTAGGGCTCACGGGTAAGGGTTGAATGTTTAAGGTTTAGGGTTTAGGGTTTAGGTTTTAGGGTCTAGGGATCATGGTTTAAGGTTTAAGGTTTAGGGTTTAGTGTTTAGGGCTCAAGGTTTACGGTTTAGGGTTTAGGTTTATGGCCTAGGGTTAGGGTTTCAATTGTAGAATTTAAACGCTAAAAATTTAGGTTCAAAGCTAAATCCTTAAAATTACCTATGTCTTGACCAATTATACTATAAAAACTATCTCCTAAACCATGACTCATGGAGCTCGAGAAGAATTCCATAAGGTGCATAGTGACCTAATTTCTTATATTTTCATAAATAAATTTAAAGTATAAGTTTTTCATTTATTATTATTTAAAAAAAATATAAATAATAATAAATGAAAAACTTCTACTTAAACATTTATTATTGTAAATATAAGCATGCCAAAAGCATATACAATGTTTTTGTTATACAAAATGCGTACGCATTTTCAATTTTCTCTTTTTACAAGCCATGCCTCAAGACTTGGGATCTTTTTTGGATCCCCAAGCCTGAGGCATGGACCTGCACAAACACAACAAATATCGTGTTTTTGTAGGAAAATGTAAAAATACCACTTCCTCCATGATAAATCAAAATAAAACAATCGATTCGTTTTAAAAAAATTATACCACAATGTAGAGCAAAGTTTCTTCTTTCTAAAAATATATTTTTTCAGATTTTCTACTAATATAAGGTTTCCATATTATTTATTTTCTAAATATGCCTTTTTATAGCTATTTTTTGAATTTTAAATATGTCTATCTTTCATCATGTATCTTTTTTTGGGTCATCAAAATTGAAAAAAATTATACTAGCACAAACTAGGCCTAATTCTATACATATTCAAAAAATAATAATCTAATTTTCGATATTTTTGAGGTAGTTAGGGGGAGCACAATCGAGCTCTGTTATTTTTCAAAAATAAAATTTATGTACTAGAAAAATCATTAAAAAAATAAATACTTGCTAAAAAATCTTTAAAAAAATCTAGCACAAACTAGATGCTCCTAGCTATCTTTTTACAAAAGGATTTTCAAAACTACTAAATGATGCTCAAAAATGGTGGGGGGCATGAAAGTCATTTTGTTATGTTTTTTTAACAAAAATAGGAGCACCTGTTGGTATTTTAGTTATTTGACCCACTTAAACTTATCCATTTTCAATAAAATTTAGTAGCTTAGAAACTAGACTCAAAATTCTACGATTCATGTTTACACAACATCTTCCAATTTTGAGTGTAACTATTTCAAAAACTCATACAAGTTGAAGTTTTTATTTTTCAGAAAAATGCATCCACTTACAACCCCTTTTTGGCCCCCAAACTTGGTGCACTTACCCAATGATTTGATTCAATCGGATGTGCTCAAACAATGGATAAAGTGAACATCCAATAAAAAAGGCTTAAATCATGATGTGATTGGATTTTACTTACTTGTCTAGGATTTTGGTGCAATCAAATACTATGACTAAGAATAATTGGGATTTGACTTGATAAGTTTATGGAATAAGATGAAATCAGTAGGCCCCATTTTTTTTGGCTTCATATATGGGGATCTCTCTCTAAATACCAAGTGTTACCCGAATGAGCTCTATACACTAGAAAAATTCTAGTCGTGAGCTTTACTTTACCCCCTTGATTAATTAAGTTGGGTTTACCCCACTCGATCAATCGAATTGGGGCCGTCATTAAAGATAACTTTGGCTCTACCTCACGTGTGAACTAGTTTAGTAGGAAATGGGGAACTTCCCATTTCGTTGGGGGTTCCCCTAGGTGCCAACTACTTTGGGGTTCTTGTGGTACTCATAATAAGTTTTAGGGCCATGCCCAAGCACTTCCCAGAGTTAAGCGGATGGGTGTTAACCCTTATCCGAACCTGTAATGACAATGTGTTTTTAGGTTATTTTAATAAGTTTTAATATTTTGTAATGGTATTTGGCCAAGGCAACCTGTATGAATATTTGTTTTTTAGAATGAAGTTTTCCAAGTTTACAACGGTCCTTCACAAACGATTAGTAATTTTCTTGTAAATAAAACATGAGGTAAAACAATGAAACAAACTTCATTGTTTCTGATTCTTAAGGCCACCAAAGAGGGCACGAGAGAAGATCATAAACATATTATTTGATTATATTATATTATATAAAGATTAAATTCCAAAATAAATGTTACATGTTTTATTTATGAAAACCTTCGTAAAATACGTTGAAAAACAATGTTTAGAAATAATCAAAAAAGTGAGCTAACACACCGGAAAATTAGAATAACAAAAAGAAAAACAAAAACGCTAGCACATGTAATTAGGGGCACTAGCATGAGTGTTGACGATAGCGCACTAAATTAGGTGCGCTAGCATGAGTATTATGTAATATCCCTAGTGGGATACTATTTAAAAATGCACAAAAATAATGAAAATTTACATCCAAATAAAATGTTGATTTATGCAAATTCTTACAATAAGGACATTGAACTAAAGAAACTTAATATTTCCCAAAATGACCACCCAAATTACTTGAAAATATAAAGAGGGCTTGATATTATTATAAATGACATAAGGAAACTATTTTTGGGAATTTACAGAATTAAAATTTACAGAGATTAAAATATCGCCAGAAATCACAAAAATGAGCCTAGAGAGGGTCGGAAAACCATCCACGTCTGACAGTTTCCATAAGTCGCCACACTTGGAAAGGGAGTTGGAAAATGATGGAGGTGCCTTCAAAATGATGCTAAGCTTGCCCAAATGGATTCCGTAAGTCCGATATGGAATCCCTCCGATTATCCTCTCCAAATGCCACCAAAAATTCAAAACCCTTCCTCGAAACCTCCGATAATATCTCTAAAACAACCCAGAAAGTGGCTCTAAAATGACAGACTAGGGTATATCTCTCACTACCCAAGAATGCCCTACTAGCTAAGGTCCCTATGGGATTTTACTCCACAAGTTGTAGATGCACAAACAATAGTTGCCTCTCCTTTCTCTCCCAGCTCCTTATATACATTCCAAAAAAAAAGAGCCCCAATAGACCTGACGCATTTCATTCCATGGAGGGGTCTAAAATAAAAGTAACTAAATTTATTTTTTCATGTTTAAGTCGCCAAGGTTCAATGTGACCCTCAAACACAAAAAACGTGAATATTAGCACCATGCGGCCCCTTCCCAAAAAGCTCCCAATGACCACAGCCCCATGGGTATGACCATGGCTTGACTCGACTTGACCCTTAGGCCTTTCGCGTAAGAAAGGGGACATTAAATCCTCCTTCCCGAGAAATGCTTGACCCCAAGCATTATCCTCGTCATGTTGTGAAAGCTGAATTCCATGCCGTAAGTTTCTTCACCTTACCTTAATCAACTAATGATTGGTGTGATGTGAAGTAACAAATACAGCCCATGTAGTGATCATGATCTCCATGCCATGTAGAGAAAAAATGTTGCTCCTAAAGTATTATGTTGCCCAAATGACTCTCCACTAGTACCCACACCGAAATTTAGTCTTTCCAATCCCCCCACGATTAATGGATATCATCTTGTGATCACTCACTACCTATCCAATCAACTCAACTCCAGGTAGGAAAATTCACTTTGAATCTATCGAACCCCGAATCAGATGCGTGAAACAACCTGTTTATGCACAAATGGTGCTAACTCTCCCACCTGACCTACACTCATGTGAGAGCAAGGATCCTCATACTATATCTCAATGTGTCCTATGGAGGAAAAGTCCCAAGACTCTAATAGACAGTCAACCGACAATATCAGCTCCACATAGTCCACCTCCTACGTTGAATGTGAACCTACTGAATAACCATGAGTCAATTTTGTCTCTCCACTGACTAACACGTGGGTGAAGTGCTCACCGGGCATAGAAGCAACAAAATGCATAGGAGTGTTGTCCCATGTCAATTCAAAAATGATGAACCCGTAAGCTCTGACTTGTCATAGTGACAAACCGTATATGCTTGTATAAAGTTGAGGATATCCTCCCTCAACCTATGCCATATGAACCTCTCTGACATGAGCCTATAGGTCTCATCAAAGCTCAAGTGCCCAGTCACGGAAGAACAATGCACATGTCGCAATATCTCCATCCTCAACCATGAATCTGACATAAGGCTCCATCTTCCCTGAGAGAAGATCATCTCATCCTCCAATCTATAGCCATCATCCTATATGTGGCCATCCAAAATCTCACAAGTGTGTCTTGGTTCTTGGAGTACTCAACAAGCAAATGAGATCTCTAGTCTACCAAAACTTTAGATGACCAACATAATGATAAACTCGGATGATCTGAACCTGTAGTCCCAATCTCTGTAACTGTCTCATGTGCAACATTGTTGGTCACACCCACATCCATCATTCTCCACATTGATATGCAATAATAAAACTCCTCCTCATGCCGAACGTCCTCTCATCCCCTCGGATGTAACCACCCTATGTGCTCCTGTAGATAATCCCCTCAAAATCACATTCCCGCCTTAAACTTAAACTTCAGCTCTATCATCTGAAAGTTAGTTTGAAACTCACCAAGAGAGTGAAGCCACTTGCACTCCTAGCACTATGTTGGTCACTCCCATACCAACAATGTAGAAATCATCGCTAACTGTATAGTTACCCATCGTGATGCTCACTTGGGGGACCCACCGTGTGCACCTCATAGACTCTCCATTAGCTACAACCCCATTGAAGCCCTCAAAATCCTCTATATGTAATCCTCACCTCTTAACCAATGAGGCATCAATACAGTTGTGGGTTGCCCCACTATCAATGTGAACCCAAACTCGTTGAACCTGCATAACTCCTCTAATCCTAACTACCTTATACATCAGAGTACTAGACAATGTGGCTATAATCTCCCGAGGAAAAGTCTCCTCCTCCTACCCCGCATTAGCACTATCCAATGCAACCCCATCTCCATCATCCATCTCTCGAGTCTCTAACTCCTCACCTTGGCCACCTTGCTCTCCTCGAAGACCTCAATGAATTGGGCCTTCCCTCTACCTCTGCAATCATGTCTTGGAATCCAAGGTGTGTGGAAATCGAAACATAGTTTCTTTCACCTCAACTCATCTCTGTCCTCCTGAGAAATGATTGGCTTCTTAGTCACCTCCTACCTCAGTGGAGGCTCCCTATGTTGAAGTTATTCTGGTCTAGATGGAGGTTCCCTTTGCTAATGCGAGGTGGAACCCTCAAATTTGGAGTGGATAACTCCAAGTCTCGAGCTCTCCTAACAGCCTCGTGCAAAGAAGAAGGTTCAAATGCCTTCACAAACCCAACAAAAGCACCTATCAAACCTACTATGAACAGTGAAATCAACCTCATCTCCATGACATCAGGTACCATGACTGATAATCTCTAAAAATTTGTGATGTACTGGTCCAGGGGACCGGTTCATCTCCAATGAGTCCACTCCTTGAAATACTTGTCAGGGTCCCTCCTATCAAATCTACTCACTAGCCTCTGCAAAACTCTGTATAAGTAGTAATGTGTATGTGTCCCTGTGTAATCAACCCATGATGCCACCAATCATGAGCGTCTCCCTCAAGATGTAAGATTACAAACTTAATTGCATCTTCCTCACATATAGGATTCAAGTCGGAGTATGTCTTTAACTTCTGAACCTAGACGGTGCAGTACACTTCTTAGAACCATCGAAGTGTGGAATGGAGATCTGTCCCAATCTCCTCTGTAACTCTGGTACCTGTTTCTGATGATCTCTCTTGGGTCTACTGCCAATATTCATTTTAATATTCCTGGAATGGCTTGTTGTTACAAAAGCCCTCACTCAAGGTCTGGTTCCTCTCCCAACAAGACTCCTCATCCAAAATATCTACTCGCTGTTGTACCTATGAAACTTTTGGATCCTTCAAGGAAGAAGGTTCGTGAAGCCCTAAAGGCCTAGAAGAAGAATGGGAGGCCACCTGCCTCCGAATGTCCACTCTCACCTCTTTGACCCTGTTGTCCCATATTGTTATTTTCTCCTCTCATTATGACTATTGTTATACACAGTCTAGTAGGTCAAGATGATTAAAAATATTCTCTTACCCTTTTTAGCAATCATAGAACCAATGATAGTACCTTGAAAGGTACTCTCCCTTCTTGCATCGGAGTCTCCAATGAAGAAATAATGATTTCCAACACTTGTAATCCCATAAGACACATTTGAATTCCTTATTTTGCTTATGAAATCAGTCACAAAGTTTTCAAAATCAGAATTGATAGTTTTGGATAATTGCCACATATTACTAGGATCCCATAGCTTATAATTCCCATGAGCCCTTGTATTTGTTAAGTGAGCTAAAATTTGCCACCATATATCATCCACAAGATGCTCATATACACATAGTTGGAGCAATGGTCCAACAAACTCCCTGATGAAGACTTCATCATCTACCATACCATGCATCTCATGATGGAAATAAATTGGAATATGCAAATAAATAAGACATATTAGTGTGCTCTTCATACCTTTTAAGGCCATAAATGTCCTCCATGTGTTCAAGATAGACATATGTTGAGTTTCCCCCAACATTGTTTCCTGAGTGCCTGTTGAAAGTATCTGAAAGCTGATCAAAAGTTGTTGGTTTGGAAATTACAGCAGGCTGCAATTTTACACAAGTGTCCATGTGAGGCTCCTCCTCATGTGTCAGCTGCTCCATAGAGTCTTCTTTTGTGGGTGTAGACTTCCTTGCATCATTTGCCCACATCTTTTCCTTGAACTCTTGTAGGTGTTGTCTTGCTTGGGCGGCTATCAATCTAGCAGCTCTAGCTCTGTTATTCCATTCCTCACACTGTTTTAGAGTTTCCATTACATCCTCTTTGCTTGCATATACAAATTTCTTCTCTTGAGCTGGAATAATTTCTCCAACAAGCAAAGTTTCACTAATGCAATTATTTTTCTCAATGGAAATCATACCTTTTTCTCTATAAGCTTCTTCTTCTTCAAATGAGTTCCTTTGTAATTCAGGTACCGACATATGATGATCTTGCTTAGGCTTGCTACCAATCTTCATCATGCAATAATATGGAAATGACATATTATCTCTGAAACCCTTACTCAAAGATTGGTATTTCCTCCAACAAGAATCCTCATCAATCACCTCTATTGGGTGCCCTTTATCACTTGTTCTCACCATGTTCCTTATTGTCCCTAGATTTGCTTTGATTCACATTCTAAGTGAGTGGCTCAAATAAAGGTTAGTGGCTTACTTGTTGTTTCACCATGTTGGTGAACATTTCCTTCATAAAACGCACATTGAGATATTTCCAAACTACCATATTTAACCCACACAGGATGGAGGAGCAACAACTATGATACCACTGTAATATCCCTTGTGGGATACTATTTAAAAATGCACAAAAATAATGAAAATTTACAGCCAAATAAAATACTGAATTATGCAGATTCTTACAGTAAGGACAACGAACTAAAGAAACTTAATATTTCCCAAAATGACCACCCAAATTACTTGAAAATATAAAGAGGGCTTGATATTATTATAAATGACATAAGGAAACTATTTTTGGAATATTACAGAGATTAAAATGTTGCCAGGAAATCACAACGAGCCTAGACAGCTGGAAAACCCTCCACATACAGGTTGTAAGTCACCACGCTTGGAAAAGGGGTCAGAAAATGATGGACGATCCTTCAAAATCATGCTAAGCCCAGCCCAAATGGCTGCTGTAAGTCTGATCTAGAAGACCTCTAATTATCCTCTCCAAATGCCACCAAAAATCTTCAAAAACCCTTCCTCAGTACCCTCTTTGATAATATCTCTATAACACAACCCAAAAAGTGGCTCCAAAATGACAAATTAGGGTAGATCTCTCACTACCAAAGAATGCCCTGCTAGCTAGGGATGGGTCTCTCACCACCAAAGCTAGGGTCCTTGTGGGATTTTACTCCATAAGCTGTAGATGCACAAACAACAGTTGCACATAAGGGGTCAATAAAATGTATGCAAAAGTTTCCTCTCCTTTCTCTCCCATCTCTTTATATACATTCCAAGGAAAAAGAGCCCCAATAGACCTAGACACGTTTCATTACACGGATGGGTCAATAAAATAAAAGTAACTAAAGTTACTTTTTCTTGTTTAAGTCGCCAAGGTCCAAAGTGACCCCCAAACACAAAACTTGAATATTAGCACCATGTGGCCCCTTCCCAAAAAGCTCCCAGTGTCCACATCCCATGGGTATGAGCACGACTTGGACTCAACTCAACCCTTAGGCCTTTGGCGTAAGAAAGGGACATTACATATTAAAGGTAGCGCACTCAAGAAGGTACATTAGTGTGAAGGTTGACAATAGCACACTCAAGTAGGTGCACTAATGTGAAGGCTGAAAATAACACACTCAAATAGGTGTGCTAGTGTGAAGATTGATAGTAGCACACTCAAGTAGGTACACTAGTGTGAAGGTTGATGGTAGCGCACTCAAGTAGGTATGTTAGTGTGACAAATACTACTTTAGTTCATATTTGATTACGGTAGCATACTTATTGTTAAGGTAGTACACTTCACAGGCTACGGTAGAACACTTATTGTTATAGTAGTGCGAGAGAACACATAGATGCATGAAAACTCCGAAGGAAAAAAGGTAGAATTATTGTTTTTGGATTTTCTCGCATTTTACACCACAAAATGTCATGAAACTTTTTCAGTAGGTCATAAACAAGACAAAGAACACGAAAAAAGGTTAGATTGATAAGAAACAAGATAGAAATGATAAAAGATGTGGGAGTCACACCGGGCGTGCCATAATGTATACAAGGAAAATTGAAATAAATGAAATGAAACAACAACAAAAATGCAATGTAAACCTTCAAGTCCTTTTGCAACCTCAAATGAGATAGTTGTAGTGTGGAATGGAGTTCCACACTTTTTGGATCTCTTTGGATTATTTGGTTGTGGATGCTTCGAGTTTGTTTCCAAATGGAATAAGAAAGTGCTATGAGCAATGGATGATCAAGTGGACAGCCTCACAACATGCTAATGCACATGGCAAATGGGAAGAAGATGGCTGCAAACACTTCAAGATTTCAAGAAATGATTTGTGAAAGGATGAGCCTCTTTTTATAGTTGAAGAAAGGTCATGGATTGTGGATCAAGCTTTGAATAAGTTACGATAAATGAATGTAATTTCTTAAATTAACAAGTTGATTTGGTCTATGTATTTGCATATTTGAATACGAATTTAGGGGGTAATGAAACCTCTTGATTTTATTCAAATTTGGTTATACATGAATATTTTGTGTTAGTGTAGGATTTATTTTCCTTGCCTTATTTGTATTATCCTACTCAAGATATTCCACCTCACTTGGATTTTTCCTACACTTATGGGATATGCTTGCTTAGGTGTATACTTGACTACACTATTCTAGGTGTTGGTTACCACTTGACTACACTATTCTAGGTGTGAGTCACCACTTGACTACACCATTCTAGTTGTTAGTTACCACTATTCTAGGTGAGATTTCCATGATTCTAGGAGGAGGTTACACATTCACCTCCTATATGTACATCTCTTGCATTATTCTATTTGATTGTATTGAGTTGGAGCTATTTATGTGTTATTGCAATTATCTCTCTTTCATTTTTGTATTTTTGTAGTCTTGTATGCTTGCATTATTTTGTCTTAGAACAATTCACGTATCACATCATTCACTTGTGTAATATTCAAACCAAAAGAGATCCAAATCACTTTTATGATATTTTGATTCCACCTTTGTAGGGTTCTAGAACTTGAGTGAAGTGAGCTAGTGAAGTGGAGTGAGTTGGAAATGAGTGGATAAATAAGTTTTATTTAATTTAAATAGCTAATAAAATTAGCTAAGGTGTGCAATTGTATGTTTAATGCATGATCAAATTAAATAAATAATTATGAAGGGTTGTGGATGAATTCTAATGGAATGTGGGAGGATAATCATCTAGGATGCGTTGTAGAGTTGATTTGGCACATTGTGTAGGTGATAGGAATAGGTATGTATTTATATGTTGTCTACAAATAGGAATGGGAAAGAAGAAGGTGAAACAATAGAAGTGGTTATAAAAGAAAGTGGAAAAGGAATAAAGACATGTGCAAAAATTGAGGCTAGGAGAGAAGGGGAAATAAGACAAACTAGTTGCAACATAAGAAGGAGGAAGAGCTTGAAAAGCAATGGGATTTAATGTCCTATGATCATTAGCTACTTCATCATTTGAAAAAGTGGAGGAAGAGAGGATAATGCTACTAGTAGAAAGGCCTAAGGAAAAGGGAATGAAAGTAGATGAAAGAGTTGTAAAATCAAATATTGTTGAAGAAATGGAAGAAGTGGAAGAAAAGGAAATAGCTATAGTTGTCATAGTAATTTCTAGAGGAGAACTAGGAATAGGACTAGTTTCTTGTATGCTTGAAGGGATTGAGAGTTGTGGTGCACTTGGAGAAGCTACAAGGTGGGAAGGATCACCCTTGTCTTTAGATGTAGGAGGCACTCTAGGAAAATCTTTTTGAGTTGTCTAGGGTCTGTACCTTGCTCATATTAATCTTATTCTTCTAGCTACTTTTTCTTCTTTTGTTTGTTGTCTTGGCTTGAGTTCTATCCCACCAACTCTAGTAGGCTATCCAATAGTTATGTAGGTGACCTTAAAATTCCTCATGTTGAGAACCACTACTTAATCATTGGATTCATTTTTGTAAACTACGCCATCCTTGCTTGTTTGATGCTTTTAATTGAATGTAGCCACACGTCTAGGGTGTTTTTGTAAAACAATGTCACTCTCTGTACTAGATTAAAAAACCTTGAATTATGGTATTTCAAATGGAATGATGGTTTTTGTGTTGCCACCATGTTGACCTTTTTCCAATCATTGAGAATTAATGAACCCACTAGGAAGGGCAAAGTCGAATACATGGATTTTTGCTTCTTATGAACTTTAGCTACATGGTTGATGCCATACACAAATTGATATGCTATCTCTTGCTCTGCTATTTTTTAGAACAAACATAGGTAGTCTGAAAGGAATGGAGAGGATGCCCTCTATTATGATCATTGTACAATCTGGATAGCACCAAAAATCTCCCCAAGCACTTAGTGTATTGATCACCCTTTGACTATCCCTAGGCATTGGGGTGTCATATATGGTATTGAAGATAACAAGGTAGCAGAACGTCATAGGCCAAAAAAGCATGTTTTTACAAATTAAAACCCTGTAATTTCATATTTAAAACCAAAGTTCATTAAGGCATTTTTAGTCTAAAAATGAAAATTTTAACAAAAAAATGTGACCAAATTACAACTAAGTGACATGTTTATTCATCATAAAGCAAAATGGTTCTTGAATCTTTTGCAAAATATATCAGAGGGCTCCATGAATTTATTCGAAAGTATTGGGAGGTATTTTCCACAACACATACCAAGTAACTTAGTATTCGAAAATTGATGAGTGAACCAAAATATTGTAATAATTTTACATCATAAACAAAAAATTAATATACTAAAATGTATTAAAGAATTGGGGATATAAAAAGGTATAAAAAGATTTGAAACACACTAAATACACATAGTTTTAGTCTAAAGAGCAGTAATAACTACAAGGATATGTATTTTTGCAATGTAATTATGTGCAAGTGGGTAATAGAAGCTGGAAATGGGTTTAGAATTAGTCATCAATAAGTCAGTAATTTTGGTGTCCTAACACTTCACTTTGGTCATAATCATGATAATTTAGACAATATCATAACAATAACAGTCTACATGTGTGAATCATACATGATAGCCTTATGGGGCAATGATCCTAACCTATAAGGATTTAAATGATCTAGTGTTTCCAGTGCATGATCACCCCATCTTTATTTCTTCATGATAATGAAGTTATGTCAGTGCATTGTGATGTGATGTCACATAATTTTCAGCTTTTCCTTTTCCAAACCCCAACAATGAGTGCTCGATCACAAAACTCTAGAAAAGTGAATTAGATATTTGAGTTATTTAGACCTCAATGCACCTCATGATGGTTGTGTCGGTGCAATTTTTTATATGCATGCAGCTTTTCTTGTAACTTTACTTAGTTTATTTAAATTTATTTAAGTTTTGTTGACTTAGCCTACTTTGCACAACTCCTAGGCTTACATTAAGATAAGTCATGACACTCATAGCTTGACCACTTGTCTTATGTGTGTCTATTTATGTAAATTTGTTGAATACATGTTTATTACATAGTTAAAATCAAATTTGGACTACAACTTTTGTTTTTGCTATATATAGACCACTTCTAATTGTAAATTAAATAGCTTGTTGATGTCAAATTCATTCAGTTGATATATAGCTAATAGTGTGTTTCCATTAGTTGTTTCCATTAGTGCTTATTATTTGCAAGAGAAGGTTCTTGGGTTTCACCTATTCTTTCATGGTATTAGAACAATCATAGGCTAGCTCCGTAGAATATGATGATTTTTCTGATGTGTTTTATAGAACTTTTTCTAGAAAATCTTCAAAAAAATGGACAGCTCCATTACATTAGGAAGGCCTCAAAACCATAGGATAATAAATACCCCATGGTATATCTTACATATTTTTAGGCTTGCTAGGGTATGATCCGTACCATATAGATGTTTACATCAATTTTCTAGATTTTTGAAGATATATATGGGTTTTTGCAAGAATTTTTGGATTTTTTTTAATTTTCCAAAACTTGAGATTACAGAGCCCTAAGCACCACCCTTTTGCTCTATACTATTCTTTTTAATGTTCTCGCTTTGGGTTCTCCAAGCTCCAATTACAAACCTTTTCCATTCCACACTTAGTGTTTTACCCTCTACAGATTTGCGTGGATCCCCCTGTGTTTTACATTGGCGTGATATGGTTTTAATGGGAGAGTGGAAAGTTTGCATTGTTATTTAATCTAATTTAGTACACCCTTCTGCTACTAAAGTAACATGGATCTGCACCATAACTCGTAAGTCTATTCCCAATGGCATCACTTTAAAAAAAAAAAAAGAAAGGAAAGCTTTAACTCTTTATTTTAACAATTTTTTCATAGTCAATTTTTACTTCATATTTTTATTGCATGATTAAATGACTATTAAGCCTTTTGATGGAGCCTCTAATATTTTTATCAAAACAATTTAACAAACTTATATAGGTAGGAGGTTAATTTTTTTAATTTTAATTGTATTTTGTAATCAATGAGAGGTGATATTTGTTTTTGTTCTCGAGGCACTTTTATTGCATTTAGAGTGTAATTTTTATTTTGGTAGACAATTTTTTGTGACACTTGGAGCTTATGATGACTCTTATATACATTCTGATCTTATTGTTATAGACTTGAGAGTGGGGCTTGGTCTAACAATGGTTAGATGATTAGTAGCTTTTGAGCTACTTGTGCAGGATTTATTTTACTTAATTGATTTTTCTCTCCATTTTGAGTAGTTATTGGTTAACTTACTCTTCCACTTATGCATGTGCTATCTTTATTAAGGTACACAATTAACAAATTTGAATGTCTAATGTGATTTAAAAGTTCTACACTATTGTACTTTTGTTCTCTTACAATATTAAATTTTTTTATTACGAATGATGTAAAGATTTTTCCAAGCTGGAACAGATGAAGAAGGCCTTAAAGAGCTTCGCTAATGCAGGTAAATTATTTCCTCCGAGTTGTAAGTTAATATGATATTTTCCACAACAAACGTATCGTATATGTTTTTAATTTTTTATTATTTTGATATGTTGTAGTTATGGGCAAGAGAAGACCAGATTAGTGAAGTGATTAAACTTCTTGAGTGGGATGATGACAACCATGTTGTAGTCGTGGTTGTACATGGCATTGATGGAGCTGGAAAAAGTATGTTTTCTAATGAAGTGTATGCAACTTTGAATCGGCAGAAAACTCATGGGTTGGAAACATTCAAAAGTGACTCTCATAAAAAATATGGAAGTGAATCCTAACATAGAGGAATTCCAAACTCGATTTTACAGGATTTAATTTGGAAGAAACAAGATATTGTAAGAGACTATGAGAGTGGGCAGCAAGAGCTGAAATCCATTATAAAGAATGAAGTTGTCTTCATATATATTGACAACATCCTGAAGATATAACATTTGGTAAATCTTCTACCTAAGGAGATAACTCTTCAAATAAAACATCCTGTAGACGCGTTTCTCTCCCAGCTCCTTATATACATTCCAAGGAAAAAGAGCCCCAATAGACCTAGATGCATTTCATTCCACAAAGGGGTCGATAAAATAAAAGTAACTAAAGCTACTTTTTCCTGTTTAAGTCGCCAAGGTCCAAAGTGACCCCCAAACACAAAACTTGATTATTAGCACCATGTGGCCCATTCCCAAAATCTCCCAATGTCCCCAACCCCATGGGTATGACCATGGCTTGACTCGACTTGACCCTTAGGCCTTTGGCATAAGAAAGGGGACATTACAGTCCTCCCTTCCCAAGAAATGCTTGACCCCAAGCATTATCCTATCATGCTGCAGAAGTTGAATTCCACGCCGTAAGTTTCTCCACCTTACCCTGCAGTCAACTAATGATCGGTGTGATGCAAGTAACCAAGACACCCCATGTAGTGATCATGCTCTCCATGCTGTGTAGAGAAAAATGTTGCTCCTAAAGTAGTATGATGCCCACACCGACTCTCCACCGGGTACCCACACCAAAAGTGCTACCTATCCAATCCCTACCAATGCAAGGCTATCATCATGTGATCACTCACTACCTCTCCAATCAACTCCTGGGTATAAAATTTCACTCTGAATCCTGTGGAATCCCCTGAATCAGCTTGTGAAACAACTTGTTTGTGCACAAAATGGAGCTAACTCTTCCACATGACTCTACACTCATGTGAGAGCAAGGCTCCTCATACTATATCTCAATGTGTCCCATGGAGGAAAAGTCCCAAGACTCTAGTAGATAGTCAACCGAAATATCAGCTCCACATAGTCCACCTCTTGTGCTGAATGTGAACCTACTTAATAACCATGAGTCAATTTCGTCTCTCAACCACTAACACATGGGTGAAGTGCTCACCGCGCATAGAAGCAAAAAAATGCATAGGAGTGTTATCCCATGTTGATTCAAAAAATGATGAACCCGTAAGCTCTGACTTGTCATAGTGACAAACCGTATATACCTGTATAAAGTTGAGGATATCCTCCCTCAACCTATGCCATATGAACCTCTCTGACATGATCCTTTAGGTCTCATCAAAGATCAAGTGACCCGTCACCGAAGAACAATGCACATGTCGCAATATCTCCATCCTCGACCATGAATCTAACACAAGGCTCCATCTTCCCTGAGAGAAGATCATCTCATCCTCCAATATGTAGTTGACATCCTGTATGTGGCCATCCATAATCTCACAAGTGTGTCGGTTCTTGGAGTACTCAACAAGTAAATGAGATCTCTAGTCTACCTATGTCAAACGTCCTCTCCATCCCCTCAGTTGTATAACCACCCTAGGTGCTCCTATAGATAATCCCCTCAAAATCACATTCCTACCTTGACTTAAACTCCATCTCTATCGTCCGAAAGTTAGTCCGAAACTCACCAAGAGAGTGAAGCCACTGCACTCACAGCACTATGTTGGTCACTCCCATACCAACAATGTAGAAATCATCGGTAACTATATAGTTACCCATGGTGATGCTCACTAGGGGGACCCACTGTGCACCTCATAGACTCTCATTGGCTACAACCTGTTGAAGTCCTCAAAATCCTTTATTTGTAATCTACTATGTACCTTGGGATATGATAATATAATATATATGGGTTGATGGAGATGTCGACATGTGGCACACATCCCCTTATTATATGTATGGGTTCACATGGGATATAATATTATAAGGTATATGGGTTGATGGAGATGCCAACATGTGGCACACATCCCCTTAGTTAGTCATATGGGCTCACATAGGAATTAATTATATTGGGTAAAAGGGTCGGCCTACATTGGGATTAGGTGTTACCCATCCTATTTAACGGATGTGAGTATCATTATGAGGACATCAGTATGCATGAGTTGATTCTTCGACTTGGTAGAGGTATATTGGAGGTGTCCCCCTCGAAGTGGATTCCCATCTTGGGAGATTGTGGAGTTACTCCTTCCTTAAGGAGCATTGTATGGTGTTGCCCTACCTCAAGGGTATTATTCTACATATATTAAATATTAGGGCATCTTTGCCCCCATATATCTTGTGTTGTGTTATCTTCTGCAATTTATTTATTTATTATATGTAAGGTTCTTATCAAGTGGTATCAGAGCATCGATTTTGACAAAAATTGGGTCCAAACCCTAATTTTAGTGATTCGGATATATTTTTGAAAATATATGAATATTTTATAAATTTTTTTACAGCATGATTGTGAAAGGATTTTAGAAAGCTACAATATAAATTTCAGAATTTTTGAGGTGTTTTGTGGAAGTTATTACATTTTTAGGGTTTCACCTAAATTTGCTTCACAGGTTGTATTTTTGGAATTAATTTTCTAAATTTTTACTAGATTTTCAATACCATTCATAAATATATGGTAAAAATTTCAGAATTTTTGGATCTAGTTTGAAGAAGATATTGATATTTTTAGGGTTTTACATAAAATCGGCCTACATGTTGCAATTTTCCATCTTTCCTTGATTTTTTACATATTCGGAAAGCTCTCACAATTTTAGTAGGGGTTACTTTTTGTGGTTTCAGATTGGAGGTGAAATTATAGATGAAATCATCAGGTCAAATATTGGTCAAAGGAGTAAGTTTGTGAAACCCTAATTTTTGTGCATGATGGATATACCAATTTTCTATGGCAATGGGGAAATTGATGCAAAAAAATGGTGGATACAATTTAAACAAATGTATTTTGAAGAATTTTTAGTATGGGTTAGTTTTTATCTTCATCTTGGTGGGAAAGCACGACATTGGTATTCTTATTTGGATATAGATCTATTGGATTGGGATTGGGAGGAAATGGAAGATATTTTCTTAGCTAGATGGGAAACAAAAAAGAAACACAATTTTGTTAAGAAGAAGAAGAAGAAGAAGAATGTTGATGATGAAGAAGAAGAAGAAAATGTTGATGATGAAGCTACTACACATGATAGTGCATCTCCAAGGAAGGAAGCTTCAATATTTCAGTTTGAAGGGTGCATTCAAAGAAAAAAGGTAATTGTTTCCATAAACCCTAGCAGCAAATATAACTTCATCAATATGGATGTAGCTCACAATCTACATGTGCAAACAAAGCATATCAAGGAATCTCAAATGGATGGTAAGAAGATTCAAGTTTTTGAAGATTTAAAGCTTTATATGGATAAATATGTTTTACATTCAGATTTTTATGCTTTAGATATGGATGGTATGGATATTGTTCTTAGATATCCTTGGTTAGAGACATTGGGAACAATTAATATTAATGTGCAAAATAAATTCATGAAATTATGGTACAAGAGAAAGAAAATTACATTGCAAGATATCACACTTAACAAGGAAAAAAGTAATGTAAAATGGAGCATGAAGATGAATTTGAAGATGGTGAAGAAGGGAATAAGGATGAATCGAAGGAGAGGATGAGGAACATGATGAAAAAGTAAAAATAGTTTCTTTACTCAAGAGAAAAAAATAAATAGCAAACAAGTTGGAAGAGGAAAAGAAAGTTGAGGAAAAGATTGATAAGGTTGAGCATACTAAGGTTGCACCATATAGACACCCACATCATCATGAGAGGAAAAAATCATGGAGACATGCTAGGACACATGAGGGAAGTAATCTATATGGATATACAGGGAATTGGAGGAGTAATAATTTTGGCTATACATGGAATCAATGGAACAATAATTATATGACATGGAATCATATGAATAATAATTATGGATATGCATGGATGCCGAGAAGGAACACATATGGACCAGTATGGAACCAGATGAGCACAATGGAATATGGAATCAGGTTTGGAGTAACATCACCCACTAGGATTTCATATGGGTGGTTGGATGATCGAGCATGGTGGAAATTGTGCAATAATTTAAAGTGCACTCATTATATGGCTTCTTCTTATGTTTCGGGGACGAAACATGTCAAAGAGGGAGGCAATGTTATGTACCTTGGGATATGATAATATAATATATATGGGTTGATGGAGATGCCAACATGTGGCACACATCCCCTTAGTTATATGTATGGGTTCACATGGGATATAATATTATAATGTATATGGGTTGATGGAGATGCCGACATGTGGCACACATCCCCTTAGTTAGTTATATGGGCTCACATAGGAATTAATTATATTGGGTAATGGGTCAGCCTACATTGGGATTAGGTGTTACCCATCCTATTTAAAGGATGTGAGTATCATTATGAGGAGGTCATGTATGCATGAGTTGATTCTTCTACTTGGTAGAGGTATATTGGAGGTGTCCCCCTCGAAGTGGATTCCCATCTTGGGAGATTGTGGAGTTACACCTTCCTTAAGGAGAATTGTATGGTGTTGCCCTACCTCAAGGGTATTATTCTACATATATTGAATATTAGGGCATCTTGGCCCCATATATCTTGTGTTGTGTTATCTTCTACAATTTATTTATTTATTATATGCGAGGTTCTTATCATAATCCTTACCTCTCAACCAATGAGGCATCAATATAGTTTTGGGTTGCCCCACTATCAATAAGAACCCTAACTCGTTGACCCTGCATAACACCTCTAATCCTAAATGCCTTGTACATTAGTACTAGACAATGTGGCTATAATCTTTTGAGGAAAAGTCTCCTCCTCCTACCCCGCGCATCAAGACTATACAATGCAACCCCATATCCATCATCCATCTCTTGAGTCTCTAATTCCTCACCTCGGTCACCCTTGCTCTCCTCGAAGACCTTAAGGAATCGGGCCTTCCCTCTACCTCTGCAACCATGTCCTGGAATCCAAGGTGTGTGGCAATTGAAACATAGTTTCTTTCACCTCAAATCATCTCTCGTCCTCTCGGGAAATGATTGGCTTCTTAGCCACCTCCCCGCCTCTGTGGAGGCTTCCTCTCGTGAAGATTTTCTGATCCAGATGGAGGTTCCCTTTGTTGAATGCGAGGTGGAACCCTCAACTTTGTATTAGATAACTCCAAGTCTCGAGCTCTCCTAACATCCTCGTGCGAAAGAATAAGGTTCAAATGCCTTCACAAACCCAGTGAATGCACTCAAACCTACTATGAAGAGTGAAATCAACCTCATCTCTCATGACATCAGGTACCATGACTGATAATCTCTAAAAATCTGTGATGTACTAGTCTAGGGGACCGGTTTGTCTCCAATGAGTCCACTCCTTGAAATACCTGTCAGGGTCCCTCCTATCAAATCTTCTCACCATCCTCTGCGTGAACTCTGCATAAGTAGTAATGTGTATGTGTCCCTATGTAATTAACCCATGATGCCACCAATCATGAGTGTCTCCCTCAAGATGTAATATTGCAAACTTAATTGCATCTTCCTCACATATAGGATTCAAGTCAGAGTATGTCTTCAACTTCTAAACCCAAGACGGTGCAGTACACTTCTTAGAACCATCAAAGTGTGGAATGGAAATCTGTCCCAATCTCCTCTGTAACTCTGGTACCTATTTTTGATGATCTCTCTTGGGTCTCTTTGCCAAATTTCATTTTGCAATATTCCTAGAATGACATGTTGTTACAAAATCCCTCACTCAAGGTCTGGTTCCTCTCCCAACAAGACTCTTCATCCAAATTATCTATTGATGTTGTACCTAGAAACTTCTAGATCCTTTAAGAAAGAAGGTTCGTGAAGCCCCAAGGGCCTAACGAGAAGAATGGGAGGCCGCTAGCCCGAATGTCCACTCTCACCTCTTTGACCGTGTTGTCCCAGTATTTATTTTCTCCTCTCATTATGACTATTGTTATACACATTCCAACAAGTGAAGATGATTAAAAATATTCTCTTACCCTTTTTAAAGCAATCATAAAACCAACACTAGTACCTTGAGAGGTACTCTCCCTTCTTGCACCGGAGTCTCTAATGAATAAATCATGGTTGCACAACACTTGTGATTCCAAAAGACACATTTGAATATCTTCTTCTTATGAAATCAATCACAAAGTTTTCAAAATCAGAATTGACAGTTTTGGATAATTGCACATATTACTAGGATCCCATAGCTTATAATTCCCATGAGCCCTTGTATCTGTTAAGTGAGCTAAAACTTGTCACCATATATCATCCACAAGATTCTCATATGCACATAGGTTGAGCAATGGTCCAACAAACTCCATGATGAAGACTTCATCATCTACCATACCATGCATCTCATGATGGAAATAAATTGGAATAGGCAACAATAAATAAGACACATTAGTGTGCTCTTCATACCTTTCAAGGCCATCAATGTCCTCTGTGTGTTCAAGATAGACATATGTTGATTTTCCCCCAACATTGTTGCCCGAGTGCTTGTTGAAAGTATCTAAAAGCTGATCAAAAGTTGCTAGTTTCAAAATTACAGCAGGCAGCAATTTTTCACAAGTGTCCATGTGAGGCTCCTCCTCATGTGCCAGTTGCTCCATAGAGTCTTCTTTCATGGGTGTATACTTCCTTGCATCAATTTCCCTCATCATTTCCTTGAACTCTTGTATGTTTTGTCTTTCTTGAGTCGCTATCAACATAGCAACTCTAGCTCTTTGTATTCCATTCCCCACACTTTTTAAGAGTTTCCATTACATCCTTCTTACTTGCATAAACAAGTTTCTTCTCCGAGCTGGAATAATTTCTCTAACAAGAAAAGTTTCACTAATACAATTATTTTGCTCCATGGAAATCATAACCTTTTTTCTATAATCTTCTTCTACAAATGAGTTCTTTTATAATCCAGGTGCCGATATATGATGATCTCGCTTGGGCTTGCTACCAATCTTCATCATGCAATAATCTAGAAATGACATATTATCTTTGAAATCCTTACTAAAAGATTGGTATTTCCTCCAACAAGAATCCTCATCAATCACCTCAATTGGCCACCCTCTATCACTATTCTCACCATGTTCCTTATTGTCCCTAGATCTGCTTTGATTCACATTCTGAATGAGTTTGCTCAAATACAAGTTAGTGGCTTCCTATTGTTTCACCATGTTAGTGAACATTTCTTTCATAAAACCCACATTGAGATCTTCCCAAACTACCATATTTAACCCACACAGGTTGGAGGAACAACAACTTTGATACCATTGTAATATCCCTTATGGGATACCACTTAAAAATGCACCAAATATTGAAAATTTACAGCCAAATAAAATATTGATTTATGTAGATTTTTACAATAAGGACAACAAACTAAATAAAATCAATATCTCCCAAAATATCCACTCGAATTACTTGAAAATTTAAAGAGAGCTTGATATTATTATAGAGGACATAATAAAACTATTTTTGGAATTTTACACAAATTAAAATGCTGCTAGAAAAAGCACAGTGTGCCCTAGACAACTGGAAAACTTCGAGGTTCGTAACTCCCCAAATACAAGAGCAAAAATTAAGGGTCTTTGGAAATAACATTAACAGGTATAGGAAATGATGTTTCAACCTTTATATCTAAAGGGGACCAACTGGAAAACCCTCCAAATAAAGGCTGCAAGTCACCTAACTGGAAAAAGGGGTTAGAAATTGATGAAGATGCCTTCAACGAGCTGCCACACCTTTCCCAAATGGATGTCATGAATCTGATCTGAAGCCCTCTGTTATATTCCCCAAATGCCCCCAAAAATCCTCAAACCCTTCCTATGAACCCTCTGTTATTATCTCTATGACACAACCCTGAAAAGCGGCTCCAAAATGACAAACTAGGGTAGATCTCTCACTACCGAAGAATGCCCTGCTAGCTAGGGACGAGTCTCTCACCACCAAAGCTAGGGTCCCTGTGGGATTTCACTCCACAAGCTATAGATGCGCAACAACTGCTACACATGAAGGAGGCTAAAATTTATGCTAAAAAGTTCCTCTCCTTTCTCTCCCAACTCCTTATATACATTCCAAGGCAAAAGAGCCCCAATAGACCTAGACGTGTTTCATTCCACGGAGGGGTCAATAAAATAAAAGTAACTAAAGTTACTTTTTCCTGTTTAAGTCGCCAAGGTCCAAAGTGACCCCCAAACGCCAAACTTGAATATTAGCACCATGTGGCCCCTTCCCAAAAGCTCCCAACGCATCCACAACCCCATGGGTATGACCACGGCTTGGACTTGACTTGACCCTTAGGCCTTTGGCGTAAGAAAGGGGACATTACAAAAAGTTAGGATTCTAAAATTTCTTGTTCAATCATGGTCTTCAAATTCTCCCATATGGTTTCCTAGATTTCCTCTAGGTAAATTAAACACGAATAAGAGGACCTCTTCTTCCATAGAAATATTTTAGGCAAAGTTTCCCCTATTTTCTATTAATAAATTATTTTAGGCCTAATTGTGCCAAGGAAATAATAATTTTTCATATGGATAGGAATTGAAAGGCCTAATATTTTTTGTTTGTGGGGCTCACAAAATAGCACATTAGTAATAAATTTCCATGTTCATATTTGGTATTCATTGGGTTCATATTTAAAGAGGTGATTTTTAGTAAGGAACATATTTTGTGCAAGATATCGGTCGGAAGCATCAAAAGTGCTACTATCCGACGATACGAGATAAAGTTATCATTGGCAGATTAAGGTCAACGACATTTTTTATGCTATTGGTGGTAGCATTATTGATGCTACACCTCAGAAAGTTATTCTCCAATCTTTAGACCGTAGCATTTCTTCTACTTTTAGTCATAGCATGCACAACACTATCGACAACAATTTACAATGTTATTCATGACTAGTCATCAAATTCCTATAACCATTCAAAATTTTAATCACCCTATACAAGCATCAGTTTGCACTATCAATAACAAACATCCTAAGTTACCAAGGCTTTAGGGCCCAATTAGAAACCCTTGTATTTTAAGACACCCACAATTGAAGGTTAGATGTAGATAAAATCTATCTATGAATTCATATTAGTCACCCGAGGAATCAAGGAACTACCCATATTCAAAAGAATCACCTCATACCTTTGAATGATGAAACCTCGATATGTCACCGATGCACAAGCATCAAGAGGGTATCTGTTATTTCATTGACTTGAATTACAATATAACGCCACATGGCCAGTGATACCCTCTAATTCAATATTCATAAACAAAATATCTCTAGAAGAATATAGAGTCCACCATCTAAAGATAAAATGAATGGCTCTTGTTATACCCCGATTCACTCCCAATCAAATTATTTATTTCATAACTCGAAACATCTCAAGTTGTGTATTTGTCTCCCGTAAAATTGACAAGGACAATTTTACAGGTAACCATACCAAAATTTTGTCCTGGTCCCTCATCAGGGACCCCTCTGCGTTCGAATGTTACAAAATCCCTTTTTGGGAAATCCAGTTCTCCGAACTTAGTCATTTTGGTCTTTTTTTGGCTGGGCGCACCTTTTATCTGTGTAACACAGACTAAATTTGCACCCCCTTCATTTCCTTTGGTGCACCCTTTGATGTGTTGACACATCAATTGTTGTGCCTCCCCGTGATGCACCTTTCTTGCATACGCCAAGGCACATGCGCCTTCATGTTAACAACTAAATTATTGCACCGTGTTTTGGTGCGCCAAGGCACTCAAAATGAAGTGTTGACAGTAGTAAATTTGCGTCAGGGGCACAAATATTTCCGTGTTGACACGTGTTTATCCAACGCTAAAGGGCAAAGTTTTACGTGTCGACACATGTTTTGGTGCGCCCCTTGAAAAAGTGGTTGGCGCATTTATTGCACCTTTGCCTATATATAGGTGCATCCACCCTGTCACTTTCACAATTGAAAACACGTGATAAACTTTATTCCTCTACACCTGTCAGCACACCCGTCCTCCTCGTATCGTGTTCATGGACCCCACTTCGTCTCTCACTTTCTATATATTTTCCGGGTAAGTGGTCCTCATCCCTCTTGTGTTTTCATTCTTGGTTTGTTTGTGAGGTTGAATGCATTATATCTCGAAGGCTTAAAACCCCCTACCGTTCTTTCTTGCAAATCTCTCTACCAAGCCATGTTTTAACCTCTTTCCCGGATCTGTTGGCCAAGAGGGCTGCCTCAAAATGGATCTAGACCTCTTTGTTTGTGTTCCTCCCATTTAAAATATGTCAAGAAAACCTAAAAATCATGAACTAAAGAGTCAAGAACCTAAAATTTGTCCTCGGGATGTATTTTCCTTTGGGCGCAATCACCACCTTTGTTACAAGAAACACAAATCAGCGCCTGAAGGTGCACCGACCTTAATTGTAACATACAGTGTCCCTGCGCCATGCGAAAACCAAGTAAAATCCTAAATCTAGTGCATGCGCATCTCCGTTTACAACAACAAAGTGTCATGTAAGAAATTTCCTACTATGCTGCGCCAAAGTCCCCCTGTGCGCATACAATTTTGGTGTCACACACATTGATCTTGTGCCCTCCAGCGCACCAAATCATTTGTGTTACACGCAAATTGTATGTGCCATTGGCACACACTGCCCCCATGCAACACCAAAATTATTCGTGCCCAGTATAAAACTACATAAACGGCACAGGCGCATCCCCGCTTATAATAACAATAATGTCATATGCAAAATCCTTGCGCCCTGTGCCCTTTGGTGCTGATTTGTTCCTTGTAACACTCTTATTCAGCGTGCCATTCTATTAATTCTGCACTCTACACGGTGTCCCTCATGCGCCCTACGCCCTGAGGCCTTAAAATTGCAAACTCCTCATTCTGTAGTGTTTTAATGGAAGATCTGACAGCTAAAATGGATCTTTTGCATTGACTTCGCTCCTTCTTGCAGATCAGCAATTGAACTCAGATCCATATATGTCTACATCAAGCAAAAAGCCAACCAAGTCAAAGGGTAAGGCTAAGCTTACAGAAGAAGAGATGAAGTATAAATACAGGAGGGTCAGAATGCCCGAGTCCCGTGAAATGTGACTGGACATAAGAGACTCTGAACTTGGTCACATCGACATGGAGGATTTCTGGGCCAGAACCAGGAGAGTCACAGGAAGTTCCTGTGGATGGACAAGTTGGTGGGCAGTGGACTACATTTTTCCGAGGGAATCCCGTCGGCACATGGTAAATAATGAGAATTTATGATGGTGGTGGCCATTGTTACTACAATAAAGACACAAGGTGTGTCGAAAATGAAAAGGGTGAGGTCATAATCAACCTCACCGCCCGGCACTTCGAAATCATGCTAGGCATCCCTCACCACCGACAATTTTGTGGCTATAAGCCAAGAGGACTACACCAAGGCAAGGGAGGATAATGAAGACAAGTGCATGTAGCAATGATGAATGAAGTGTGCTTGAAAAACAAGAAGGTAATAACCAGATGGCCACAGTTATTCACCGTATTGACTTCTCTCGAGGAATTTAGCGACACCATCACATTCCTAAGTAGAGTTTTGGGCTTTCGATGCCCATTACTTTCACAAATGGATGCTCAGGTACTTTGAAACTATGAAAAAGAATGTGCCAGATCAACACTTTGAGTGGGCAAAGATCATAAGCAGCACCATATCCGAGCAGCTCAACAACTCACCATAACGGGAGGTTCTACATAAACTCCTACGTAGTCTACGCTGCTGCCTCGGAGAGGGATTATCCAAAGCAATAAGCCGATGTGGGTTTGGCCTCGAGTAAAATATATGAATACTACCCGAGTGAAGCCGAGAACAACATCCCATGATTTACTAAGATCAATGATGCTTTCTTCTATGGCATCGTCTACCTTTTGAGGCCAAATATGACTCATGGTCGGATGACCAAGAGCATAGTCACAACAACTGAGAAGTGGGGGGCACTATTTACCCAATTCCCCACCTTCACCTATCTCAGAGCGGCCAACTTCTTGGGGGAGCCCACCAAATTACCGAGATATGCCGGCCCCAAGTTGATCCTGTTGGAGCTATCCAGATAGCTCATAACCTACCATGAGAAATGTTTGAAGAGAAAGAAGGGTGGAACTCCTTTCCCCCTTATAGTGGGCAGATACACCTGCATTTCTCACCACAAAGCCCGGGAAATGTTTGCAGAGCTAGAACTACTCAATCTAAAGCACAACTTCCTAGCGAGGCCCACTTTTTATCCAAGGAATTGCCTTCCCAAGGTAAAACTCAATCCTATCCACATTCCACAGATTGAGGACATTTTATATCGACTGTATCATGAGGTCAAACTTAGAAGGAAGGATCACTCTCCCTTTGGCCTTGGCAGAGATTATTCATATGGCGTGGCCATTGTTCCAAAGGTTATCAAACTACCGATCGGAAGTTGATCGGTGTATCTTGACACAAATGGGGACAACTGGCCGTTTCGTTTGCTAAATTGATAGAACAAAAGTGCACCTCGACCATTGAAGAAAGGGTCAAGGAGACATTGTGGAGGATAGAACACTGGTGCAGAATGAATGTCCTTATCTACCTCGGAGTAGATTTCACTACATCCCCATTAGGCAATGCACCTGTCAGGCCGAAGCATCTGCCAAAGGGGAAAGGCAATGATAAAGAGGGTGAATCAAGCTCTACTCAAGAAGGAGCTCTTGAAAGTCCTCCTTCCGCTGCACAAGAATAGGTTGTAAGTCTGGTATCCCCAGAGAAAGAAGTGGCGGAAGGTGTTCCAATGGGCACATCCACTCAGGGTGTCACCACTACTACAACTGTTGAGGTCCCTTCTATCCCTTCTCCCTCTCCTCCTTCTCCTCCTCGTGTGACCCAAGAGACCATTCCTTTGTTCGTATCCTCTCCCCATCTTCTAATATTCCCCCTTCCTCGTCTTCCATCTTCTCTTCTCTCTCGAGCCATTTCTTCTCTCTCTCTCTCGGCTCCCTTCCATTCCCACGTCTTCCTCCCCTACAGTATCCCTTCCTCCCGTGAGCACTTTCTCGGCCTCCCTCTCGATCCACCACCAAGTGTCTCTGCCCATTTCCCTTCCACTGCAATGCTCCCCTCTTCCACTCTGGTCCAGCCCCTTAAGTCCAGATGGATCTCCCGTTCTGAGCCAACATAAGAGGAAAGTCCTATTGCACCATGGACTTCTCCATCATCCCAACAAAGGGGGCTAAGAAGCAAAATCCTATAACCCGCTTCTCTCGAGTGCATCGGGAGAAAGAGTAATGGAGATCACATATCCCGATCCTTCAAAGGGTAAAAATGGATCTATCTCCGACAGATTATACAGTGACCCAAGTCACAATGGGAACATCTTCTAAAAGTCTTCAAGGGGAGGCCCTATCTGCGGTGGATGCCTTTGCAAGAAACTTCCAAGAAGCAAAGGAGGAGAAGAGGTTATTAAAAGAACAAAACAAACATCTTCTCCATGCCCTATAGAAAATGGGTAGTGCACCTCCTACAACTGCCACTGAAACTCCTGAGGTCCTAAGCCAGGATAAGATAAATGAGTACGCCAAAATTGGTGAACAAGGTATGGCAGTTTCCACCTGGAGAGATCAAATCCTCAAAGACAGCGAGGAGGTAATAGTCAAGTTCACCGAATTGTATCAGAACATCAGTCGGGCGAACAAAGATCTCTAGGAGATCGCAAGACCTATCTCTGAAGAGTTGGACCATGCTAGGTTGCAACATGAGACGTTCCAAAAATGCTTGACTATTCATCGATGATTTGGTAAAATTTGGCATTTTCATCACCCCGGGGTACCCAAAGAAGATCCTTGCTGCGTTGGATTACCATGTCGATCGGATGGAGTTCGTCCTGGAAAAGATTGATAAAGTCAAGGAGGAAGCCTTAGATGCAATGCATCAAATGGAGAAATTGTTCTAGAAATGTCTCGGGCTTGCTTACTCCTTCTTTTTCGCTTGGGAAGGCAGATGAAACTATCCGGATCTTTAAAGAGATCATCTCGCAAGGGTTAGGGCCAGAAGCCACTTTCGACACCGAATGCATCAACAACCTTCGGCTTTCCATGATTTTGTGGGGTTCCCGATGGAGGCAGGAAATGAATATTTAAAACTCCTAAAAACTTCGAGAGATGAGCGGGAGACTTGTGAGGTCATCGGCGATCATACAAAGGGTCCTGCCCAGATCAACTTCAACCCAATGATCAGTAAATTCATGGAATATCGGACTCAGTTCCACATCACCTCTCCCGAACAACAGCAGAAGCAAGATACCCCCTTTTAGCCATGAGACGATGATGAATAGCTTTCTTCCTCTTGGCTTCCTTTTTGTAAATATCTAAGAGTATGTTGGTACAAATGATGACCTCATCCATGTTGCACCATGGGATGTTGTCATCCACCAAGTTGTCCAAAGTCAACATTGACTTTTAGATATTTTGTAATTAGTTTTGTTGTTCCTTTTGCCTTCTCTCTTCTCCTTCTTCTATATATACTTGGATACTTGTTGTATTCAAGTGGTGGATACTTTTTAGATGAAAAATAGAAGTTAGAAGAAAAGACTTTGAGCTTTTGTAACAGAAGAAAACATTAATACAAATATTAAGACTTTGTGCTGAATATGTGTGTTATGAGCATTTAATCTTTCTTATGTCAGATTTATGTGTTTATTCTGTTGAATCTATCTCTACTTTTTGTCATTTATTCATCAGTATTGCTTTGTTCGTCTATGCAAGTAGGTTCGGCTCTGTTTACTACCAGCCCAAAACATAGACCCTCTGACCTTTCTGCTTTGGAATTCATTTCTTTTCTCCCTTCAGATCTATTCTATCTCCCCACCTCATTTCTTTCCCTTCTTTTCACAGTTGGAAATACCTCTACTGGGATGAGATCCCAACCCCCGAAGGTAGAATATTGTGAGACTTGCACAGATTCCTACTGGTAGAATAGCAATAAACCGCCACTTTGCTTGACTCAAAGAGGGGCTATGCCTTACAACACTTGTTGGCTCATCTATCCATAGATCTGCTCTCATGATGATTTTCGGACCAACGATTTTGGCGACTCTCTGGGATCGAACAGATCTAACAATGATAGTGGTATGTCAAAAAAAAAAAATCAAAAATCACTACTGTTTGCAAATTTGAATTTTTGTTTAAAATCCAAATTTTTGCAAAGTGATCCGAATGAAAATTTTCTTCAGGATCCATAGATCGGGACTAGTTAGAGATCTTTAGTTCACTGAGTTTTTACAAAAACCTGTATTTTTCCGTAGATCTGAGTTTTTGACTGTTTTGTAAAATTTCAAACCCTTGCCAAAAGTCAACTCTAAGATCTGAAAATCAGCTTACTAAGTTGGCCATTATTTTATCCTCGTTAAAATTTGTCATTAAACCGCAATCGGTTTTCAAAAGAGGATAAAATTAAATATTTAGAAAAGTACATGCTGCTGGTTTTTGTCAAAAATCATGAAAATCAGCAAGTACAACCAAAAAGAGTTTTTAGGACTTGCTCCAAATATTGCAGATCTGGAAGGTACGCTGGCGGGTGAACCATTCACTCGTAGCAAGAAAGGCTCGTGGAGTAATCGATCCTACTTTTGATCTACTTCAAAGGCACAACTTGAGTGTTACACGGCACGCTTCCCATCGCTAAGTTCAACAACCGGTCATCTCGAAGTATCTCACCTCCACGAAGGAAGCATTCTCTCAAGGAATATCCTCATCTCTTTATAGCGCTTTGCTTTAGTGGAATGTGTTTCCAGCTCATGTCCTTTTTCCATCCGTAAATGGCGGTGCCATGGGGAAATGCTTATGGCCCACTCGCTTTGCCACATCCCATTCACGCGCTCCCTCACAAAAACCGAAGAATTTTCCTAAATTTCGATGGTAGCGGAACCAAAGCACGGATTCACACATATCCGCATTCATCATGTCATGCAAGTATCTGGATGTGACCCATGAAGATGTGTCGAGTTCACCTTTTCTAGAAACCTTGCAGGACTCGCAATGGCGGAATGGTTTCAACATTTGCTTTGCCGGATCTATTACTAGTTGGGCCACCTTGTGGACCGCATTTGAAGAAAGATATAAACCTTGAGGACACGTTCATGTTTCTATCCAAGATCACTCACCAAGAAGGAGGTCAATGAAACCATGCGTGATTTCATCACCCATTTCAATTCACTAATCAAACGTGTTCCACTACCATGCTTTGCCAACACCAAAAATCGAAATGTTTCTTCGTGAATGCCATGAGCTCAAAAGTAAGTTTCTTACTCTTACAAGAACATGACGCTACTTTGGTTCTCACCTAAGATTTTGCCATATGGATTGAAGATAACTTGCTAATATCTGGTGAATTAAAGCGAGAGCCATCCAAGCCAAAAGTTTCAACTCCTTCTCCCCACTTCATCCGATCCGGCATTTCAAAAGATGGCAAATGACTTGCTCGCGTTAAAAAATCAGCTAGCTCAAGCTTCTCCTAGCACTTCATACCGGATATCCCACGGAGGAATTTTACTTCTAATAACGTCTCACAAAGGCCGCGCCTACCTGCAGCTGCTCCACGGTTGGCACTCGAGGCCCCTCCGGTCAATGCTTTAGCTGAAATCGAAGAAGAGGAGCAAAATTATGAAGAACCTTCATCACTAGGTGAAGATGATCAAGATGTCGGTGAACCGATTGGTGACTCTACTATCGGGTATATGGAATTTGATGAGGAAGAATCTGACAAAGAAGAGGTTACCAAAGGATATGCAAGTGGGCAGTCATATGTTGTTTTCCCGCTCACAAACGAAAAAGAAGTAGTAGAAGTGGCTGCGAAGATACGAGAAAGAGAAGTTTGTGTCACACATGCCTCCAACCATCGCTAAAAGAGGTAGTCCCCTTCTGCTAACCTTTATTAAGCCTTTTTGAAGAAATCTTTTCCCTATCTCCCCTCTTAATCAGCCTCTCTATTCCTATCAAGACCAGTAATCCTACCCTACCATCGTGAAATGAGGGACTCGTTCCTTCATCAACGCAACCCTTGGCTGCGTTTGACATAATTGATCATGCTAAAAAGACCAAGATCCAAATGTCTGAAGCCGAGTATCTTCAGTCCAATCCTAAGCAGCTTGTAAGGTTGACCGAATACATCCAAAGCCAAGCTATCATAACCACTCAGGTTTCCCCAAAAGGAATCCTTTCTACTCCCCGCATCTCACATAAATTTTACCTCGACATCTGCATCAGGAAAAATAGAACCTTTCTATCTCTCCTCCTTATCAATGGCCAAAACTAAGCAATTACATAATTGATTCTAGGGGCTTTCGATAACGTCATGCAAGAAAAAGGTCACCCATGCCCTAGGCCTCACCCTTACCAAGCCTTTTGGTAGATGTTATTCCTTGAAACCAAGCGAGGTTCGTTGATCGATCAAATCAAAGACGCCACGAGTTTGCATTTGCGGCGTTCCCAGAGAAAAGAGTAAAGATGACCGTCCTTGTTGCGATATTCCGGCAAAGACATATGGAATTCTATTAGGAAGGAGTTTTGTAGTGAGGTTGGTGGAGAGATTCATATGGACTGGTCTAAGGCTAGAATCCCGTCAAAGGTATAATGCAAATGTTGGAGCTGGAATCACAAAAGAAGTACTTGGTTACTAACTCCGATGACCCCAAAGCCCAAATTCTCTTCGAATCATCAGGGATGGGGAACTATTTCTTGTCTACTAAGTCTGACAAAATGGATGTCCTCATCCGAGAAGAGGATCTTAACAAGATCTGGACATTTCAGTTTGATGGCTATTGTGCGACTAGTGGGTGCGGCGCTGGAGCCATGCTAATATCTCCCGAGGAGGAGATTATCCTCTCTCTTTCAAGTTGCAGTTTTTCAACACAAATAATACTACTAAGTATGAATCTTTGCTACTTGGCATGCAAGCCGCAAAGGAAAGAGGAATCAAGAATCTGAAAGTACAGGGAGATGCGAGCTAGTTGTAAATCAAGTTAAAAGGATATACCAAGTGAAGAATGAAATGCTCATACATTACCACAATGCAATATGGGACAACATTGAGGAGTTTGACACTTTTTCAATAAAGCCATTCCGAGAGCTCAGAATGACATGGCCGACTCATTAGCCGTCTCAGCATCCCTCATGCTCCCCCACCTAGGTTTGAAAATAGACACATACACCATTGAGGTGGTTTTCCACCCAAGCGTGCCAGACAATTCTCAGCATTGGTAGGTATTCAATGATGACAATCAACTTATCGCCTTTCTGGAAAAGGTGGAAAATTTTAGTGAGCTTCATTTTGAAGGATCCACTTCCGCATGCCGTGAGTCATTCGATCGGATGGGGAATCCAAAGGAAGCGATGGCATTTGTCAGCTCAAAGGAAATAAAATTCTAAAGGCCTGGTTTCCCTAGAGTGTTTGTTCGACAGGCATGATCATTTTGTCAAGAAGAAAAGGCGAGATGATCCTAACTCCTCCCCAAAAACTGAACCGGTCAATTTAGGTTCGGTAGAACATCTGCAGTTTGTGAACATCAGAAAATGTTGCACACCCGAAGAAAAGCGGAAATTTGTCAAATTGTTTGAAGAAATACATGGATGTATTGGCGTGGTCCTATGCCATCTAAAGTCTTTCGAGCCAAAGGACGTCCAACATGACATCTCGTTAAAAGAAGATGTCAAACCCTTTCACCAAAAAAGAAAGGCACTACAATCCTAAGATCTCAGGTACTATCCAGGCTGAAATTCGAAAAATGTTGGATGCGAGGATCATTTTCCTATCCATCACAATACCTCAGGTGGAAAACATTGTGCCAAGACGCAAGAAGAATGGCGAGATACGTATATGCATGGATTTTCGTAACTTAAATCAAGCCTCCTTGAAGGATAACTACCCCCTTCCCATAATGGATCGGGTTACGTAGCCTAAGCACTAAGCCGATGCGATGGTTTGGCCTCATGTAAAAATATATGAATACTACCCAGAGACCAAGGCAAAGGATTCATCCACCCCCTAGGGTACATTTGCTAAGATCAACGATGCTTTCTTCTATGCCATCGCTACCTTTTGAGGCCAAATATGACTCACGTTTAAAGGTATGATGACCAAGAGCATATGGTCGAATGACTTAGAAGTGGGGGCACTATTTACCCAAGTCTCCACCTTCACCTCTCCCAAGTAGCGGCCAACTTCTTGGGAGCCCACCAAATTACCAAGATATGCCAGCCCCCAAGTTGATCCTGTTGGAAGGAATCCAGGACATGTTGTTCATAACCTACCATGATAAATGTTTGAAGAGGAAGAAGGGTGAACCCTTTCCCCCTTACAAGCAAGCCGGATACACCGCATTTCTCACCACAAAGCCCGTGAAATGTTTATAGAGCTAGAACTACTCAATCTAAAGCATAACTTCTCGGTGAGGCCCACTTTTCCGGTCCAGGAATTACCTTCCCGAGGATAAAACTCGATCCTATCCACATTCCACAGATTGAGTCCATTTATATCGACTTTATCATGAGGTCAAACTTAGAAGGAAGGATCACTCTCACCGCTAATGCAAAAGAATTGTTCAGAAAGATTATTCAATACATGAGCGTGGCCATTGTTCCAAAAGGTTATCAAACTACCGATCGGAAGTTGATTGAAGAAAGGTGTATATTGACACGGATCATGAGGGGACAAGGAAGGATCACTCGTCATTACAATCGGCATGGCCATTGCGTACCTAATCAAGCATCGAAGAACTTGATCGGTGTTACATTATAAACTCTCATCATGGTATGACATGGTGGGGACAATCGGCCGTGCCCCTTAATTCAACAGAAAGGGTTTGTGAGAAATTAGAAAGGGTCGAAAAGTTCAAGAGTACGATCTAGACATAAAACCCGCTAGTGCGAAATGAATGGCCTTATCTACATCGGGTAGATTTCACTACATCCCCATTAGGAACGATTACTGTTAGGTTGAAGCATCTCGCAAAAGGAGAAAAAAGGATAAAGAGGGTTCTCAAGCTCTACTCAAGAAGGATCCTAAAATTCCTCCTTCCGCCGCACAAGAAAAGAGTTGTAAGTCTAGTATCCCCGGAGAAAGAAGCGGCGAAAGGTGTTCCAATGGGCACATCCACTCGGGGTGTCACCACTACTAAAATGTTGAGGTCCCTTCTATCCCTTCTCCCTCTCCTCCTTCTCCTCCTCGTGTGACCCAAGTGACCATTCCTTTGGTCATATTGTACTCCCCATCTTCTATTGTTCCCCCTTCCTCATCATCATCTTCTCTTCTCTCGCGGAGCTGTCCCACCACCACCATTTCTTCTCTCATCTCTCGGCTCCCTTCCATTCCCATGCTTCCTCCCCTAAATATCCCTTCCTCCCGTGAGCACTTTCTGGCCTCCCTCTCGATGCCACCACCAAGTGTCTCTACCCATTTCCCCTCATCCACTTGAGCAGCTGCTCCCTCTTCTACCACTCTATCTCGTTCCCTTAAGTCCAACATGGATCTCCCAAAGATCTAAACCACCAAAAGAGAAAATTCCTATCGCAGAAATGGATTTCTCCATCATCCCAAAAAGGGGCTAAGAAGCAAAATCCTATAACCCGCTTCTCTCAGAGTGCATCGGGAGAAAGAGTAATGGAGATCACATATCCCGATCCTTCAAAGGGTAAAAAAGATCTGTCTCCGATAGATTATATAGTGACCCAAGTCACAATGGGAACATCTTCTGAAAGTCTTCAAGGAGAGGCCCTATCTGCGGTGGATGCCCTTTGCAAGAAACTTCAAGAAGCAAAGGAGGAGAAGAGGTTACTAAAGGAACAAAACAAACATCTTCTCCACGCCCTACAGAAAATGGGCAGTGCACCTCCTACAACTGCCACTAAAACTCCTAAGGTCCTAAGCCAGGATAAGATAAACGAGTACACCAAAATTGGTGAACAAGGTATGGTAGTTTCCACCTGGAGAGATCAAATCCTCAAAGACAGTGAAGAGGTAATAGTCAAGTTCACCAAATTGTATCAGAACATCAGTCGGGTGAACAAAGATCTCCAGGCGATCGCAGGACCTATCTCCGAAGAGTTGGACCATGCGGGTTTCAACACGAGACGTTCCGAGAAAATGCTCGATTCATTGATCGATGATCTAGTGAAATTCGACATTTTCAATCACCCTAGGGTACTCAAAGAAGATCCTTGCTTTGCGTTGGATTACCGGGTCGATCAAATGGAGTTTGTCCTGGAAAAGATTGAAAAAGTCAAGGAGGAAGCCCTAGATGTAATGCATCAAATGGAGCAAATTGTTCTGAGAATGTCTCCAGGCTTGCTTACTCCTTCTTTTTCCTTGAGGAAGGTAGATGAAACTATCTAGATCTTTAAAGAGATCGTCTCACAAGGGTTAGGGCTAGAAGCCACTTTTGACACTAAATGCATCAACAACCTTCTGGCTTTCCGTGATTTTGTGGGGTTCCTGATGGAGGTAGGAAATGAATATTTCAAACTCCCTGAAAAACTCAGAGATGAGCGGGAGACTTGTGAGGTCATCGGCGATCATACGAAGGGTCCTGCCTAGGATCAACTTCAGCCAATGATCAGTAAATTCATGGAATATCGGACTCAGTTCCACATCACCTCTCCCGAACAACAACAGAAGCAAGATACCCCCTTCCAGCCACGAGACGACGATGAATAGCTTTCTTCCTCTTGGCTTCCTTTTTGTAAATATCTAAGAGTATGTTGGTACAAATGATGACCTCATCCATGTTGCACCATGGGATGTTGTCATCCACCAAGTTGTCCAAAGTCAACATTGACTTTTAGATATTTTGTAATTAGTTGTTGGTTGCTTTTTGCCTTCTCTCTTCTCCTTCTTCTATATATACTTGGATACTTGTTGTATTCAAGTGGTGGATACTTTTTAGATGAAAAATAGAAGTAAGAAGAAAAGACTTTGAGCTTTTGTAATAGAAGAAAACATTAATACAAATATTAAGACTTTGTGCTAAATATGTGTGTTATGAGCATTTTAAATCTTTCTTATGTCAGATTTATGTGTTTATTCTGTTGAATCTATCTCTACTTTTTGTCATTTATTCATCAAGTATTGCTTTGTTCGTCTATGCAAGTAGGTTCACTTTGTTTACTACCATCCCAAAACATAGACCCTCTGACCTTTCTACTTTGGAATTCATTTCTTTTCTCCCTTCAAATCTATTCTATCTCCCCACCTCATTTCTTTCCCTTCTTTCCAAAGTTGGAAATACCTCTACTGGGATGAGATCCCAACCCCCGAAGGCAGAATATTGTGAGACTTGCATGATTCTCTTTGGTAGAATAGCAATAAACAAGTTTCGCTTTCTTTGCAGACTCAAAGAGGGGCTATGCCCTGCACACTGTTGGCTCGTCTATCCATAGATCTGTCTCATGATGATTTTCAAACCAACAGTTTTGGCGACTCTCTTGGGGATCGAACAGATCTTCAAGATCTATGGTAAATCATTAAAAAAATCAAAAAATCACTACTTGTTTGCAAATTTGAATTTTTGTTCAAAATCCAAATTTTTTTGCAAAAGTGATCCGAACTAAAAATTTTCTTCAGGGATCCATAGATCGGGACTAGTTAGAGATCTTTAGTTCGTTGAGTTTTTACAAAAACCTATATTTTTCCGTAGATCTGAGTTTTTGACTGTTTTGTAAAATTTCAAACCCTTGCCAAAAGTCAACTCTAAGATCCGAAAATCAGCCTACTAAGTTGGCCGTTATTTTATCCTCATTGAAATTTGTCATTAAACCGCAATCGGTTTCAAAAGAGGGGATAAATATAAATATTTAGAAAAGTACATGCTACGAGTTTTGTCGAAAAATTCTAAAATCAGCAAGTACAACCAAAAAGAGTTTTAGGACTTGCTCCAAATATTGCAGATCTGGAAGGTACGGTGGGGTGAACCATTCACTCATAGCGAAGAGCTCGTGGAGTAATCGATCCTACTTTTGATCTACTTCAAAGGCACAACTTCAGTGTTACACCGGCACACTTCCCATCACTAAGTTCAACTAACCGGTCATCCAGAAGTATCTCACCTCCACGAAGGAAGCATATCTCTCAAGGAATATCCTCATCTCTTTATAGCGCTTTGCTGCTTAGTGGAACTATACTATGTTTCAGCTCACGTCCTTTTTCCAGCCGTTCAAATGGCAGTGCCATGGGGAAATGCTATGGGCCCACTCGCTTTGCCACACCCCGTTCACGCGCTCCCTCACGGAAACTGAAGAATTTTCCTAAATTTGATGGTAGCGGGAACCAAAGCACGGATTCACACATATCCGCATTCATCATGTCATGCAGTATCCTGGATGTGACCCATGAAGATGTGTCAGTTCACCTTTTTCTGGAAACCTTGCAAGGACCAGCAGCGGAATGGTTTCAGCATTTGCTTGGCCGGATCTATTACTAGTTGGGCCACCTTACGAACTACATTCGAAGAAAGATATAAACCTTCAGAGGACGCGTTCACGTTACTATCCAAGATCACTCACTTTGAAGAAGAGGTCAATGAAACCATGCATGATTTCATCACCCGTTTCAATTCACTAATCAACCGGGTTCCACCTACCATGCTACCAACACCTAAAAATCAGAAATGTTTCTTCGTGAATGCCATGAGCTCAAAAGTAAGTTTCTTACTCTTACAAGAACAGGTCACTACTTTGGTTCTCACCCAAGCTGCTGCCATACGAATTGAAGATAACTTGCTAATATCTGGTGAATTAAAGTGAGAGCCATCCAAGCCGAAAGTTTCAGCTCCTTCTCCCGCCACTTCATCCGATCCGGCATTTCAAAAGATGGCAAATGACTTGCTCGCGTTAAAAAAGCAGCTAGCTCAAGCTTCTCCTAGCACTTCATACCGGATATCCCACGGAGGAATTTCACTTCTAACAATGTCTCACAAAGGCCACACCTACCTGCAGCTGCTCCACGGTTGGCGCTTGAGGCCCCTCCATCAATGCTTTAGCCGAAATCGAAGAAGAGGAGCAAAATTATGAAGAACCTTCATCACCAGGTGAAGATGATCAAGATGTCGGTGAACCGACTGACGACTCTACTATCGGGTATATGGAATTTGATGAGGAAGAATCGATGAAGAAGAGGGTACCCAAGGATATGCAAGCGGGTAGTCATATGTTGTTTTTACCCGCTCGCAAGGAAAAGAAGCAGAAGTGGCTGCCAATATGCAGAAAGAGAAGGTCGTGTCACACACGCCTCCAACCATCGCTAAACGAGGTAGTCCCCTTCCTGCTCAACCTGTTATTAAGTCTTTTTCAAAAAGATCTTTTTCCCCTATCTCCCCTCCGAATCAGTCCTCTCATATTCCTATCAAGACTAGTAATCCTACCCTACCATCGCGAAATGAGGGACTCATTCCTTCATCAACGCAACCCTTGGCCGCGTTTGACATAATTGATCATGCTAAAAAGACCAAGATCCAAATGTCTGAAGCCGAGTATCTTCAGTCCAATCCTGAGTAGCTTGTAAGGTTGACCAAATACATCCAAAGCCAAGCTATTATAACCACTCAGGTTTCCCCAAAAGGAATCCTTTCTACCCCCTCTGCATCTCACATAAATGTTGCCTCGACATCTGCATCAGGCAAAATAGAACCTTTCTATCTCTCCCTCCTATCAATGGCCACAAACTAAGCAACTGCATAATTGATTTTGGGGCTTCCGATAACGTCATGCCAACGAAAGGTCACCCATGCCCTGGGCCTCACCCTTACCAAGCCTTTTGGCAGATGTTATTCCTTGGAAACCAAGCAGGTTCCATTGATCGGTCAAATCAAAGACGCGCAGTTTGCATTTGCGGCATTCCCAGAGAAAAGAGTAAAGATGACCGTCCTTGTTGCCGATATTCCGGCAGCATATGGAATTCTATTAGGAAGGAGTTTTTTAGTGAGGTTGGTGGAGAGATTCATATGGACTGGTCTAAGGCTAGAATCCCGTCAAAGGTATAATGCAAACGTTGGAGCCGAATCACAAAAGAAGTACTTGGTTACTAACTCCGATGACCCCAAAGCCCAAATTCTCTTCGAATCATCAGGGATGGGAAACTATTTCTTGTCTACTGAGTCTGACAAAATGGATGTCCTCATCCAAGCAGAGGATCTTAACAAGATCTGGACATTACAGTTTGATGGCAGTTGCGCGACTAGTGGGTGTGGCGCTGGAGCCGTGCTAATATCTCCCGAGGAGGAGATTATCCCTCTCTCTTTCAAGTTGTAGTTTTTCAACATGAATAATATTGCTGAGTATGAATCTTTGCTACTTGGCATGCAAGCCACAAGGGAAAGAGGAATCAAGAATATAAAGTACAGGGTGATGTAGAGCTAGTCATAAATCAAGTTAAAAGGATATACCAAGTGAAGAATGAAAGGCTCAGACATTACCGCAACGCGGTATGGGACAACATTGAGGAGTTTGACGCTTTTTCAATAAAAGCCATTCCGAGAGCTCAGAATGACATGGCCGACTCATTAGCCGTCTCAGCATCCCTCATGCTCCCTCACCCAGGTTTGAAAATAGACACATATACCATTGAGGTGGTTTTCCGCCCAAGCGTGCCGGACAATTCTCAGCACTGGTAGGTATTCAACGATGACAATCAACTTATTGCCTTTCTGGAAAAGGTAGAAAATTTTAGTGAGCTTCATTTTGAAGGATCCACTTCCGCATGCCGTGAGTCATTCTTGCGATCAAGGCGGGAATCCAAAAGCGATGGCATATGTCAGCTCAAAGGAAATAAAATTCCAAAAGCTGGTTTCTCTAGAGTGTTTGTTCAACAGGCACGATCGTTTTGTCAAGAAGAAAAGGCGAGATGATCCTAACTCCTCCCCAGAAACCGAACCGGTCAATTTAGGTTCGGTAGAACATCCGCAGTTTGTGAACATTGGAAAATGTTGCACACCCGAAGAAAAGCGGAAATTTGTCAAATTGCTGAAGAAATACATGGATGTATTGGCGTGGTCCTATGCCGATCTAAAGTCTTTCAAGCCAAAGGACATCCAGCATGACATCCCATTGAAAGAGGATGTCAAACCCTTTCACCAAAAACAAAGGCACTATAATCCTAAGATCTCAGGTACTATCCAGGCTGAAATTCAGAAGATGCTGGATGCAAGGATCATTTTTCCTATCCATCACATGAACTGGTGGCAAACATTGTGCCAGTACGCAAGAAGAATGGCGAGATACGCATATGCATGGATTTTCGTAACTTGAATCAAGCCTCCTTGAAGGATAACTACCCCCTTCCCATAATGGATCAGGTTCTACAAGCAGTAACTGGATCAAAAATGTTGTCCATGCTTGATGGTTTTTCAGGCTACAATCAGATTGAAGTCTCGCCCAAAGACCAATTCAAAACAACATTCACTACCCCTGGGGTACATTCACTTATAGCAGGATGCCTTTTGTCTGACCTTTTCCCGGCACCACTTTTCAACGGGCCATGGACTTTGCATTCAAAGGTATGATGGGAAAAGTCATCGTAGTCTACTTGGATGACTTAACTATGTTCTCTAAATAAAAAGTGATCATTGCGATCATTTGGAGCAAGTATTGATTAGATGCCGAGAACATGGGATCTCCCTAAATCTAAAAAAATCTGTTTTCAGAGTCACAGAAGGAAAGTTGTTGGGACACATTGTAAGCAAGGAAGGGACGAAGATAGATGCCGAAAGGGTTAGGGCTATTCAGAGCCTTACTTTACCTACAAGCAAGACTGGCGTTCACTCTTTCTTCGGAAAAGTGAACTTTCTCAGCACTTTGTTCCCGAATTTGCTTGAAAAGACTCGCCACATATCAAACATGATGAAAGGATCACCAACTTTCCGGTGGAGCGAAGAAGGAAAGAAGTCATTTGAAGATATAAAATCCTCCGTCGCTCACGCACCAGTCCTGTATGTCCCATTTCTCCAAGGATTTTATCATGTATAGCTATGCATCTCCGAGCATACTGTATCGGCCATCTTAATGCAAAAGAATTATGAAGATGTTGAATCCCCGATTGATTGTTCATGAGCTCTCCTCTCAAGCCTCACGAATTAAAGATGTCTCAGTTGGAAAAGCATGCCTTCACCATTGTCAAAGTAGTCAAGAACTTCAGGTATTACATTCTAAATTCTCACACAATGGTACTGGTCCCTGACACGGTAGTCAAGTCAATCCTAACTCAACAGGAGTTAGGGAGTTTGTGAGGAAATTGGATTGCAAAAGTCCAGGAGTATGATCTAGATATAAAACCAACCAAGCTGGTAAGAGGCAAGGGCCTATGTCAGCTCATGGCTGAAAACCGAGATTCAGAAGACCCTGAGGAAAAGGATGATTGCACCGGGAGCACAAAGCCAGCTGGAGAAAGCTGATTCTCTACCCATGGTTCTATTTGTCGCCACCAGCGATGAATGGTATTCTGATATCACTTTCTTTCTCACTTATGGTGAGTGTCCAGCTCATCTAACTTCAAAGGAGAAATGTGCTATAAAGCTCAGAGCGGCCAGATATGTCATCTGGGATGACTGTTTATACAAACGCGGAATAGATGGCATCTTCTTGCGATGTGTTGACAAGCCACAACAGATAAAGCTACTTTAGAGATTTTCATGATTCAGCCTGTGGTGGTCACTTCTCCTCTTCCATGATGGCACACAAGATCATCCGGCTAGTACTATTGGCCGACGTTGTTCCAGGATACAGCCACCTGGGTAGCAAAGTGTGAGCTCTGCCAACAATTTGTCGGCAAGCCAAAATTGGCTACTTTTCCCCTCAGGCCGGTCGTTATTGATGAACCATTCAAATAGTGGGGAATCGACTTTATCAGAGCACTCCATCCCCAATCGAGTGTCGGGCATAGTTATGTCCTGACAGCAATAGATTACTTCACCAAATGGGTGGAGGCCATTCCTGTCAAGAACGCCACTTCTGAGGTTGTTTGCAATTTCATCAAAGAGAATATCATCGTGAGATTTGGCGTTCCACACAAAATCGTTGCTGATAACGCTTCCAACTTCTCCTCATGAGAAGTTGTTGGTTTTTGCTATGAACACGGGATAACCTTGGCCCACGCCGATTATTACCCCCAGGGAAATGGTCAGGTAGAATCCAGTAATAAAAACTTAGTGACCATCATACGGAAGCTAGTTGATGAGAGTCAGTGGACGTGGCACAAGTCATTATACAACTTTGTGGGCGGACCGCATTACTCCCAAGAGGTCTCTCGGTATGTCACCTTTTCAAGTGTTATATGGGATCGACGCCGAACTTCCCATTTCTGCAGAGCTCCTACTCTGCGCTTGGCACGAGCAATTGAAGATGAGACTTTCCAAAATTCCCTTGAAAAGAGGATCATGTATCTATCAGAGCTCAAGAAAAAAGAGTAAGAGTGGTCGACAGGATCACCGAACATCAGAATCAAGTTAAGAGATTGTTCGATAAAAGGGCTAAGCAAAGAGATTTCCAAGTGGGAGATCTCGTCCTTTTGTGGGACAAATGAAGAGAGCCAAAGGGCATGCATGGGAAATTTGATTCTCTATGGAGAGGGCCTTTCAAGATCAAGCAGCTCAATGGAGAGAATAGCTTCTATCTCTCATATCTAGATGGAACTAATCTCCCGCTTCCCTATAGCGGGTGACATCTCAAAATATTCAGGAAGTAGAGCTTGCTCTCTTCCTTGTACAGTTTTCTTTATGTTGTGTGTTTGCTTTCGTCATGTGTTTGTTTTCATCGTCGCCCTTGTTTTTGACCCTCTTTTGCCCAATGGATAGGCACATGTTGATCTGGGTTCTCTACCCTTGAGCTTCACTCAAAGATAGTCCCCAGAAAGAGCTAGCTGTTATCCTGTAAAATTGACAAGGGCAATTTTACAGGTAACCATACCAAAATTTTGTCTTGGTCCCTCGTCAGGGACCCCTCTGCATTCGGAATGTTACAAAATCCCTTTCCGGGAAATCTAGTTCTCCGAACTTAGTCATTTTGGTCCCTTTTTGGCTGGGCACACCTTTTATCTGTGTAACATAGACTAAATTTGTGCCCCCTTCATTTCCTTTGGCGCACCCTTTGATGTGTTGACACATCAATTGTTGCGCCTCCCGTGATGCACCTTTCTTGCATGTGCCAAGGTGCATGCGCCTTCATGTTAACAACTAAATTGTTGCGCCATGTTTTGGTGCACCAAGGCACTCAAAATGAAGTGTTGATAGTAGTAAATTTACGCCAAGGGGTGCAAATATTTCGTGTTGACATGCGTTATCTGCGCCAAAGGGCGCAAAGTTTTACGTGTCGACACATGTTTTGGTGCACCCCTTGAAAAAGTGGTTGGCACATTTATTGCACCTTTGCCTATATATAGGCGCACCCACCCTATCACTTTCACAATTGAAAACACATGATAAACTTTATTCCTCTCGCACTCTCAAGCATCACGCCCGTCCTCCTCGTATCGCTTCGTGTGGACCCCTCTTCGTCTCTCACTTTCTATATATTTTCCGGGGTAAGTGGTCCTCATCCCTCTTGTGTTTTCTGTTGCTGGTTGTTTGTGAGGTTGAATGCATTATATCTGAGGCTTAAAACCCCCTACCATTCTTGCAAATCTCTCTTCCCAAGCTATTTTTGCACCCTCTTTCCAGATCTGCTGGCCAAGAGGGCTCTGCCTAAAAATGGATCTAGACCTCTTTGTTGTGTTCCTCCCACTGTCAAAATATGTCAAGAAAACCTGAAAATCACGAACTAAAGAGTCAAGAAAACTTGAAAGTTGTCCTCGGCTATATTTTCCTTTGGCGCAATCACCACCTTTGTTACAAGAAACACAGTCACGCCAAGAAGGCACACCGACCTTGATTGCAACATATAATATCCCTCATGTATAAACCAAGTAAAATCCTAAATCTAGCGCAGCGCATCCCCATTACAACAACAAAAAGTGTCATGCAAGAAATCCCTGCGCCGCGCCAAAGTCCCCCTGTGCGCATGCAATTTTGGTGTTACACACATTGATCTTGCGCCCTCGGCACACCAAAGTCTCATGTTACACGCAAATTACATGCGCCATTGGCACACCCTACCCCCATGCAACACCAAAATTATTTGCGCCCAGTATAAAACTACATAAACGGCGCAGGCGCATCCCCGCTTACAATAACAATAATGTCATATGCAAAATCCTTGCACCCTGTGCCCTTTGGCGCTGATTTGTTCCTTGTAACACTCTGATTCAGTGCGCCATTCTATTAACTCTGCAGCCTGCAGTGTTCCTGCACCCGTGCCCTGAGGCCTTAAAATTGCTAACTCCTCATTCTGTAGTGCTTTAATGGAAGATCTGACAGCTAACATGGCTCTTTTGCATTGGACTTCACTCCTTCTTCTTGCAGATCAGCAACTGAACTCAGATCCATATATGTCTACATCAAGCAAAAAGCCAACCAAGTCAAAGGGTAAGGCTAAGCTTACAGAAGAAGAGATGAAGTATAAATACCAGAGGGTCAGAATGCCCGAGTCCCAGGTAGAATGTGACCTGGACATAAGAGACTCCGAACTCGGTCACATCGACATGGAGGATTTCTGGGCCAGAACCAGGAGAGTCACAGGAAGTCCTTGGATGGACAAGCTGGTGGGCAGTGGACTACATTTTGCTAGGGGATCCCCGTCAGTGCAGTAAACAATGAATTTATGATGGTGGTGGCCGCATTGTATTACAACAAAGACACAAGGTGTGTCAAAATGAAAAGGGCGAGGTCATAATCAACCTCACTACCCGGCACTTCGAAATCATGCTAGGCATCCCTCACCACCGACACTTTGTGGCTGTAAGCCAAGAGGACTACACCAAGGCATGGGAGGATAATGAAGACAAGTGCATGCAGCTGATGAACGAAGTGTACTTGAAAAACAAGAAGGTAATAACCAGATGGCCACAGGTTATTCACCGCAGTGACTTCTCCGAGGAATTGAGCGACACCATCACATTCCTAAGTAGAGTTTTTGGGCTTTCTGATGCCCATTACTTTCACAAATGGATGCTCAGGTACCTTGAAACTATGAACAAGAATGTGCCAGATCAACGCTTTGAGTGGGCGGAGATCATAAGCAACACCATATCCGAGCAGCTCCAACAACTCACCACAATGGGGAGGTTCTACATGAACTCCTACGTAGTCTACGCTGCAGCCTCGGAGAGGGATTATCCAGCACTGAGCCGATGCGGGGTTTGGCCTCAGGTAAAAATATATGAATACTACCCGAGCTGAAGCTGGAGAACAACATCCCAGCAGTTTACTAAGATCAACGATGCTTTCTTCTATGGCATCGTCTACCTTTTGAGGCCAAATATGACTCATGGTCGGATGACCAAGAGCATAGTCACAGCAACAGAGAAGTGGGGGCACTATTTACCCAATTCCCCACCTTCACCTATCTCAGAGCGGCCAACTTCTTGGGGGAGCCCACCAAATTACCAAGATATGCCGGCCCCAAGTTGATCCTATTGGAGCTGTCCAGACAGCTCATAACCTACCATGAGAAATGTTTGAAGAGAAAGAAGGGTGGAACTCCTTTCCCCCTTACAGTGGGCAGATACACCTACATTTCTCACCACAAAGCCCGGAAATGTTTGCAGAGCTAGAATTGCTCAATCTAAAGCACAACTTCCCAGCGAGGCCCACTTTTGATCCAAGGAATTACCTTCCCAAGGAAAAACTCGATCCAATCCACATTCCACAGATCGAGGACATCTATATCAACCTGTATCATGAGGTCAAACTTAGAAGGAAGGATCACTCCCACGGCCTTGCAGCAGATTATTCAATACGGCGTGGCCATTGTTCCAAAGGTTATCAAACTACCGATCAAGAAGTTGATCAGGTGTATCTTGACACAGATGGGGACAATCGGTCCATTTACTGCAATCAATTGATGAAATAAAGCACCCTGCACTATCAAGAAAGGGTCAAGGAGACATAGCGGAGGACGAACATTGTGCGTAATGAATGGCCTTATCTACCTCGGGGTAGATTTCACTACATCCCCATTAGGCAACGCACCTGTCAGGCCAAAGCATCTACCAAAGGTCAAAGGCAAGGATAAAGAGGGTGAATCAAGCTCTACTCAAGAAGGAGCTCCTGAAAGTCCTCCTTCCACTGCACAAGAATAGGTTGTAAGTCTGGTATCCCCAGAGAAAGAAGCGGCGGAAGGTGTTCCGACGGGCACATCCACTCAGGGTGTCACCACTACTACAACCGTTGAGGTCCCTTCTATCCCTTCTCCCTCTCCTCCTTCTCCTCCTCATGTGACCCAAGCGACCATTCCTTTGGTCGTATCCTCTCCCCCATCTTCTACTGTTCCCCCTTCCTCGTCATCCATCTTCTCTTCTCTCACGAGCTGTCCCCCACCATTTCTTCTCTCATCTCTCAACTCCCTTCCATTCCCACGTCTACCTCCCCTACAGTATCCCTTCCTCCCGTGAGCACTTTCTCGGCCTCCCTCTCGATGCCACCACCAAGTGTCTCTACCCATTTCCCCTCATCCACTACAGCTGCTCCCTCTTCTACCTCTGGTCCCATTCCCTTAAGTCCAGCATGGATCTCCCAGCATCTGAGCCAACAAAAGAGGAAAGTCCCTATCGCACCGATGGACTTCTCCGTCATCCCAACAAAGGGGGCTAAGAAGCAAAAGCCTATAACCCGCTTCTCTCAGAGTGCATCGGGAGAAAGAGTAATGGAGATCGCATATCCCGATCCTTCAAAGGGTAAAAAGGATCTGTCTCCGATAGATTATATAGTGACCCAAGTCACAATGGGAATGTCTTCTGAAAGTCTTCAAGGAGAGGCCCTATCTGCGGTGGATGCCCTTTGCAAGAAACTTCAAGAAGCAAAGGAGGAGAAGAGGTTACTAAAAGAACAAAACAAACATCTTCTCCACGCCCTGCAGAAAATGGGCAGTGCACCTCCTACAACTGCCACTGAAACTCCTGAGGTCCTAAGCCAGGATAAGATAAACGAGTACGCCAAAATTGGCAAACAAGGTATGGCAGTTTCCACCTGGAGAGATCAAATCCTCAAAGACAACGAGGAGGTAATAGTCAAGTTCACCGAATTGTATCAGAACATCATTCGGCGAACAAAGATCTCCAGGTGATCGCAGGACCTATCTCCGAAGAGTTGACCATGCAAGGTTGCAACACGAGACGTTCCAAAAATGCTCGACTATTCAGTCGATGATCTAGTGAAATTCAGCATTTTCAATCACCCCAGGGTACCCAACAAGATCCTTGCTGCGTTGGATTACCAGGTCGATCAGATGGAGTTCGTCTTGGAAAAGATTGACAAAGTCAAGGAGGAAGCCCTGGATGCAATGCATCAAATGGAGCAAATTGTTCTGAGAATGTCTCTAGGCTTGCTTACTCCTTCTTTCACCTTGAGGAAGGCGAAACTATCCGGATCTTTAAAGAGATCATCTCGCAAGGGTTAGGGCCAGAAGCCACTTTCGACACCAAATGCATCAACAACCTTCTCGGCTTTTCGTGATTTTGTGGGGTTCTGATGGAGGCAAAAATGAATATTTCAAACTCCCCGAAAACTCGTAGAGATGAGCGGGAGACTTGTGAGGTCATCGCGATCATACAAAGGGTCCTGCCCAGATCAACTTCAGCCAATGATCAAGAAATTCATGGAATATCGACTCGATTCCACATCACCTCTCCCAAACAACAAAGAAAGCAAGATACCCCCTTCCACCATGAGAGACGACGATGAATAGCTTTCTTCCTCTTGGCTTCCTTTTTGTAAATATCTAAGAGTATGTTGGTACAAATGATGACCTCATCCATGTTGCACCATGGGATGTTGTCATCCACGGGATGTTGTCATCCACCAAGTTGTCCAAAGTCAACATTGACTTTTAGATATTTTGTAATTAGTTGTTGGTTCCTTTTGCCTTCTCTCTTCTCCTTCTTCTATATATACTTGGATACTTGTTGTATTCAAGTGGTGGATACTTTTTAGATGAAAAATAGAAGTAGAAGAAAAGACTTTGAGCTTTTGTAACAGAAGAAAACATTAATACAAATATTAAGACTTTGTGCTGAATATGTGTGTTATGAGCATTTTAATCTTTCTTATGTCAGATTTATGTGTTTATTCTGTTGAATCTATCTCTACTTTTTTATCATTTATTCATCAGTATTGCTTTGTTCATCTATGCAAGTAGGTTTGGCTCTGTTTACTACCAGCCCAAAACATAGACCCTCTGACCTTTCTGCTTTGGAATTCATTTCTTTTCTCCCTTCAGATCTATTCTATCTCCCCACCTCGTTTCTTTCCCTTCTTTTCACAGTTGGAAATACCTCTACTGGGATGAGATCCCAACTCCCGAAGGTAGAATATTGTGAGACTTGCACATATTCCTGTTGGTAGAATAGCAATAAACAAGTTTCACTTTGTTGCCTCAAAGAGGGGCTATGCCCTGCACACTGTTGGCTCATCTATCCATAGATCTGTCCACCTGACATATTTTCGGACCAACAAGTTGTTAAACAATGAAAGCTCTAAAATTAAGAATCTAAATTTATCTTGATGATATCATCAAGAATTTTATAAAACTTGGCATCCACTTGACCATGTTCATTATGGGTGAGCTCATGCAACATAGTGCCCACCAAGGCCTCATAAGGTTAGAAATTTGATTCCTCGTCAAGCCTCCTTAATATGATCTTAACTTATGCTCCTCCTCTAACAATTAATGCTAAAAGAGAAGGATTGCTAGGGATGCAACCAATAAAGAAAGCAAAAAAATGCAACAAGTTATTAAAATAAACAACATGAACAAAATTCATGAATCATGCTAAAAGCACTGACATTTTAAACCGCAATAACCACAAGAGTTGCGAACAACATACAAGTCATAAAATCCATATGATTCTCTCCAAATTCCATAGCGAGCTATAGAAAATCTCAAAGACGCTATATTACAAACACAAAGGAGATATTGGAGAATTTTTTTAATGAAGGAAAATGAGTCATTATAATCATCCTTTTCTAATATAGTGTGATTTAAACGATAGTGCAATTTACGGTGAGAGGAAATGAACAAAAGGTAGAATTTATTTTTAATTTGTAACCAAGAATCATGTTGTAGAAACAATAATATAGATGATTCCAAAAACCATTTTGACACATCCGTAGGTGTTTAAAAATTCATTAAGGAGGCCCTAAATGCATTACATAAAATGTATACATATTTTTTTCCTTTTGAATCTTTTTTAAATACATGTTCCCACCTACATAGTAAAATTTGATTGAATAATTAAATCATTCCACCAAAAGTGCAATTTTAATATAAAATTTACCTCCAATCTTAGATATTCTTAAATATTGTACATAATATGATGTGTCACAAAATTTGATAGATGAAAAGGTGTGTTCCTTTTTTAGCACTAATACAATAATTAAACATTGCTTCCTATAAGAAACATGAAAAAAATATTGTAGAATTTAAAAAAAAAAACTATTGATAAGAAGTGATAGTCATGCACCGAGATACATCTTAGACAAGTAACCTTATATTACCCAAGCATTAATTATTTGAAACAACATATCGTAATGATTGGTATAAAAAAATTTGTACAAAAATTCTAATTTCAATAATCTCTAAATATATGCCTTACTATTCTAAAATTCATGCACCTACTTTAAAAACTTTATTCATTTTTAATTGATGGCTACTAAAAACTTACCACAAATGCATAAAAAACACAATAATAGTTGTTTGTATTCATCCCCATGCTTTGTCATTCCTTTTGATTTATCGCGTGCCCTAACAAACTATTTTATGAATCCATTCAACTACAACCACTCAATTGTATAATTATGTCAAAGGCGTATTCCATTTTATATAAAGGGAAAAGGTATCACTTGGGTCTAACACGGCCATACAACTGTATCGTCGTAAAATCGCAGACGACACGAGTGTTTTTGAATTAGAAATTCCAGAAAATAAGGTTCAATATAATTACCCTGAAGCATAGGTTAAATTTGACGCACATTTAAACCTTTGGCATTTGCAATATTTATTATGTAATGGATCAAGTTTCAACACATTTTTTGTGGATCACATTCACCCGTTAAGGGAAAGACATGGACACCTCTACAACTTGTTGTTCTACCAAGGTAGGTCCTCTCGCAACCCACAACCCGCTCTCTCTACCTATACACAAACATAACGCATTGTTTTACACAATTAGGATAAGGCTTGAACTATCTGTTTCAAATGGTCCATGAAGCCAAGTAGTCAATATTTTACTTTTATGGCATTTTGTATATCATGGTGTAAAACTCTCAATATTGTAAATGGTGGAGAACTTTTGTATATAATATTGTATTTTCATTGAGGTGGAGAACTCTTGACTACTTTGGTCATTGTTGTTTTGAAATAATTTATCCTTTCTTTTCATTTTGTATTATGAAGAATGTTTACCTTCTTTAGCACCTTTTATCGACTCTCAAGTATCTTTGACACCTTTTACTTGACTGTCAAGTATCTTCGAGGGCTCACCCACACTATTTTTGATGTAACACACATATTCAAACTTTGGTACAATGATTTTATATCATTTTCCATTTATTGTTTGTATTTGACATCATTATCAATGATAAAAATAACTCCGATAACTTTATGAAGATTCCACATGTCCTATGTGATTTTTTATGTCAGTGACATTTTGGTTTTTATGTTAACATGTTTGACTCTAGGGAACTTGTGTTTGTGTCTAGTTGCAAAGTTAAAAAAATATGGATTATGATCATTGTAAGAAAATCATGTCAGATGAAAAATATTAGATTTAGTCAATCCATTAGCATGAAATGTGTTGAAAAAGACTTGAATGCCCAACAGGCCATTGGCCTTGAAAGTTGAAAATTGAAGGTTAAACAGGTTCTTGAATCTAAGCTCCAACAAGCAACAAGCTAGAGATATTATGGGTGTGCGAAAAGACTTGTTGATGATTAATTGAAAGCACATGTGAAGTGTAGACTTTTGTAGCATGTGAAGTATCTTAGAGAACTAAGATGTGAAGAAAACAAAATAATCCAGGGGTTAACGAAATTTTGGAGGTTCAATGGAAAGATGGGATAATCCATCCAAAATATCACCCCCAACATCAACTCGCTTGAAATGGGTTATACATTCAAATTCGGTTGTTGTAAATGCTTCCAACATTCTTACCCATGTTATCTTTGTAGTGTATGTGAAAAAGTTGTAATATGTAATAAATGTATTGAAGGCTAACATATCTCCTTAAGAGGGAAGAGAAAAATTGCGCAGAACATGAGTATGGTTGTATTATCCAAATACAACTATTATTTGTACATGTGTTTGGGATGCCTTTCCTTTGACTATTAAATAATGTTTCTCTGTACTAAATAAAGTTTTCGTCACATCGTTCTTATAAAAATATATTATTTACAAGTAATTGGGCCTAAAAATGTATTATTTGTACATACTATGAGATTCATTATGTATTGAGATATTTGTTTCTACATGATATAGAGGCTGAAGTGGAATAGTAAAAGGCATAATGTATTTTGTCATATATATTTTATGCTTTATGACTATTATTCAATAACGTATTTTGTGATATATATTTTATCCTTTATGAATATTAATAATATAAATGAGCTAAAAGATATTAATATTTAATAAAAAAATCAAATTGTATAAAACAATATGGTTAAAAGATTAAATATTGTATTCAATTGGAGACTAGAGCCATACAAATGTGAACATAACAATTTGTTTTTCCAAATTACATAAAATAAAATATTGGAATTTAAAGAGTTATTAACAAAATACATTAAAAGACTACTTGTATGCTCATATTTGATGTATTGCAAATTTACAGATTTATTAACAAAATACATTAAAATACATCCGAATAAAGGTGAATCGAACCCAAAATTTTGGAATTTTGTGTTTCCCATTTGATCAACTCTATAATTTTTGAATTTTTAACATTCAAATTATGGTGGAAAGGAACACAGAGAACCTCTTTGCCAAGTGGATAAGGGCACTAGTCCTCAAACCTATATTTCTTGTCGTGTGTTCGCATTTGTAATCCTTGAAGGGCCTTTTTCATTGTTTGCTATTCCTAGGCAAATGAAGACCCTAGTGTTGAGGTGGATTCTAGGATGAATTTATCTTTGTTATATTCTTGTTCTAGGTCTTTTTGAAAATTAGATGGCTTCTTTTGATGGGGTGGCTCATTAATATCTATATATCTATTTGCAAAGTAAGTGTTTCTACTTGGTGGGAGAGTTGTATTTGATTTTATAGGACCTGATTTTGCTCCCACTCCATGTGGTTGTCTATATTTAATATCCCCTTTTCTAGCTTTGAAATGGTCAACACAATTATAGATTGAATTAAGGGATCTTCTCGCTTAAAGGGATTTTTGCTCATGGTAGGCTTTTCTTGGTTAGGATCTCTTTGGCTTATGATTTATTTGAGGTTCTCAAGATTGTAATTAGGAAGTAATTTAGCACCAAAACTAATGAGCTATTGAAGTAGGTCATCACTATTATCATAATGGTATTGATCAAGTTGAGGCCTTGATCTATTGAGAGCAAGTCATAACAACTACCTTGATTATATTCTTCTTGATTAACAAGGTTGTCCTCATCACTGTACCATGAGATTGCTCGTGTTCCATGAATTTTCAAGAGGATCTTCTTGTGTGTTTCTTCCCACCCTAACCCTATACCCAGCCAGGGCCATTTTTAATGTCTTTAATTTGTGGCTAAGATTGTTTTGGATTTATTTTAGAAGTTGGATTAGTTGGATGTAAGATTGTGGGTTAAATTTATAGGCTAGATTTGTGATTAGGAATAAGCTTGATTAACTTTTTGATTTAATGTGACCTAGAATATTAAGTGATAACCCTTGATATTGAAATTTTAAACATGATATTGATGTTTATTGGGTATAAATAATGATAGTTGATGGATTAAAAGATTGATTAAAGTAGATGATTGGATGTTTGTTTAGATTTCAATAGTTGATTTAGGGTTTTGGGATACCTGTTGATTTGGAATCTTGAACAAGATTAATAGGGGTTTGAGGGATTATTAGATATGGAGTGGATAAAGGGGATGAAAAGGATGTTTAGATGGTAGTTCTAACAAGAAAATTAGATTGTTTAGGTATTATTATGAACAAGAACAAATGGTGGTAGATCTTGGTTGTGTTTGGTGGTTTCGGATAGTGTGCTTAGATTGGAACTCAAATGAGTGAAGATAACAATTTTGGATGTGTATGGTTTGTTTTATTAAATAAATTTTGGTGCTAAATGATGGATGATTAGAGATGATTTAGTGGATTGGTTTGGTTTTGATTTTAATGCGAGATTTACAAACACACTAGTTTCACACAAGACACAAGTAAGATTATACAAACCAAAAGTCCTAATGTTATAGATACAATATTATGCACTTATGACAATTACATTATACCTCTAGTATGTTGTTATATACATGATTTCTAAGTACGAAGATTAAAAACCATTGACACCTTTTTCCAATTCCTTCTATTGCTTTGATTGGTTTTGACATAGAAGGATGTGTAAGATCCTAGTAAGATCTACCATGTTCATCAATCCAATGGCATAATTTACTTGAATTCATCAACGCGAAAACCCTTAATTTAAAAAAAAAGATTCAAAGCCTTAATCTTTTAGCCTTCATCATAATTGGATCATGTTTTGAAAAATATCTTGAAAATGTATACACAAAATCTATGCATTTGGGTACTTTTCTTTGTCCTAAAGCATACTAATGTATACAAGATTCATAAGCAAGAAAACTAGTGGTTGACAACTTCTTTTGGGCCTTCTATTTTATCTCTTGCACTTTTATTGGCCTCACAATCTTACAACCTTGTCGAAACTTAAATTGACTTATCATTTATGGCCTCGACACTAGCGTCCTAGTTAATACACAAGCGCTTATGCACTCGTATCCCTCCTTGGTGCTCATGTCCCTCTTTATCCTATTCTAATTATTTTGTGTCTCTTTTACGTTTTGTCACCTTTTATCACTTTGGGTTGGCCTTTCAGCTCTCAATTATGAAATTCAAATAAGGGAATCATATATATATTTAGTTACTTCTCCAAAATTAGGGGCCAAGCACTAGCATTATCTATTATCACCTAAGCTCTGCATCCAAAGGCACAAAGAGCATTACAAAGCATCCATATAGCATACTTACTCAAGTGACAAGGGCTTCACCACTCAGTGCATACACAACATAGGAGGGGAAAGTCTATTCTATTCTATCTCACACATTTGCATACTTAGAGTATTCTAGATCTATCTTGTTATCATAGTACAACTTGCGTATAAGAGCATCCTAGGGCATCATTACACACACATTCACACGAAATACATGGAGTCTAGATGTAGTTTAGCACTCATTCGTAATATCACTCTTCGGGTGACCAACAGGTCAACTCGACTCCACATTCTACATCTTATTTATTAGGTTTGATGTGATTTATGGGTATGTGCAAATAGATATCAATTTTACAGTTACAGTGTACAACCGACAATATTAGAAAAAAATCAAAACGAAAAAGAAGACTAATAACGAAGTTCCTATATTCATGAAAAGATCATAGCCAGAGAACTTGAGAAGACACTAATGCCCAAACACTCCCGTCCTCTCGTGGGCGCTTCTCACATGCTGCACATCTCTCGAGTTTCAAAACCTTCATAAGTCTCAATGACACCGCTTCGAGTATGTTTCGATGGTTTCCAAGCCCGATCATCTCCAGATTGCACAAGAACAACTAAGTCATCTTCCCTCTCTCTCTTGATTAGGGTTTCATATCTTTACATGCAAGACCATCTAGTCGATCCTCGCAGCTTCAAAAATCTAAACATCCTCCTAGTTTGTGTGAATGGAGGCGAAACATATCATCTGGAGGGGGAATGACATTGGGTGGGAGTGGATCACCTGGAACCACCGATCGCGATTTCCTTGAAGCGCCGAGTTTTCCAGAGAACATTGATCCAAATCTTATGCGCGGCCATGGATATGAGCATAAACAGAAACACAAAACATGAACAAAGATGGTTCACGAGACTTATTTCCTAAGATTTCATTAGTAGTGTCATTTGGAGCTTTGATTCCATTTGGGGGCTTCACCTAGACTGCTAACAATAATAAGATAAATTCTAAAATCCCGCCACTAAGGATTCCTCCCATGTTGCAACAATGGAAGCTATGGGCCAGAGATCATTCAGGGAGGTTTTGCAGAAAAAGCCAGAGTTTGTAAGCATGAATCCTGCTGAGAGCATCCAATGCATAACCTTTGGAGATGAAGTCCTCGAAATAGAAGCATTTTATCAAGATCATGCCTTGATTTGTAGATTTGTTGGACTCTGGCCTAGCCTACCTATCTTACATGCATGGATCTCCAAGCATTGGATCCCGCTCCCAGAAGGAAGGTTAGATCTCTACCCCTGTGTTAAGGGAATTTTTATTGTTGCTTTTGAATCCATTGTTGATAAGGATATCATTACCAGAAACTATGGGTCTCATCAAAAAGATAACTTATTTTAAAACTATGGTTCCAATCATTTAACCCTCTCAGTGAATCTTTCTCCCCCATCTTCCTCTTCAATTTTGGGATCAAAAGTGTCTGATATCCATAGTAAATGCCTTGGGTAGTATCATTAACATTGACTCCCAAATATATGATTTTACACATACAACCTATGCAAGAATTCTTGTTAAGGTTGATATTTCAAAGGATCTTCCAGCTCATATTGAGCTAAAAGTGCAAAATAGAACTTGGACTCAGCCTTTGGACTATGAAGGTCTTCCTTTTAGATGTAGGATATGTTTCTCTTTAGGAAATTTTGCCGCTAATTGTGAGATAGTAAAATAGAAAAATGAGAAGGCTAACTGGTGGAAAAATGCCCTCCCGGAACATCTGGTTTTCAAACCTAAAGACATTCCCGATGTGGATGCAGATGTGGATACTAATTTTGATGTTAATGGTGACACTGACATGGAAGACATGATGGAAAAGGTCCTCATAACCCATTTGAGTGAAAGCACATATCATGCAAAGATGGAGTCATCCGGGGATGAAACTAAAAGGACCGAAACATTGAACCAAACATGTCTATAGCGGCTAAGGGCCCCTTGTTCAAATAATACATATCAGCCAATAGCTGATCTTGAAGTTCTTATTCCTATACGGAAAACTTTGAATGATTGGATTACGGTTCAGAAAAAGAAAAAAATTATTTCAAGAAGAACACGCTTTTCCACCGAGGTAGTTTTCCACTTTCTGCTGATTCGGCTAGTCCGTATTATTTCACATCTCTTTGTCGGACAACAATTGTTTGATTGTTGTACATCAATTGTTTTTTTGTTGATGTGTTGTTGGTTTTGGGAACTTCTCTCGCGCAGAGTGTTTTCTTTTCTCGTAATTTGGGCCTTCATTGTTTAAATTTGGATTGCTTTGAGTCTTTTTGTACAAGGGTATAGTCCCTTTCAAAAAACTATTTGCCATTAATAAAAAAAATTGACACCATCAACAAGAACATAACAAAAAAACTATAAATAAATCATGAAACCTTAAGTATTTACTAAAAACATTAAGAAGACCTAAATTTTACCCTTAATAAAGAAAAACATAAACATGAAAAAATGGGTCAATGCATTTTCTATATAAAATATATAAAGCAAGCACAAAATTCTTAATTTATGCATCTACTTGACAATATTTTAAACACGTGAATGCGTGAGATATTGAGTTTCAATGGTTACGATTTTGAACCATGCACAAAATCTCTAGTTAATAATTTGATGAACAAAACTTAAGTAAGAAATCATCAAATATTCAAAACTATATGTGACCATGTTTGAATATCTAAAAAGGAAAAAATCTTGCCAAAACATCATCTAAAAAGGGTTATGAGGAAGAAAAAAATTAACATAATGAAAATTTGTGGTTGACAAAGACTATGAACCAAACCTTAACCCTTTACTTAAAGCTCGTAACTTTATATAGCCTTTCTTTTGGACATATGTGATAGGTCAATTGGTGACTCAAGACTTGGGAGTGATGAATCGATCTTTGAGAGTGATGACTTGGTCACTGTGAGTTAAATGCCCTTGGAATAGGTCTAGGGTGAGGTGTCTAGGTGATATGCAAATTAAAGTAATTAAATTAATTAATAATGTGAGGATGAACATTAATTCAATTATAAGTAATTAAATTAATACGAATGCGGGGTAAAGGGGTCATGGTTAGGTGAACCTATGGTAAAGGACCTCCGGACGTTTCTACAACGATGTTAAATTTGACGGTTTGACGGCCATCTGGACGTTTTTACATTTTCCTACTATTTTTAACGGTTTTTTGATCCCTGCATACTTCGACTTCGTTCATGGTATGTTTGGCCTGGGGCTTTATACTTGCAGTAATGGTGGTAATGAGATGAGTATAATTGACGATGAAATTATTGATATTCTTCCTCGGACCGAAAATTCCTCCGAATTTTCTCAGTTAGATTACCAGACCTGGTTATTTCCTCGGTAAATACCTGCTCGCCAATTCACCGTAGTCTGTCCGAACAGAGTGCCTTCACGACATACATTAAAGCCGATCCAAAGGCCGCCGCCATACATCTTTCCCTTACCGCTCAGATTTTGCATAAAAGATGCTTTAGGTTTCTGAGAAAAATCGACAAGTCTAGAAGAAAATCAGCGAGGGAGATGTCAGATCTAACGGTTGCTCCTGCTGACAATAATTTTCAAGATCGGTAAGTGAGAATCGGCTTTCAGAATAAGTCGGCATTTGAGCATATGGTTGCGGAGCGGGAGAGAAGAATCAAATTGAAACGCCACTTCTCATATATTTACTCAGAAATCAACTTGCCACCATACAATTAGCACACTGGAGCACAAAATCCACCACCAAGGCTTCCTCCACATGATTCAATCGCAGATACAAATATGAGGGGTAAACAGAGGGGTTAAATGGAAATGAAATGCCAAACTCAATATGCAGACATATCCTCATAGAGCACACATCGCCTATATACACAGGACAACCTGATTTTTCACCAAATTTTAAGACAATCATGAAGCCTGAGACTTGCAGCTACCCATGACCCAAGATACATAATTTCGTATACAAATAGGATTAAAAACTTGAAGTTTTTAACAACCATATTTGATTTTGTGCAATTATTCGGAAGATATAATCAGAAAATTGCAAGCCAACATTCAAGAGCAAGTGGATAACACAGATAGGCCGAGTCCAAAACTCTATACTCTACAAACTGGTAGAATCCAAAGACTAATGCAACTTTACAGTCATAAATTATAACTATATTCTGCATGAGAAAGCTTCCAAGGATGTTGACGAAGATATTTACTGAGATTGGCATTATGGTAATCACAAAAGAGGGGAAACTCATAGTGCGTTTCCTTATTTGCTCTTGCATTTTATGACCCAAAAAAAACCAAATACTAATGCAAAAGATGTTACCTCTGTTTTCAAACCAATGGTGGAAGACCTTCTTAAAATATATGTAGTTGTTAGTAAATGATAGTTATGAGTATGAGTTAGTTGACAGTGATAGTTATGAGATACTTTGATGGTTACAAATTAGTTGCAGTTCCATTGATGAAGAGTACTACAAATGTAATGCAGCTGAGAGCATAACTAATAAAGTTCTCAAGTTCTCCATTCTCCGATCTCATTGTGTCTCTTTCTGTTAATGTTAATCAGAAAATGATACCACATCCATATATGTGACGAGCCTTCAAAAGCTATCAAGCATTATTGGGGAGTTGTAGACTTGTATGCTACAACAAAATCAAAGTTACCTAACATTTAGTATGTGACTACAGAACTTGTCAAAAAAAAGTGACTGAGCTTAATATTCTCATCCAAGTCTTTGAGATAGTTCTGAAAGTTTAAGTGACAATTTTGGTTTATGGGATTTGCCTTTAGGTTCTTAAAATCACCAACGGAAAATTTGAATGTCCACCTAAAGATTATAAACCTCTTGGTAGAAGCCAAAGACCTCCTTAGTTTCTTCGCAGTTTCTTTAATGATGCAAATACCTAGGACAAATAATCTCCTCGGTTTCAGATCACAAAATTAATTCATCTTTCAATTAATCAAATAATTATGCAATGAGATTCACTACTGAAACTTTACAATCATAACTATGTGTGAGAAATCTTTGAAGGATGTTGATGGAGATCTTAACCAAGATTGATATTATGGTAATCATAGAAGCAAGGAAACTCATAGTATGTTGCCTTATTTGATCATGCATTTTATGGCCCAAAAGAAACCAATGACTAATGCAAATTAAGTAACCTCTGTTTTCAAAACAATGAAGGAAGAACTTATTAAAATATGTGTAGCTTGTCAGTAAATTACAGTTATGAGTCTAAGTTAGTTGACAGTTAATGACAGTTATGAGTTACTTTGATGGTTATATTATTATTTTTATTATAATATAAGTGCCTTAGCTGCCACCAATGTTGGCGGTAGAATATGATTTCTCTTGTTTATTGTTTATTTGTTGTTATCAAATTTGATAGGTACAATGGCCCATGTTGGGATCCCTCCAACTCGTTACATATTCCGATACTCCTTATTTCAAGAGGGAATCGAAGACAATTGCCAATTAAAATGGCCTGGGGATTAACTATCCACAAGTCCCATGGACTTACTTTGCATAGAGCAACTGTCGACATTGGAACCACTGAAAGGTAGGGTCTGACATTCATAACATTCTTCAGAGTTCCCTCGCTTGCAAATCTATGCATTTCATCTCCTTTTTCATTCAAAAGGTACTAAAAAATGGCGCACGTAACAACACTTGGAGCAAGAAGAAAGGAGGAGTCAAGACTACTATCACTCAACCCATCGTAAATACTACCCTCTACTTTGATAGCACCTCCACTACTACTTTACTCAACACTTCTTGTATCCAAAGCGGCAGTGTCATTCAAGGGGTATCAAATGTATTCATGTTTAGTATAAATAAAATTGCCCACAAAAGGCTACCATTCATGATATAAATGTACGAAGGTCTTCATGTATACATGTTTAGTTCAGAGGTCATGATATAAGATTTGCAACTTTATATGTACGAATCTGTAACAAATTTAAATGTACACATACAACCTTTCAATGTAATGTTACATCTATATTCCTACACTACCACTATCAATCACACGCCTTAACGGGTGTACCAAAAAGGTTTTGTCAACAAAAGACCAACCAAACAACCGATGCAACACTAACACAATTACCCCAATATAATTGCAAACCACATCAACTACAAAAGCAACTAACTATCCAAAATGGTATCAAATGTATTCATGTTTCGTGCGTAAAAAAGGGCCACAAAAGGCAACCACTCATGATATAAAATCTACACACGTACCATATTTGCAAATGTATATGTAGGAATTTGTAACAAGTTTGAAATGTAGAGATAATACCTTTAAATGTATTGCACCATCTATATTCCTACACTTACAAAATCAATCACATCCCTTATCAACACATGCACATGCATGGAAGTCTTCATGTATTCATGTTAAGTTTAAATAAAATAGTCTGCAAAACGGTACCACTCAAGATAAAATATTTGCAATTGTATATGTACGAATTTGTAACAAGTTTGAAATGTAGAGATGATACCTTTAAATGAAGTGGTTCATCAATATTTCTACACTTACAAAATCTAACTTTTCAACATACATGTTCAATTTTTCCTTTTTACTATTGTTCGCTTCTTTATGTAAACCAACAACGCGTTTTTAATGTCTTCTTCATTATATCTACATACAAATACCTATAGTTTTAAAATGTCGATAAAGAACCATGCAATTTATAGTTGTTTCCATCCAAAGCTTTGTACATTGTATCACATTTTTGCATATTGAACTGTTTTAAGGGTTAGACTTCATGTTTACGCTTTTTAAATGAAGTGGTTCATCTATATTTCTACACAACCAAAAACAATCACACCCCTTATCAACATCAACTACAAAAGTAATAGCTATCCCTCTAAATAAAACACCATATACCGTAAAACACCATTGATAGTTAATAATTTGATGAATAAAACTTAGAAAAAAAAGTTAACATAATGAAAATTTGTGTTTGATAACACTCGAACCAAACCTTAACCCTTTATTTAAAGCTCGTAACTTTATATAGCCTTTCTTTTAGACATGTGATATATCGAGTTGGAGCTTTAAGAAAGAGTTATTATATACCAAATTTCAAGTAAATATAATCTTCACACATGACTATTGCTTGCACATCATGTCTTATTGAAGCCTTTAGAAGGAGCATTCCATCATATCTCCACCGTACCTTCATGATATAAATAGAAAAAGTAATTTCCAAAACTTTTGTTCACTCAAGAAAGGCCAAATTTCCGTTATGCCAAGGCATATTGACATACAACATATTTTAAGACATATTGATAAACAAAAGAGTTATTCACTTTGAAACCATTTTAAAAATATGCTTATTTCACAACCACGTTCTTGAAGCGTGCCACATCAATCTCATGAAAACTTTAAATTGTTAGGTGGATGTCCAAGAAGAGAGGAAAAAAATGATGAAACAGTTTAAAATACATAGGGAATGTATGTATAGAACCTAAAAACAAAACATCTATAAACACCCACCCTATAAGAACAAAATCTATAAAAAAAAACCCATTAATGGTAAAATTCTTCCCAAATAGGGTTTAAAAAATAATCTAACAACACGGAAAGATATGAACCAACATTTTTATGTATCATGTAGTAATTTATCTCCCGAGATGCCATTATCAATTATTAGAAAATACAAAGTGCATAGAGTGATGAAAATTCTTGTCTTTCTCGTGAGATTACTTAACCACAACCATGATACAAAGTGCATAGAGTGATGAATTGTTTTTGTTGATGTGTTGTTGGTTTTGGGAACTTCTTTGCGTGGAGTGTTTTCTTTTCTACATTATTTGGGCCTTAATTGTTTAAATTTGGCTTGCTAAGTCTTTTTGTACAAGGGTATAGTCCCTTTCAAAAACTATTTGCCATTAATAAAAAAATTGACACCATCAACAAGAACATAACAAAAAAACTATAAATAAATCATGAAACCTTAAGTATTTACTAAAAACATTAAGAAGACCTAAAGTTTACCCTTAATAAAGAAAAACATAAACATAAAAAAATGGGTCAATGCATTTTCTATATAAAATATATAAAGCAAGCACAAAATTCTTAATTTATGCATCTACTTGACAATATTTTAAACACGTGAATGCGTGAGATATTGAGTTTTGGTTACGATTTTGTACCATGCACAAAATCTCTAGTTAATAATTTGATGAACAAAACTTAAATAAGAAATCATCAAATATTCAAAACTGTATGTAACCATGTTTGAATATCTTAAAAAGAAAAAATCTTGGCAAAACATCATCTAAAAAGGGTTATGAGGAAGAAAAAATTAACATAATGAAAAGTTATGGTTGACAACACTATGAACCAAACCTTAACCCTTTATTTAAAGCTCGTAACTTTATATAGCCTTTCTTTTAGGCATGTGATATATCGAGTTGGAGCTTTAAGAAAGAGTTATTATATACCAAATTTCAAGTAAATATAATCTTCACACATGACTATTGCTTGCACATCATGTCTTATTGAAGCCTTCAGAAGGAGCATTCCATCCTATCTCCACTGTACATTCATGATATAAATAGAAAAAGTAATTTCCAAAAACTTTTGTTCACTCAAGAAAGGCCAAATTTCCGTTATGCCAAGGTATATTGACATAAAACATATTTTAAGACATATTGATAGAACAAACAGAGTTATTCACTTTGAAACCATTTTAAAAATATGCTTATTTCACAGCCACGTTCTTGAAGCGTGCCACATCAATCTCATGAAAACTTTAAATTGTTAGGTGGATGTCCAAGAAGAGAGGGAAAAAAATGATGAAACAGTTTAAAATACATAGGGAATATATGTATAGAACCTAAAAACAAAACATCTGTAAACACCCACCCTATAAGAACAGAATTAAAAAAAAAACCCATTAATGGTAAAATCCTTCCCAAATAGGTTTAAAAATAATCTAACAACACGACAAGATATGAACCAACATTTTTATGTATCATGTAGTAATTTATCTCCCTGAGATGCCATTATTAATTATTAGAAAATACAAAGTGCATAGAGTGATGAAAATTCTTGTCTTTCTCATGAGATTACTTAACCACAACCATGATACGCTTGTTTTCTTTCTTGATAGGAAATTACAGTGTGTCCATACATAACCACATAGTGGTGGAAAAGCCACATAATGGTGGAAAAGCCACATAATGTCCATACATAACCAAGTCTCTACAGTGATTCTTGTTAGTCCTAAATGATACAATATATTATGGAGGATTTATCATCACTCAATTCTTTGGCCTTCATGGATTGTTCCATGTTTCCAATACGGTGCCTGCTAAGCATTTGAAATCATTGACTACATTTACCCGCATCTCCAATTTGGGCATTTGAACTGGCATTTCTCGGTAGGATAATGATAACATTTTATATTTTTAACAAAATTGTATGCAATATTATAAATGTTTTAAACTAGTTACCCAAAAATTTACAGATTTATTTGGAATTGGGGATTCATTTTTCAACATTTGACACTTGTAGTTTTACAACATTTCAGTTCTCTAATTTATGGAAGCATGATATTTGGTCTATCCTGGAATTTGCGAATTGGAAAAACTTTTCTAGCCCATAAAATAGTTCAAATGGGAGTTTATACTATAAATTAAAAATCCTTATTCTTTCTCACGTATTCGTATGGTATGATATATTTTTGATTTGTTTTTCTTTACTCGTATTCATGCACTTAAAGATGTTCTACCTATCCCTCACGCACGTTCGTTCGGGGGATATTTAATTAAAAATAGTCAAATTTTGAACAAACGAATGTTGCATGCACAATGGTGGGCCTCTTTCACGATATTTTGAGGTCGCAAGTTTGAATCTACCTATCTCCCTACGAATGTGCGTGAGAGATAGGCTCACCCCCTAAAGATTGCAACTACCTATAGGGTGAGGAAAATTGGTTTTCTACATGGACCGAGGTCATGTGCGATGATTTGGAAAACCTTTTAAATCTCTTAATGGAGATTCCAATGTGAAGGTTATTATCTTCACAGGTGTTGGTCATACATTCTATTCTAGAGTGGTATGTTTCTGAACCCACTTCTCATTACATATATATGGATGTACGTTTTATAAATCCATTCTCATATTATTTTACTTGAACTCCCATCTCATCTTATTCAATTGTTGTGTATGTAAATATATTTTCCTAAATCTAGAATCTATTTTCATTTTAATTATGGAAGCCCATTTTTCATCAAATTTTTATTTTTCGAACCGATAAGAGAATATAAGAATAATAGAAAATAAAAACAACACATATAGAAATTAAACACTACAAATAAAACACATAAAATTAAATCAAAAATAACAACATTACTATGTGTCTATTATCGCATTGCTTCCATAAGCTTTAGCTCGATCTGCTTCTCTTACAAACAACGATTACATGTGCCTCTAATATAGAGGTCTTTATCACAAAAATAAATTATCCCTAAACATACTCCTACTAAAACAAGGCATGCTTTTAAATGAAATATTTATCTCTTTCCTAAAAATAAGAATCATAAAGCTAGACTATTTTATTTAAAACTAAAGCATCTAAATCATGAAAAAAAAAAGTTTTTTCCTTTTATTTGATTTTCCTAGTAATAATATTTGGGATAAATTATATATTTCTAAAACTCCCTCTTAATTTTGGCATCCAATGTTTTATTATTCTAGAGATGAGTGTGCATTTTTGGATCTAACATATTCTTGACCACAAACTCCTAGATAACTTCTCAAGTACTCAAAAACTTCCTTTCCCAAAGCTTTTGTAAAGATATCAGCAAACTAATCTTCAGATATTTAAAACTCAAGACTTATTTCTTTGTTGTTAACCAACTCCCTGATGAAATGATACATCATGTCTATATGCTTCCTCTTCTTGTGAAAAACATGATTTTTGGACAATGGTATTGCTAAGTTATTATAACAAAAGTTTTTGTAGTGTCATCCTATTCTGCATCAAATCTTTCAACACTCTTCTCATCCAAACAAATTGATATGCTACTCATGTTGCTGCTACATACTCTTCCTTTGCTAAAGACAGTGTGACTATGGGTTGCTTCTTTGATTCCCATGAAACTACTCATGTTCTAAAGTGAAAAACCTAGCCGGATGTGCTTTTCATGTCATCTATAATGCCCACACTATCACTATCTATATAACATATGAGTTTGAACTCATCTAATGTTGAATACAAAATTCCATGATTCTTAGTTCCAAATACATACCTCAAAATCCTTTTTCCAGCTTGCCAATATGAATCTTTAGGTGATCCCATGAACCTTGAGATGAGGATCGCACCATACATAATATCAGGCCTTTTTGTCGTCAAATACATATGACTTCCAATTAACCTTTTGAACAATGTTGGATCCACAAATGACCCGCTATCTTTTTTACTTAACTTCAGACCTAATACAACTGGTGTTGGCAATGGCTTACAATTTAATTGTAAATATCTTCAAGACGTCATTAGCATACTTTTCTTATGAAATAAAAAATCCATCTTCTGATTGTTGAACGTCAATGCCCAAAAAGTAGTGCATAAGACCTAGATATTTCATGTCAAATTATTTCTTCATAGATGATTTGAATGAATGCAGAGATAGGTCTCCAGTTATGATTAAATCATCCACATACAAACAAACAATCAAAATCTTACCTTGTTCATTTATCTTGATGTATAAAGTAGGCTCATTGTTACACCTACCAAAGCCATTATGAATCAATTAAGAATCAATCATATTGTTCCATGCTCTAGGCACTTGCTTGAGTCCATATGGTGCTTTTCTCAATTTGTACACCTTTCCTTCATGAACTTCAATCTCATGACCTTCTGTTTGATTCACATTTACTTCCTCTTCAAGAAATCCATTCAAGAATGTTGATTTTACATCCATTTGATATATATGCCATTTTTTGAGCTGTAATTGCTAAAATTGTTCTTACCGTTTCCAAACGTGCTATTGGTGCAAATGTCTCATTGTAATCATGTCACGCCTTGTTCAACACGATGTACAAAACGTCCAAGTGATAACAATAATATTAAAAATAATGGTATATATTTTTTAAAAGTATAAGTAATATAGATAACGTAATACGATTGCTAACTCCATATGCGACTAAGTCACAAATACGAGGAAGTGACACCAAACCACTTAAGCGTATAAGACAAGGTACGAGTTATCGAAAAAAATTATGCCAATGCGACCACATCACAAATATGGCATTAGAAGGCATGAAGTTGGCATGAAGCCACTTACACAAGTTTATTAACTTGTTTAGATTGTTGGCGATAAAATAATCGTGATGATGCATTTTAGTCACATTATACAATGATAATTAAAATTAATCACAATAGAAGAATTTTAAAAAGGTTTATCAAATAGTGGTTCATTTTAAACATTTTGAAAACAAAAAAACAAGACAAAGGAAATCCACCGGATTCTAAGTTTGGTCATTAGTCCAATTTAGTTCCCTAAATGGACCCATGCCTTATAATTAATTACAACTCTTAAATGATAAAGCTTCATATTAATTAAATAAAAACAATAAGGTCAACCTCGATGTAAATTGAGTTTTAAAATGACATAAGGAGATCCCTTGGATTTGGGAACTCTCCACCATAGCATATTAGGCCATCCACAAAGCCCTAAATATCCTAATAGATTATAATCTTTACTCTTACCTTTCAATTTTTTTTTTCTAATTCAGGTGCAAGTTTTCTTTGAATCCAAGTTGGAGATAAGAGGGTGAAGCTCTCATAGAGCTCAAGTAAATGAAGTAAGGATGGTCCAATATCACTTGTTTATTCTTAATTAAATCAAAACTCATTAGGGTTTTCTCTCCAAGAATGATTATGGTGGAAGGATTCGGTATTCCTTCGATTTATGATGCTCATAGTAAAAATTTGCAGGTTTTTGGTTTATTTCCTTACCAACTCTTCCACATAGCAGAGTTTATGGATAATTTGTTTTATTTGTTTGTAGATATAAATATACATTTATTCATATATAAATATGTGTGTGTGTGTTTGATTGAAAGTGTGGTCGCAAGGAGGAGAATATCTAAATGAGCGAGCCAAATAACTAAGGCCTTACGGCCCGATCCCGTCTGGTTTACCCTAGCGGTGGGGAATGTGGGCTATATGTGGGAGGTCTCGGGGTCCATTCCTGGTGGCCACCTCTATAGCTCGTTGTTACTCGCCTAGGAAATTCCGAGCGGGTCAGCTACTTTGGTGGTAGAGGTGGTCTCTCGATGTGGTGTCAAGCCGACTTGGTGTTCAATGTGATGGGGGTCGGGGTCAGGCATGAATCCTATGTTTAATGTGATGAGGCATGTTTGGCATTACGGCACGAGAGTTATCCCAAAACCACTTTAAGAAGATCGTCTGTTTACCTAGCGGTGGGGAATGTGGGCTATATGTGGGAGGTCTCGGGGTCCATTCCCCGGGCTGGCCACCTCTATAGCTCGTCGTTACTTAGCTAGGCAGTTCCGAGCGGGTCAGCTACTTTGGTGGCGGAGGTGGTCTCTCGACGTGGTGTCAAGCCGACTCGGTGTTCAATGTGACGGGGGTCGGGGTCAGGCATGAATCCTGTGTTCAATGTGACGAGGCATGTCTGGCATTGTGGCACGAGAGTTATCCCAAAACCACTTTTTCTAATGGGGTGGGAGTGGTGCGGTCAAGTCACATGGTTGTGTGCTTGCCCACCCAGGTTCAAATCCCCCGAGGCACGATCCTCCTTGGAGGTGGTTCACCACTTGTTCTGCGCATCTCTACTCGTGGGCTAGGGGTTACTCCTCTCATTGTTGATCTTTGGTGGCTTCTCGTCTCATTCTTGCTGCACTTGGTTCCTCTCATTTTTGTCACTTATGGCTGCTCCACTCACTATTGATGCTCCTCTCATTTGTTGTCTCTGGTGGCTGCTCCGCTTGCTATTGACATGGTTTCTCCTCTCGCTTCGACGCTAGTGGCTCCTCCTCTCGCTGTTGTCTCTGGTGGCTGCTCTGCTTGTTGTTGACATGGTTGCTCTCTCGTTCTTTGACACGGGTGGATGCTCCTCTCGCTACCGACGCGTTGGTGGTTGCTCCTCATGTTGTTAACGCTAGTGGCTACTCCTCTCGCTTAGTCATTGATTGCTATCCCACTCACTGCGGTTTGTTGTCGTTGGTTGTTGCATCTTCACTATGGTTTCATGGTTGCTTCAATTGGGTTCCTAATGGTGGTCCCCTTCATTGTAACCTAGGTTGTGGATCCTCTCAAAAAAATCCTCAATTGTACAAGGATGTGGGTCCTTTCAAAAACCCTCAATTTACCCCTAAATCCAAAAAAACTAAGGCCTTACGGCTAGCCTAAATAGTCATCTCGGTGCATGAGAAGGTGAATGTTGTGTAAGGAGGGCCACAAACTGTCATGGTTGTGTGGGTGGGAAAAGGGACATGGGAGATGTGGCATATGCCATGGCCACGTGGATGTGACATATGTCAAATATCAATGCTTGAGGAAGGGGTGGGGACGGGTTGGGACAACCATCCCACTCTCCCCAACCCAATTCAATATTTTAAAAAATAATAAAATAAAATTTCATCAATATCATTTTAAAAAAAAAACCACCCACTTAATACTTGATACATATTTTTATAAGAATATATACATACATACATACATACATATGAATTATTATGGTAATAGTTATATTCCCAAGTGCATTATTTCTTGATATCATTTTCATTTTAACAGTAGATTAATTTTAACATTTGCACGAAATATATGAGAGTTACAAACTCTTAACCAAAAGAAGCTATCAAAGAAATTTAATAAGAGAATGTGTGTGTGTGTGTGTGTGTGGGTGGGTGTGTGTGTATTTTCACCTTTTTGAAAATAGATATTCTAAACACACAAAGGTCAATAATATATATAGTTTTCTTTTCTAGTTTAAGGAGTAAGTACAAAATGCGGTTTCATAAAAGGATAAGTCTTAAAACATTACCATATAAATAGAGGTAAATATAACTCATACATTATCTTCTCAATTTGGAAAATAATACATTATAAATTCATATATGAAACAACTAATATTTTTCAACTCATAACATAATTATCGAACTACTTCCTTGTTCTTTGAAATGAAACAAGTTTGTTTCAAGGAAGACAAGATCTAAACCGAACACAAATATTTCATTTTCAAATCTTGATCAATATAAACAACATTATTAAGTGGTTCCAATTCACAAGTATACAAAGATTTTTCTCAATTTCTTTAAAAATAAGTTTAAGTGAAGTAAATTCATATTTCTATTATGAGAAGAAAAGAGACTAAATCATTCCAGAATTACCATGAGACATTCTAAATTTATTTTTTATCCTTAAACCGATTTCTTTAATTTTTCGTTCTCAAAGAGGAAGGGTTTATTAAAACAAGAACTATTACAACTTATATCCTTTGGAAACAAGGTGAAACCCCCTTTTATAACAGCAAACTAGATACAATTGTAAACAACATAATTCAAGTTTTTCATAAGTTTTTCAAGCATCATTTCAACATTACAACAGTTCAGATTTGAAGATCGATTTCTTAAATTTTACTTTAAAATAGAAAGAAAAAAAATCAGCTTAAAATGCAAGTTACAAGCCCTCCAAAAAAGTGGAGACAAGAAGGAATTTTTTGCCAAATTAAATAACATTCCAATAAAGGAGACCTGCAATTTTATCCCAAAAAACATCTTCACTTCATGCTACAAATCAGCTCAAAAAAATCTTAAACTGCCATATGAACTAGCTTGGTTGACCACCTAACTAAAAGGGATTGTTATATGCCTCCATGGAAACAAGAAAACATGCTATCCTCTCCCCAAGCCCATGGGAGAGAGGTAAACATACCTATAACCAACACTAAGGTGAAGGAACTCATTCACACACAAAAAAGGTTTCAAATTTCATTCAAAGACAAAAACACGAAAGCAAAACAACAATGAAAATCACCAAGCTTCTTCCATAGGAAGAGGGGATGAAAGAATCACAAATATGATAACCAAAAATCCTCCAAATTTAGCACCAAATATCTACTTATCTCTCCATGCAATTTTACCCCTTATCACTCCATTATACACCCCTTATCACTCCATTCCCCTCTCCATTAAGGATTTTCAAACTTCAAGTTTCCTTGAATGGAGATAGGGGTTGATTTCCAAACCAAATGGAAATCAACCCCTACATAAAACCAAAGGGGGGGGGGGTGTGTTAAACAAACATCTTTCAAGCTTGACCATCAAGAATTGAAAGTGATCAAGGAAGGGATTCCTCTTTATTTCCAAACAAACTCCAAATTCCACACCCCTCAAGGGTGGATGGAATTTAAATAAAAACCATAAGATTAAACATCAAAATTTCATTTATTTCAAGCAATAATTTGACATGAAAAAGTCCAATTACATAACCAAGTAAGAAGCAAATACGAGCAAGATCCTACCTTGCAATCCAAAGCCAAAATCTAACTCCAAGTTTGTTCACCAAGTCTCCTACTTGCTATCCAAGCTCTCCAAAAAACATTATGCTCTCAATAATTTTTCAATAAAATAATCCCCTTACAATGAACAAGAGGGATTAAGAAGGAAAAGAGAGCACCACACAAGTCAACGAGAGGGTTACAAGTGTCACTCTCCACCAAAACTTCAACAAATCACAAACCTCCAAAATTACATTTCAAAATTAAAAGAATGAAAAGGAAAATTAAACCCAAATGAGGCAAAATGGGCCAATAGGCTTCATTTACCTTGAAAATATCCTCACACTGATAGGGATAGGGCCTAGGGCCTTTTTTCAAGGAAAATGAGGTCATTTGCTTGCATTATACTCCTCCTAAATGGCACATCTTTCCCTAATCCTAGTTTGGGAAAGATGTGGAATTTAGGAGGGGCAATTAAGCTCACCTAATCTAAGATTAGGTTTCCTAATCCATCCTTAGCCTAAGAAAAACACTCAAGACAAAACAATCACCCTAATCCAAAAGGGTTAACAATAATCACTAGATCAACATTAAACAAGAGAGGTAAGTTTAAACCAGAGAAACTATAATGAGAGTACGGACATTCCACATTGATAAGAGATGGACTAATACAACACATGGGATGAAAGTCCAAAAATAAGCCAAATTTAAAGAAGACAAATAAATATTGCAATCATTAATAAAGGGAAAACTTTGTCCCCTCAAGGCTGTCATGCTAGTTAGAGTATGTCTCCTTATTCCCACATTTCTCACATGGATAAACACTTTTCACCTACACACTCAAGTGAAAAATCATACTTGTCCAAAAAAATAATAAAAAATATGATAACATCTATATGCATCATAACAATCATCCATACACAATCACAACTAGCTAAGCAGTACATCATAGTAATGAATCATCAAACATGGCAAGAAAGTTTACGACCATGCATCTAGGATGAATCTAATAAACATTACGAGACCATGATAAAATGTAATCATAATATCATATAAAAACATATAAATGATCAATAACCGTAGGCATCATATGCCCCATCGATAACCTGTCAACAAGAGTTAACATCCTAGTGCTAGCAAATAACCATACCATGAAGCAATGTCACATCAAAATAGTAGAACATAGTAGTAATATCTTTGTTAGCATAGAAATCATGATACAATGAGTCGGTACAACTCAAAATGAGAATAAGATAATATGTGGGATCTACATATTGACTCCACATTCTTTGTGAAAAACTCTTAACCATCCTTGCTTCATGTTTCTATATTTTTCCATCAACAATGTACTTGGTCTTGTAGACCCAGTTCACTCCTATCACATCCTTTCCTTCTAGAAGATCTACCAATTCCCACGTATGATTATTCTCTATGGATTCTATCTCATCATCCATGGCTTAAGCCCAAACTTCATTTTTATAGCCTCTTCAAAGTATACTAGATTTGCAGCTTGAGAAAACAATGCAAAAACTGAAAAAGAGTTAGTTGTATAGGCATTATAAATCTCACTAAGACTCCTTGTTTTTCGTTGCAATGGACTATTTGATGATGGATTGTTTTGTAGTGAAGGAGTCTCTTATAGTTTTATTTGTGGTGTCTCTTGCATGGTTAAAAGTGACTTAAATCTTGTAGACCTCCTAGTTGTAGATGGAGGTGTAGCTTGTGCTAAAACTTGAGATGAATGCCCAAGATTGGAAGAAGATACAATACCCTGCAGTTATATAGTTTCATTTTTCATATCATCATGAGAAATAGCCGTTGTTATGCTGATTGTTCTCTCTATACTTTCATCCCATGCCTCATTTTCAACAAACAGAACATATCTGTTGATTATGACTTTCCTTATGTCTGGAATGAAGAACTTGTATGCTTTCGTATTCTCTAAATATCCAACAAAAATACACTTTTCTCCTTTTTTGTCTAACTTCTTCCTTAGCTCATCAGGCACATGTGTATATGCCACACAATCAAATATTATAAAATGATAAACACTATGTTTTATATGAGTCCAAGCCTATTGAGGAACCATGTTTCGAACAATTTTTGTTAGACACTTGTTTAAAATGTAAACAACAATTGCTACTATTTTTACCCAATACTCATTTGGAAGATGCTTATCCTTCATCATACTTCTTACCATCTCCATTATGGTTCTATTCTTCCTCTCTACCACACCATTCTATTGTGGTGTATACTTAGTAGTAAACTACTTGTGGATATAATGATAGTTGCAAAAAAATAGAAATGCATTGGAAACATATTTTGTTTCCTCTATTTGTCATTTGTTTGATGTAGTATCCACTTTGCTTCTCCTCTAATACATTGAATGCTGAAATATATCAAACACATCTGATTTGTGTCTCAAAAAGTACACCCATGTCTTCCTTATATAGTCATCAATGAATGTCATACCTTGAAAATGCAATTACATGTGTGGAATTTGCGATTTGTAATTTTTTTAGCCCAAGAAATAGTTCAAATGGGAGTTTATACTATAAGTTAAAAATCCTTATTCTTTCTCACATATTCGTATGGTATGATATATATATTTTGTTTTGTTTTGCTTTAATTGTGTTCCTTCACCATGATGATTAAAAAAGAATTTTAAATATTTGAATGGAGATTCCAATGTGAAGGTTATTGTCTTCATGAGTGTTGGTCATGCATTCTATTTTAGAGTGGTATGTTTCTGAACCCACTTCTCATCGTATATATATGGATGTATATTTTATGAAACCATTCTTTTTACTTAACCCCTTTCTCATCTCATTCAAATTGCGTAACCAAATATATTTTCCTAAATCTAAAATCCATTTTCATTTTATTTATGGAAGCCCATTTTTTATCAAATTTTTATTTTTCTGAACCGATAAGAAAATATAAGAATTGAAAAATGGGTTCATAATGTATGCACACTCTTTTCTCAACTTATAGGTATTTTTATAAACCCATTGTTATTCCAATTTTACAAATAACAAGGGAAGAGTAGAAGGGACCAATAGGGCACAAATTCTAGTTTACATGCTTTCTATTCCCTTTTCAATATTTTGTGCTCTTATTTTTTTAATTTTGATATATATAATTTCCTAGGCACATTGAGTTATAGAAAAAATTATATTTTATATTGTTGATTTAATTCAATTTGAATTAATTAAATCTAAGTATTACAGAGTCGCTTATTGAAATAAATGATAAAATACATAAATGACAAAAGCAAACTAAGATGTAAATATCAAACCCGAGCAAGAGATATAGAAAGGATGACTTAGTTGATATTCGTGCAATCTGAACTGATCTGAGTAGGGAGAAGTGATGAACAAGATGTAAGCAAAATCATTATTGATCTTTGTAAATCTTGGAGCTCACGAACAAGGATGGACAGGGGCGTTGATGGCAGGATATGGGCGCACGTGACTGCGCAAACCTCTAGATCTGCTTTCTATTGTGTCATTAGGGTGTCACAATTATTCTTTGTTGATCACTGTTGTTTGCACTATGATCTCCGAAGGTACCTATAACCTGCAAAAGAGAATGTTCACCTACACAAGCCCACAAACCACATCAAACCTAAAAAGGAAGATGCATAATGGGGAGTTGGATTGACCCTGACTATCACCCCGAGAGTGAACTTACGACCGAGCGTTGCACTACATCTTAGAATCCATGTAGTGGAAAGAAACAACCCAATAGAGTAATTTACCATGAAGAAGCTCAAAGTGGTGAAGAAGTGTGTGATGGGTGTGAGGCCATGTGAGTCATTAAGTCTATGACATCTAACTAGTCTAACATGTAAGCCTGAAGGATGGTCACATGGATTTTCCCTACTGATGATTTCAAATGGTTTGGAATAGGATGTAATTAACCTAGTGCAAACCCCCCTTGGATATTTATGTTTGAGAAAAAATAGTGGGGTATGTTAAACATATCTTAGTATAAGGTAATGGTGTTCAAATCAAGCATGCAAATAAACTCCAAGGCTCAGCCCTATAGAGTGCTTATGAACTCATAACATTTGATGTCATCATCTTTGATTCCCTTGGCTCCCCACTTCATATCACAAGTTACCAGATACATTTACATGTAGATGGTTCCATCATATGGTTACAACGTTACATATGAGCCGAGTTAGTGTGACATTATGACTATAGGAGAGTTTCTACTCGTTAGGTTGTTGGCATTTCCAATCATTGTCTTGTTACTAATGGATGTCTTTATGATATTGGTAATGTTAGAGCCATTGCTAATGCTTTCATAACTTGTAGAGCGGAAAAGGCTTACAAATTTAACACGAAGTTGTTGGTTTCTAAAGCTTGCATAGCTTTCGTTGTGGCTAAGGCTTGTGGATCTTGTGTTGAGGTTTAGGCTTGTGGAGCATGGGAAGCTTACATTGTAGTTAGCACTTATTGGGTTGATGTCATCAAAACATTAGGACTATTTTCAAATCAAGGTGCAATAGGTTATTTTTGTCTTTAGTAATGATATCAAGTTGACTATAATGTTTGGAGGGCTTATAATATTTGTGATTACTTTCTTGAGGGCTTCTTGGGCATAAAGTGGAGCTTTCTAGATTTGAATTCAACTTTTGTCGTGTCTTTTTGAGCCATATTCTTGTGTTCAAAATATATTGGTACTACTTTGAGGTAAGTCCTTTCAGCTAAGTCTCTTCTTGTGATTGTGTGGGAGATGTGTTTCTTATGGGGGTGTGGAAGTTCTATGCTCTCTAACTGTGATCCTCATACATTTGGTTTAGAATCCACTCGTTTTCACTCCATATGTCGTATAGGATTATTTATCTTCCAAGAGTATCACCACATAACTCTACTTTTGTGATCACTTGTTCTTCTCCAGCCACACAGTCATTCTCCCCATCTAGGATAATATGTTCTTCTCGGTGTTCTTCTTCTTAGTCACTTGTTCCCACCAATGTGATGAAAATTTAGCACAAGTAGAAGAGATTTGCATATAAATTCAAGAAGCTTGGACAATACATTAAACTATCTTCGTTAATCTCTTAAATGTTCCCTCAAGATTTAATAAGTTTTACGAGAAGTTACACGGGGCCTAATGGTCCAACTTATATAACCACCCAACTACTTGTGTAACACCTAATGTTTTTAACCCAATAATATAGCTATTAATTTTTTGCCTAGGGGTGTTTCTCATGAGATACACGCCCCTATACTAAAAACCCCTTTTAAATAAAAATTTGGATCACACATGACCCAACAAGGCCCCCTTGATCCAAAGGGGTATAGAAGATGATGATTTGGAAAATATAACTATGATGTCAATATATGGTCTTTGTCGCACATGTAACCTAGCACATTGTACATTGTGGCACTAAGCAACATATGTTGCTCCCCTCCCTTAAAAAACACGTTACCCAACACATTATGGGATGATGATGAACACCCTACACGAATGATACACACTATGTGAGTATGCACATTACACAAGCATGCCCATAACTTTTGACCATTCCATATTGTATTGCAGTATAAACACAATCAAATCAAGTTGACTTACATTGATCCACATAAAAGTGTCCAATGATTCTCCCATACTTTTTGTATAACACCTCTCCCTGACGCCCAACAATCGCTGACAACCCTTTGATCAACACTTCCAATGGTAGCAACTATTAAAACAACTTGTACAATCACCGACGATTGATCGAAGGCCACTATCAATCTCTTACCCCTATCGAGTGAGAGGTGAGAAATCCTTACAACTATAAAACCAATCACAACCTGTCTATGCCTCATCAAAGATCAATGAAAGAAGACCAAAATTAAACACATAGCAACTTAAACACTACAACACTAAACTGGGAAAAAACACATTCTACTACCAACATTGGTATTCAAGCATTTAACCTAAAACATGAGTGAATAGCTAACTAGAGAAAGAGAATTATCTCTAGCGTCTGGTGTGTCCTCTAATCTCCAATTTGGCCCTATTAGTTTATCAAATTCCTACGGGCCTATAAACCCTAATGTGCAACTACTTCTCTGACAACACAAGTAGGAGAAACAATGTTACAATCATGGTTTTGAAGTACATCAACTTCCACGTGAAAGTAAGATGTCAATTTCCACCAAAATGCACTGTAGTATATTACAAAAGCTAGTTTCTTCATTTTCAATAAAAACGCATATCAATCTCTTAAATGACATGAAAACTGAGTGGTTATATAAAAAAATTTGGCCACCCTACACAAATGTTGGGGGAATTAATATTTCATAACAAGACATCCAACACCACTCTTTGTTTATACTCCTTGGATTCATGGTAGAATCTAGTTTTTAAGAAAATAAATTTTGTACAAAAACATTCCCCAACAAAAAATTTAAAACATATTTGTGACCACAGTATTGATCTTCCAGGTTTGACCTCTCCACCAATAAAACTCGAGACTTTCAAAATCCACTTAGTCACCACTTCTATATATAACACCGAACCAATTCACCTAAACTAGTGGTTGATACAACACCTCAACAAACTGATATATGACAGCAGATAAATCACAAAGTTGGAACAAACATACGTCAATGTCATTGTGCAACATTAAAAACTTTTACCTGGCAAAAAGAAATTATCCAGCCATCTTGTGGAAGTGCCCATCATTATTAGGCGGACCCACACAAGTCAGAAGTGGACACAAATAAACTTTTTATGAGACTTTATGGCGCCATGGATGGCATTGCAGGAACACAACGATTCACAGGGACGTGGCAGCAGGAAAGAGCACTCCGGAATCCAAATTGCAGTTTTTGGTATAATCATGGACGGATATAATCATATCTCCATACCCTATGTCGAAGGGAATTGGCACCATGGTCTTTTCCACTACCAACATCTTCTCCATCATGGGTAGGCTTTTTGATGGTAAACAATTATTGTGTATTAATATTACAAATATATATATCTATATATATATCTGACGACCAAACAATTAGCAACTCATGAAATTTGGACGGAAAAAATTTCATAGATATGCTCCATCACTACTTGTTTTGCAAGGATTCCTAGTTTACTCACTTCTTCTACGAATTGTTATAACTTTTCCACTAGCCATTTCTCTTTATGTTGTCATCCATCTAAAAAGTTTCAAATTTCAACAACTGAACCATTATTAACAATAGTCCCTGAACATTTTAATCTAACTCATTTCTATCCCTTTCGTTGGATTTAATTCCATGAACACATTCTTGTACACAAGAGTGGGTGTGCGATAACTTATCTACTTGACAAAGATTTGTCTACTATTTTTGCAGCCAAAGGGATTATAAGGCATAAGAGAATCATACACTTGCTTTAAAGACAATATTCACAATAATTACAAAAGAATTATTTTCATACTTTGAAAACAAAGCATATTGGGTAGGGAATACCCATAACAATCCGATAAATATTCAATAAAAACATTTTTTGTGTACATTCTTTTATATATTTTATATTCATTCATGACTCTTCAATTTTATAATTGACCATCTCAACTCGCTTTCTTACTTTAAAAGTGTTATATTGTTTATTGTCTTACATACAAAACCTTTAGATCATATGATTTACAATATTTTATCATAGTATATTTTTTAGGCCTAGCTCCTAATGTCCCTCTAATATGTAACACAACTCACAAAGTAGATATCACATTACATTAGACAATGTGGTTAAAGTGTTATAGGTCTGTTTTTACAATATTGTGCACCATTGATGATCCTCACAAATAGCAAAGAAGGTATGATTTTTTCTAGTATACCACAATCCCTAAAGCAAATCCTTTTCATATCATTTTTGTAGACATAGTTGACCTATTAAAATTTTGAAGGAGAAAAATTAACATTTCGTTAGAATTATGTAAAATTTCTAAAAACCAAAATTTTTGGAGACATGAATTAAAAACATAGTCATCAAATCGGTTTTCACATATTTGCTATTTGCAAAGTTTGGCCTCACATTTTTGGGGATGACATTATTGTTCCATAAACATTTGGATGATTATCACAACAATCTTTGTTTGCTCTCGTTTTTGGATTTTTTTGTATTGCTATTTTGACATCTCAAAATTTGTATAAAATCAAATATTCTTTCTTAAGTATTCTCTTGTTATTTACTCTATAAAAAAATATTTATACAATTTGATCTAATTTATTGTTTTAGTGAAATTATATATACAATTAGATCTAAATTTATTGTTTAAGTGTAACTAATTTTTTTGAATATCCCATTGTTATTTACTTGCTATAAAAATTTGTTTATACAATTAAATATGAATTTATTGTTTAAGTGTAACTAAAGTTAATTGTTTATTATTTACACTAACAAAAAAGTATTATCTATGCAATTTTAATTTTATATGTTTATGGGTAGATATAGGCATTAAAAATATGTTAGGAATACACAGGGGCAATAAAATGATGATCAACTCTAACTTTATGGTAGGTATTTGGAAAGAACGTTTTTCATTCAGGGGGAGAAACATGATGGTCCAAATAATATCCTTTAAATTTGATGGCCACCTATAGCTGTCAAACAATTTTTAAGCGACATTACTTCTCAATAATCCTTTTTTAATTATGCAAAATAATATAATGTTTAAACAGAATATAAAGGGTGTGATTTGCAGGGAGATATATGATTGTTTATGTAAATATTTTAGATCTAAAACCACAAACAACATTGTTAAATTCAAAATCAATCAACTATTTATATTAATAAGAAATTCCATTATAACTTCGCCTCATTAACTTAAAAGTCGTAATTAATATTTTACTCTACCAAAACCAAACCAAACAACCTATATGAAATTAATATCTGAAAATGCCATAAAAATCATATAATTTGAGTTTGATAATCAAAGTCATCCTTGACATAACTACTCCTTTTCACCAAATTTCTCCAATGCCTCCACCATGAATGGAATATTTGGTTTATTGAAATAGCATTCGCCCGCTTTGCCTTATATAACTCCTCTAGACTCTTGGTATCCCTCTCAACTTATTATGTATGTATCCACTGTAACCTCAAGATCTGGCATTACAGTCATTCATGAACAGAGGATAATTTGAATTTGAAATTGAAATTAATGTCCACAAATAACCATAATACAAGAACATGTACATGCCATGGCACATAACTATACATCCAAACCTGAGCTCAATATGCTCTCCTTTAAAAACCTGCAGCTTTTGAGGTCCAACCTGGCTGTGGTCTAGTAGTTGGTTAGAGTGTTTTTTTGTTTTGTTTTTTTGCCAAACAATTCAAGTTCAGAATCAAGCAGGGTAATCTCTTGTTGTTAAACCACTCTTCATAAACTGGGTGGCATTAAAATGCAATCCTGCGTCTGAGAGATTGGAAGTGTACTGAGATTGCTTGCTTCTATTACCAATAAGTGACTCTGTTGAGGAAGTTTCTTCTATTTTGAGACTGCTCACTAACGAAAAGAGCCACACATTCTTTTAACATTCATAATGAAGGATCATAATAATCCTCAATAATCTCCAAAGAGGCAATGATATCAACCTCATAGTACTCCATACTACGACCAAATAAAATCTCTACTATCTACAAATTTGAAGGGACAACCTTCAACTACAATGCCTTTGGCAGTTGGGCATGAAGCCAATGGGCATCCATCCAAATTTTCTCCCCACCAGTCCAAGGTAATGTTTTCCAATCCCAAGCACACATATAGTAGCACTGCCATGAATGCCAGTCCTGCATCCAATCCACCTGAAAGCACATAATTGTACTTTTGCCACCAATCCTTCTTGTATCTATAGATAACAAAGCTAAAAATGAATCCCAGAAGTATCCAGCTACTGTAATTGACCGCAGTTGCAGGGGGCATCATCCCCGTAGCGGCAATTAGTACTGGCATATTAATCAATCTTATCCATTCTTTGTCTGGGAATGCCTTGTGAAATAGCCATACCACGGGTGGAGCAATTGCCCCAACTAAGAAAAACCAGTTAATGGATTTATAGATACCAAGGTCGCCAAAAATCCTTCTGGGTCCTATCAATCCCCATATCACAGAGGCATCATAGAAAACGTGATCAATTGGGCATGTCCATGGGCTGTTTGTAGGCAAGACACTTGTGTCACAGATGTTGGGGATGGTATAAATCATCCACCATGCTGTCCCTAGGTACACTACTGCTGCAATCACTGTGCCTACTATCTACAGAAAATCAAAAAATTGATCGAATCAGCTGCATGAAATTTATGAATTTGGAACCTATGAAACTTGAAAGTACCAGATTAGTTCCATTATATACCTGTGCCATGAACATATTTCGTGGGGGGATTTTCATATAATGGCCTAGTTTAAAGTCCTGCAAGAATGTGAGGGCTTGAGTCATGCTAATGTAACCGTACACTTTGAAGCATATGTTTGCTACTGGTCTTCCAGGATAAATGTAACCTATAATGTATTCTGTGATCACGTTCAGACCTGGAGTCTACAACACCCACACAAGAAATGTATTTAGCTTGTAGCTGAAATATTCCCCAATTTTGCAAAGATGTTATGATTGAGATCAATGAGATGGTCATTCTAATATCATAAATAAGGTCTTAAGATATACTAAAATTGAAGAATAATGAATTCACAATCAACACCCACACAGCCTGCCAAAGTTTTCTATCAGGATCTATCAGCACATATCAAACCCTGCCTGTGCTAGTTTAAATTAATTTAAAGTTCGCAATGCAGTTTATAAATGCAGTGAGCCGAGTAGCTCCAGCCTCTGTCCCAGAGAATACAGCAAGAAGAATGATTAGAAGTTTAGGAATACATAACCAGTTAGTGATAACAAAATTTTAATAGAGAGATACAAATCGAATGTGCGAGAAAATCCCTCCCTGACAGAGTTCTATTAGCATGAGCAATAGTAGAGCACCAAATAACACAATATTTCAGAATAATGATCTCAATATGCAATTAGAATAGCTTCGCCACTTCGAGGGGGCAACCTCCAAACCATATAACAAGACTCAAATGCTCAAATGATAATGAAATACTACCTATAATCCCCTATATATACTAGTCATATGCTATGGCCATCACCAAGGCCGACCTATTAAGCATGAGAAAGTATAAATGATATAATAAAATGATATGGTAAGCCACAAGTCGGCTACTCATATCCTAATACAAGCAATAGGTTAAGGGCGTAGCATGCCCTTCCCCTTCAAACCAATGTTGTCCTCAACGTTGAATAATCCTGGATGTTGCTGCAGAAATCCTTCATCCTCCCAGGTGGCGTCTTCTATGCTCAGATTCTTCCACTTGATCAGATATTCCTTAATGTCTCTAGTTCTCAGCCTCTTAGTACGTGTTTGCAGAATCTTCTCTGGCTCCAAAATGATTCTTCCTTCCTCATCAAGTTCTGGTAACTCTGTCTGGGCTTCAAATTTCTGTCCAATAACCTTCTTCAGGCATGAAACATGGAATACTGGGTGTATGTGTGAAGATGGAGGCAACTCTAGTTTATAAGCAACACTACCAATTTTCTGTAGAACCTGATAAGGGCCATAATATTTAGGAGCAAGTTTGTTTTCCTTTTTCTGTTGCTTTAGGGACATCTGTTTGTAAGGCTGGAGACGTACAAAAACCCAGTCCCCGATTTCAAAATGTCTTTCACTACGGTGTTGATCTGCTTGTTGTTTCATCCTGTTTTGTGCTAATGCTAAATTCTCCTTCAAACTAGCCAAAACTTGTTGTTGATGTTGAATGTGTTCCTCAACATCTCTGACCTTAGTTTGCACCCTCAAGGAGGAAGTGATAGAAGGTGGATGGTAACCATATAATGCTAAAAATGGGGTCATTTGAGAAGAGGTATGAAAAGATGTGTTATACCACCATTCTGCCAGTGGTAGCCATTTAATCCACCTTTCTTGCTTATCTGATACAAAACAACGTAAATACCCCTCTAAGCATTTGTTGACCACTTTTGTTTGCCCATCAGTTTGAGGATGATAAGATGAACTGTGAGCTAGCTGAGTACCCAAACATGAAAATAATTCCGTCCAAAAATTACTTGTGAAAATAGGATCACGATCACTCACAATTATCTTTGGGGTTCCATGTAGCCTTTGAACTGTCTCCAAAAAAATAGTCTGCGACTGTACTGGCTGCAAATGGATGTGATAGGGCACAAAAATGGGCATATTTTGTGAGCCTATCCACAATCACGAAAATAACATTCTTACCCTCTGAACAAGGCAATCCGGTGATGAAATCCATGGAGACCTCCTCCCATCTCTGGCTAGGAATTGGTAAGGGTTGCAACAATGCACAGTGTCTTAATTGTTTCCCCTTTGTTCTGTTGGCACACTAAACACTCTGATACAAACTTTTGTACATCCCCCTTGAGTCCTTCCCAAAAGAATTCTCTTTTTATTCTATGATATGTCTTCAAAAACCCAGAGTGTCCTCCAACAGGTGAGGCATGTAGCTCTGCAAGAATCTTATGCTTCAACTTAGAATCTTTACTCAAGTATAACCTATCCTTGTACCATAGGGCATTACCTTTCCACTCAAATTTGTTAGATGTCATAGATCCTTGCTTGATATTCTGTATTAGAGATTGTGTATCCTTATCTTGATTCCATTCCAATCTTGCTTCCTCCACCCAATCGGCCGTCAACATGGACATTCCACATAGTAAGGCATCTGCGGATGTATCCCTTCTAGACAACGCATCAACTACTACATTTTCTTTACCCTTTTTGTATATGATTTCAAAATCATAACCCAACATTTTTGTTACCCACTTTTGTTGTTCCTCAGATGATAACCTTTGCTCCAAAAAGTATTTGAGACTATCGTGATCAGTTTTTACCTTGAAGTGTCTACCCATGAGATATGGCCTCCATTGCTTGACTGCATGAAGAATAGCCATCATTTCTTTCTCATAGACAGGTTTGAGTAGATCTTTTCCTTTGAATTGATGACTCTCAAATGCAATTGGTCTTCCTTCCTGCATTAGAACTGCTCCCAATCCTGATCCTGAAGCGTCACATTCAACAATGAAGGTTTTTGAGAAGTTGGGAGTAGCCAAAACTGGTGTTGCACATGGCTTCCTTCAGCTGCTCAAAGGATTTAGTGGCTACGTCTGTCCAATGGAAGGCATCCTTCTTTAGCAATGCAGTGAGTGGGGTTGCTATTCTACCATATCCCCGCACAAATCTTCTGTAGTACCCTGTTAGTCCTAGGAACCCACGCAGATTTTTGAGATTTTTGGGCCTTGGCCATTCCACCATAGCTTTGATCTTCTGAGGATCAACTTTGACGCCTTCATGGGATACAATATGACCCAAATACTCTACCTCTTGTACACCAAAAGAACATTTGGATGGCTTTGCATACAAAGTATGTTTCTCCAAAACTTCCAACACGTTATTTACATGTTGTAAGTGTTCTTCCCATGTCTTACTGTAAATCAATATGTCATCAAAGAAAACTAATACAAATTTCCTTTAAAAAGGCCTAAAAATAGTGTTCATCAAGCTTTGAAAGGTTGAGGGCGCATTTGTAAGACCAAAAGGCATTACCAAAAACTCATAATGGCCCTCATGAGTCCTAAAAGCCGTTTTATGAACATCTTCCTCTTTTATCCTAATTTGATGGTACCCTGAACGAAGATCTAATTTCGTGAAATAAACAACACCATGCAATTCATCAAGTAAATCATCAATTACTGGAATAGGAAACTTATCTTTGATGGTGTACTTGTTGAGTTCTCGGTAATCTGGACACATCCTCCATGTTTCATCCTTTTTACGTACCATGACCACTGGTGAAGAATATGCACTCTGGCTATGCCTGATGATACCTGCCTTCAACATTTCCTCCACCATTTTCTCGATCTCACTTTTCTAGGAATATGGGTATCTGTATGGTCTGATGTTAGGTGTTTGGCTCCCTGGAATCAACTGAATGGCATGATCATGATCCCTAACTGGTGGTAGTCCCTTTGGAATTGCATCAAAAATAGATGAGTGAGCATCCACAATCTTCTGAAGATCGGGTGGCATTGAAGACTCTATATTTTGTACTTCTATGGAAAATAGCTTTGCTATAAAGCCATCCACTCCTTTTCTAAGAACCTTCTGCATCTGATGAGAGCTAATAATCTGTGGAGACTTAGCTACCATCCCATTCAATTGTATTGTCCTTCCATCTGAATGAAATCGCATGAACAATTCTTGGAAATTCATCTCAATAGTACCTAAGGTTGTGAGCCATTGGACCCCCAAAACAATATCTTCCCCTCCCATAGAAATAGCAAACATAGGTGAGTCTAACATGTAGTCTCCCATGGAAATCTTGATACTATGGCACTTTCCTGTGCACTTGACTGTCCCACCATCCGCAATCATAACTTGCATTTCTGGAGCTGGGTAAATAAAACAATTGAGGCGGGCAGCTAACTTACTATTTATGAAGTTATGAGTACTCCCCGAGTCAATCAACACCGTCACCTTCTATTTTTTGAGATAGCCAATAACCTTGAGTGTTTGAGGAGTACTAATACCTGACAATGCATGACAAGAAATTGTAGGTTGGTGATCCTCTACTTCATCTTCTACTGGTTCCTCAGCCTCTCCTATAATTTCAGCTTCCTCATCATCCCCATTACCTCCGTCAATATAGAACAACTTCTTCTCAGCACATTTATGTCCCGGTCCATATTTGCTATCACAGTTAAAACATAATCCTTTTGCTCTCTTTTCTTCCATTTGTTGAGGAGTCAGTCTAATTGGCCTAGCAAATGAAGGGGAAGAGATACTACGGTCTTTGGTGTTAATGAAAGGTGGCCTCCTACTACAAAGAATTTTTTCCTCTGCACGACGTGCCATGATAATAGAATCAGACAGCTTGATTGGATTAAACATCCGTACCTCATGCTCGATGTGGTCCTTAAGACCCCCAAGAAACAAGTCATTCAGATTCTCTTCTGGAATATTCTCCACCCTTAAGGATAGGTTTTGGAATTGATGCACATAATCTTTGACTGATCCTGTTTGCCGTAACTTTGCTAATTGACTAAAGTAGTTCTCTGAAACACTGGAACTATAGTGCAATTGCAACTCCTCGGTAAAAACTGTCCAAGTGACACCTAGACCATTCTTTTGCCTCTGAGCACATAACCAACGATACCAAACAAATTGGTCGGGTTCAAGATATAGGGATGCCAATGTCACCTTTTGTCCTGATGGTGTTTGATGTAACTCAAAGAAGTTCTCCATTTGATTTATCCAATTCAGGGGATCCTTACCATCAAATTTGCGCATATCCACTTTCGGCATCATGTTCCGTGGTTGCGGATAAGTTTGATTCTGATGGGACTGGAAAAGTGATCCCATATGGTTAGTTTGTCCATGATTTTGAACTGAAGGTCCTCCTTGGTTGATATGGGCTGGATTTGGGCCATACTGGTTACCCTTTACATGTTGCATGATATCATCCAACCGATGATTGATTTGGGCTATGTCTCCTTTAGAGGCCATCTCAGATTGTACAATTCGTAACTCATACTCAAGTTGGAAAACCTTATGATCAACTGAGGTAAACCCTAGTGCTGAGGAATCTGTATTTACCCCTTCTGACTCCATCTCTTCAATCACTACCCCCTCTTTATCTGGGGTTTTACCCGGAGTTACCGAATTCTTTTTTGCTCTTGTGGAAGGCCCCGCCATGATGTCAAATCTTAGGGTTTAGGGTTTCGATACAATTTCGGCCGAACAGAAAAAAACAGAGAAGATACTAATACTATTTTTTTGAGATCTTTCCGAAAATGTAAAGAACTTAAAATTTTTCCACAATTTGCACCCTAGGGAGCGATTTTATGAAAAACCCTAAATTTGTAATAACTTTTGCAAAATAAATCAAAAAAGTCTGAAATTTTCAGGGAACCTTACTTGATATGCTTCACAACTCTGGTAAAAATATCTCCCACCAATTCGCTCTGGTTCGCAATATGTGTGGAAACAAAAAATTAGGGTTTTTGCCCTAAATTCGGCCCAGATCGCAGCTCTGATACCACTTGTAATGAAATTACTTGTATAATTCAGATTAAGAGCAATAGGAGAGCACCAAATAACACAATATTTCAGAATAATGATCTCAATATGCAATTAGAATAGCTTCGCCACTTCGAGGGGGCAACCTCCAAACCATATAACAAGACTCAAATGCTCAAATGATAATGAAATACTACCTATAATCCCCTATATATACTAGTCATATGCTATGGCCATCACCAAGGCCGACCTATTAAGCATGAGAAAGTATAAATGATATAATAAAATGATATGGTAAGCCACAAGTCGGCTAAAGCAAGCTTTTGCCAAAATTCTTTGGACCATTGACATTTTAGAAAATACATTCAATCAATCGACTTTGTTGACATCACAAAATTCTATTGAATTTATAAATAAGATAAAGACTTGAAGATGGATACATACTTTCCATGGAAAAGAAGCACGGAACTATTGTTGCGATCGATGCATCAAATCCCACTCCATATGTCATAGCAAAAAGGTACTTAAATGTAAGGTGCCATACTCCTCATAAGCCTTCAAGTCCAGGATGGAAATTTGAATCAATAATCTTGGAAATGTTGTACTCTTGGCGAGGAGGAGGTGAAAAGATCCTCGAAAAATATGGGAAATGTCTTTGCATCAAAACATTCACCAATATGTCAATGGTGTCATCACATACATTACAAACACAAATCCAACAACTACGTTCATGGTGGCAAACCAAGGACCGGCAAGTGGGCTTCCCAAGTAAGAAGAAATTGTCGACCGAGTCTATTCCAATGACGACACCTATACCAAGACCATATAGTCCTCGAACCCGGTTGTTGTGCCAACACAGCATTTAGGAAATATCCAGCAGATCCATGACAGGATGTGATCATGGGAAACAAATAGCCGAGAAAAAACATAATAGTGAAACGCATGTAAGAACCAATAAAAAGAACTAATTTCTCATGAGGCCTCCTTTGGGCCTTTTCTCCTTTTCATGAAGAGCTCTGCAATCACAACAATTGAAAATTGAAACAAATGAATTTACTTGAAATCCATGTTCTCACCAACTCAAGTTTGTTGTATCGATTCTAATATTATTTTTATAGCAAATGAATGACTAAGGTTTAGAAGAAGTGTGTGTGCATGATATACAATATAAGTTCCCACCTTTGCGTCTCATCCACTACAAGGAAAATAAAGAAAGAAAGAAAAGAAGTATACACTTGGAGTGCCTAGGGTATCTCTATCCAAGTAGAACAAGTAGAGAAAGCACCAGATGGGGAGAAGGGAAGACTAAAATGGCACAAAAAAAGCTGGTCAAAAACATCACAATCAATAAAGAGACATGTCATCCAGCGCCATTCTTGAAATTTAAGGCCATGGTGATTTATGAGATTTATATTTGACAAACACCTTTGAGGTCTACTTTGCCTAAAACGAAATGTGATGCCAAGGTCTCTTGCGAATGGGTCATTCCAAGTTCATGGCACTCTTAAAATTTGAGGCCGGGTGTATTTTATAAGGTTTGTTGCTTGATATTTGGCTTGGATTTTTGTGGTATAGTTTTCCTCTTGTGGCATGGGTTATCCAAAGTCTGTGGCACTCTGGACTTTGAGGCCATGATGATTTTCAAGTTTGAACAAATATAGAGCCGAGGGCTTTGAGGTCTATTCTATGTAAGATGCAATGTGATTCCAATTGTTGTGGTAGGGACCATCCCAAGTCTCTTTACAATGATGTTTGAGGCCCGATAAGATTTGTATTGATATTTGGCTTTGGCCTTAAATTGTAACATTGCAAAAATTTCTTGTAAGATAAATGAACTACGGTTAAGTCTAAACAGGATTAGACGAGATCATCATTGGGTGTAAAATTCATTTGGTTCATCGTATCATGACCCACAACTTTAGCTGCGGGGCATAACACTGCGGAACGAATAACCCTGCACCCACCTTGATGATCCTTCCTAAAACATGATTAGGCCTTAATCATATGTAAAATGGTTCATAAATGATAGTGAATCTTTCGGTTATTTGTATTCCGGTTACTTTATTTTAATCGGTTTGGTCATCTTTCATTTTGTTCGACTTTTGCATGACCGCAATGATAATTGTCTCTGTTTTATTTGACAATGCTATATCAAGCCAACTTTATGAGAATATTCAAATTATTATTTACGGACTTGGTGATTTTTCGTATTAGAATGTTTTATATAAACCTAAAAATTCAACTAATTTTTATGGTAATATATTGTTGGAAATATGTGGACTTGTATTATGAAGGTTAATTTTAACTTAATCGTTAAGCTAGGTAACAACTAAAAAAAAAAGTTGTATGAAATATTAAATAGTATATATATATATTAGAGGGATTTAGCATGTAAGCCAAAAGTTTTATTTAGTTATTGAAATTTATGGGTTTCATAAAGTGAAACACCTTCACATGGCACAAAGTGTGCGGCATGCACTAAAACACGTACCAGTATTGGGAAGCCCAAAATTCTTCAATATGCCGCCCAACTATAGTTCTTTCATTATATTTTTCTATTATTTTTCCTTCGTCTATTTTCATTCTCCCCTTCTAGAATACCTGCGTGAGTTTTTGAGGAAAGAAGGATTCAACTTGTTGGAGCGGGAAGAGTAGAAGGTTGCCAATTCTGGGTTTACTTCAAGCATGAATATCTTCTCCTTTCTCTGCTGCATTATTTGTAAAAACATGAGGAAATACACATTCTATTTTTAATGGCAATCAAGGAAATTGTAAACAACTTTTGATTTAATTGTTTGGAGATAAAGTGTGAAAAGGAAATTGATGGATTCTGTATTCTTTCTAGTTTTCTTTGTGTGGTTTTAACCTAACCCAGAAAAATACGTAGATGGGGTTTTGGGTTTTGATTGGCAAAAATAAAGTAAAAGAAAGGTTAAAAATTCCTTCTCTGCATTATAATAAACTATACCCAAAAGGAAAAGAGTTGGGTTTTTCCTGTACAGGAAGAAGGAAAACGTTTTGTGAATTTGTGTGTTTAAAATCGATTTGTGCTTGTGGGTTTTCATTTTGTTAAACTGAAATTTGGTTGTGTTTTGTGTAAACAAATCAATTTGGGTATACAAATCGATTTGCATAAAGGAATCGATTTGGGTAACCCAATCAATATGGGTATGCAACCGGTTGGGGTTTTGTATTTTTCTTCTTGGTTGTTATATGCAGGTCTGATTTTTAATTTATTGAGATCTTTTGAATGATAATTTGTGGGTGTCAAAGCTCTTGCATGGGGCTGCATTTTCCAGAAATTTTATTATTATGGACCACTAAGTCAGTTCATGTATAAATGAGGGTGTCTTGTTATGTGTAAATAATTACAAAAAAAAGATATTTAGCTTTGTAACTTCTCTAGCAGGCAATATGACTTGGATTCTTGTAAGACTGTGGAAAAAAATTGTTTGTCTTGGTAAGGGCATGAAAGCAAGGACAACTTGACCGAGATGCACCAAGTAGTAATTGGAGGCATGATTGGGTTTAAAATAATGATATCTTATGAAAGAAATTATTAGCTATTCTTTTACTAAAAAAAATATGTTTAAATGATGTAACCATGGTGCTACTATATTGTTGGTTGGGTTGTTTGTTTACCAAATAGAACATGTTAAAGTGATGTAAATATGGTGATATTTGTGCTAATTTGTAGAGCTGCTCATTGACTGAAAAAAATACTCTTCTTAATCATATTGTTTTTACGAAGTTATGTAGAAATTTTAAATGTCAAATGCTTATTGATTGAAGCTGGAATACGGATGTATTGACCTTTGTGATTAGAGGGAAACATGATCGCTGAAATAGAAATTGGTTGTTCTATTTGTGTGCATCCATAGTTGTATCTTTATAGAAACCAGGTAGTAATACATTTTCAGTTGTATTACCATGTGCTTGTTGATAAAACAACATGTATATCCTTTCATATTTTATTAATTAATTGCATCAGAAAATGGAGTTAATATTCATGCCAGTTCATTTTGAATTGACATCATACCACTACTCCAGTCTTGCAGGACCATTAGCCATTACATTCGGATGTGCGGAAACTCGTGTCTTGAGAAGTTTTATCGTAGCATGGATCCAAATGAGATACTTGGATTTCAATTGGTGAAAGGATGATATCCTTGAATTTTTGGCTGAATTATTGGGATCTTGGACCCATTGTAAATATTCAAACCTCACTATGTGAGAATTATTATACCGGTTATATATTTCGCCTTAACGACATATGTAATATATGATTTTAATAAAGAGATGATTACTTTGTGAGTAATAATATCTCAATATGAGTAAATGATGAATACTTGAGTTGTGAAATCTTATTTTTCACAAATTATTGAATACATTTATTTGATAGTTATCAATGTATGAAACCGATAATTGGGCAATTATTGTAACAATCAATTGTCTTTAATTTCTAAATTAAATAAGCTATTTAGTGGCGTAGTTAATCGAAGGAATAATTAAATATACATGTTTTAATATATATTTAATTCGGCCTTTCAATAAACTTGGTATTAATATGATAAGATTGTAAATCCTGTTGTATAGAGAATGGAAGAGTATCGTTGTAAAAGGTAATTTAAGGTTAAAGAATCAAACATCAGGAAAAAGAGACTAAATGGGATGGTAAATAGATGAAAAGATCCATTAGGCATATTAAGGGATAAGTACATGTGGAATGCTGATATAGTTACATTTTAGCATAATGAATGTACTTATCTCATAAAGATCCTAGTTGGCCTTTGGCATCTATCTCAATATAAACTCTTGCAAGATAGGTTTAATTGGAAATAAAATAAAAACAAACTATAAAGATCTAGATAACTGTGAAAGGGATAGTTGTGAGGTGGCGGAAGACTTAAAACTCATAAGACTAGTGTGTTGTCTTGAGTTTAGCCGTAACCTGCACACAATGAGATAACTTTGGCCAAAGTAATGCATTGATGGTTGTGCATTGTCTGATCACCTAGTCCTCCAATTAAATAAAAAAATTGTTTGTAACCTGATCATGGGAAGTTGAAATACTGAACATGAGGTAGACAATGGTCGGATACCGGAATACGAAGTCGGGAAACTAGCTTCGTGGTAGACCCAAGGACTTTCACATAGTTCCCATGACCTTTAAAAGGTTGAGCCGAAATGCTAGTAAGCATTGTCACTCGAAGTAGTGAAGAAGAGAGATTGTAGAGATCCGGATACACCCTTCTCAATCGCACATGGCTTACATGGATGTTATCGGATAGATCAAAAGAGTAAAATTGATTAATGAATTTGATTAAATAAATCTGTACGATTGTAGTTGTGTAATTTGTTATAATATTTATGTGTTAAAAAAAAATCCTCATTTTTCAACTCTTGTAATTTTGAGCGTTACACCTTTGAGGTCTGCAAGTCTACACTACCTAAGATGCAATGTGATGACAAGGTACATGCCATCCAGAGTGTGAAAGTATTTGGTGGAGCTGTGGTCTCTCCACAACCCTAAGAAAGAGAAGTCCACATTTTAAAATCTAACATTTCTTTTTCTTATGTCTTGACCCTTGATATAAACATGCAAGGTGAATCACCTGAAGAGAGAAACCTGGACAAGATTTGCAGGCCACCACATGGCAGCAGGCTCCACCAAATGTCTTCTGAAGATGCCTGCCCATCCAAATCCCAGTATCTGCAAATTCAAAACCTTGTCACCACAATATACATACAACAAACCCTTCTTTCAACTATAATGGCTTCAGAAAGAAACCTGTGTTGTCATAACAATGAGGAAAGCAACAAAGAGATCCAACTTCTTCTTGTAGAAAATTTTGACTGCACTGACTATATGAATAGCATACACATTTCCAGCCCCTGAATTAGCAAAAATTGTAATAAGCACATGTTCCTTCATATTAAAGGGTCCTGGATTCAAGGAGAATTCCCATTTGCTTCCTGCAAGAAACTTTCTCTTGCTTAAAGTGGCTGCCATTAGCCGGCCAAGAGGAAGGACAGCAATCTGAGCAGAGATTGCAGTTATAGTGAGGGGTTCTGTTCTGTAACAAAAATAACTGATTCAGAAATGATAACAAGACACACGACAGAACACCAAGCACCCACATCCTGAATGTTAAAACAGGCATGCTTGGATCATCTGTTGTAGGCACAGTCAGTGCCACCTGCTCAATCGGTGATTGCTCATCTTCATCCCCTGAAGCAATCAATTCTTTCTCTTCTTGCTTCTTGCCAATGGATTTAGCTGGATCCGCATTCTCATATGAAATTTGGTCTCCTCCATCCTCTCTACTGCTTGTAGATCCTTTTAGAACTGCAAGTGCAAATCAAGTACAGATTTAGATTAACATTCATGAAAGGCCCTGAGCATCCATGTGAAAAATCAAAACAATACAATGTTAAGAAAACTAAAAGAATGAGTTTCAAGACTTTTTAAAAATATATATGTTTGGATTAAACTTCATGACCCATTATGAGAATGAATGATGAATTTGGATTGCAAATTAGAGCTCCTGAAAAACCATTTGAAGGCCTTGAAGATATATCCAACCAAACAAAACAATTGCAGGTTCTATACAATCCCTTCTCTCACAGCCTAACAAAAGCACAAATCAAACAATACATGTTCTCTTTCTTTCTTTTCATTCAAGGTAAACATCATTTTAAATGCCCAAACTCTTCACCCATACTGCCATGTTCCATAACTAACAAGCACAGTTCACTCTTAAGTAAAAACTCAGTGGGCCTATGCTGTCAAATATCAATGCGTAATAGAAAGGATTATGAGAAAATGTTGTGTCCTACGAGGACCCTTGGCTGCATCTTCCATAACCCTGCTTGCAATATACACAATTTGTATGTATCCACTGCAACCTGATTAATTTTCAACAATCCCCCAAGAGACACAGGCACATTATCGTTAATTCACAAACTTACGACAACTAGATTTAATACAATTTAATAATTAAAATAAATTAGATTCTATTTCAACGAATTGTATTATATAGAAAATGTGTTTCTTTGGTATTCATATTTATTTACTGATCGTTCGAAGGGTAGATATAACTGACATTTGCCACGTGGTGGGACCCAACAGTCAGTGTATATTCTTAAAGCACGTGAGCTTGCGGAGGGAGATTCCTTGAATCTAATTGCTCCGTGACTCCGGCAGGGGTTAAATTTGACGGCCGTTTAGACGTTTTTCACGATTTTAGCCGTAAAATACTTGCAAATATTTGAAATAACAGTCACATGCGACTTGCATATTTTAAGTATGACCATCATTTTTATATATATTTATATAAAATATATAAAAATAATTAAATATATACAGAATAATCTGATTTATAGTTTGTTAATAGTATAAAAATAACATTATTTTACATTTTTGAAGGGCAATATTTAAAAATGACCGTCATCTAAAAATTGTTTGACAGGCATAGGTGGCCATCAAACTTAATCCCTGTCCGTGAGGACGGGAAGGAATTCAAGGAACCAAATAGTTGAGTATTATGGAATAATACACCATGTTGTTAAAATCTATGCCTGGATACGATGTACGGCGTATAGGTATGATACGCCGATATGGCAAATTTTTAAAAATCTTGGGTACGGTACGCTTTTGGGTACGTTTTATATATATATATATATATATATATAAATATATAAATATATGCATATAAATTATAAATTTAAAGAAGCATTTGCATACTTATTGAAATTTAATTCTCATACATTGCATACTTATTGAAATTTAATACTCATAGAGTTATACAACTTAAAATCATTCATAGAACATGAAAACAAAATTGAAATTTCCAATACTTTGAGAATTGAGACTTGAGTTTGTATTGATAATTGATTCAGAATGACATAATGTTCAAAGAATCAAAACATGATAGTACATTCAAGTTCTCAACTTCTAGAGCATATCATCTAGATGATCGTCAAAATCATCTTCATGGATGCCACTTGCAGCTCCACTCCCACTAGCTCCACTTTCGAACACTTGTGAAGGGCTCCCTGGAAGTTCCTCATCAATGCCAAGAAGTGAAACATTGGCTAAACAAGCAGCTGAAGCTTCAAAGTCTGTGTTTTCAGGTTGGAGGTCCCAAAGCTTGTTAGGACCACTAGTATACTCTTGCGTCTTGTGGGTTAAGAGGCGCAAGTTGGAATGAACGTATACTAGATCTTCAGCCTTCTTCGATGCCAACATGGTGCGTTTGGCTGAGTGGATGAAGCCATAAGTACTCCAGTTGCGCTCTGCAGAAGAATTACTAGCCACCTGTCACAAAAAACAAAGTATTAATATTATAAATTATTAATTAAAAAAAGAATGATATCATTTTGAATTTTAATTCGTAATTGGTAATTAAAATATCAAATAACAAGTTACAAACTTTATACCTGTGAGAGCAATTTGATCGCAACTGGTCGTAAGAACTTGGCATCATGGCCATGACAAGTCCACCACGTGATTGGATCCGTGGTGGGTTTGTCACAAATAGCCTCTACCTCTCCCATGCTACCTTGTCCATTTACAAACATCGACATCTCCTGGCGGACTGCAAGTGATGTAGCTGGATCTGGAAACAACCTCCTGAATGCTGCCCTCGTCCCATTTGCAACCTCGTGGTCATCATATGGTCGTTGTCTACCAGCTCTCCCAACTATTTCACTGCTGTAATATTTGGGATTTAAAGCATAAGCAAGGAGATGCAATGGGGTGGTCATTTTGTTCCACCTTTTCACGATCACATTTTTAACTTCATTATAAAAATTTTCCTCAGGGTCCTGCTCTTTGGCCTGTATGACATCATGGATTTTTTCAAGCATGGAGTCAATGCCATCATATATATCTCCAATGCAAGCATTATCTTTGTCAACAAATCGTATCATACTCAAAATAGGCTCTGTGAAACTCAACAAATATTCAACTCTTCCCCACCAATGCTCATCAAGGATCCATGATTTTATTTTTTGAGCTCTTTCTGTGTTAGATTGCCTCCAGACGGTCCAAACATTATCAATCACCATCATGCCCAAAGCACGTCTCACCTTCACAAGTCGTCTCAAGACGAGTGTGTGAGAGGCAAACCTAGTCTCAACAACCTATTAAAAAAGAATGGAAACAATTCAATAACAACACAATTTGAAATTGATTTAAAAATTTAAAATCAAATATTAAATTTAAAATGAATTGTTCATTTACCTTCAACAACTCCAACTTTGAAAATCTTCTGAATATGGCTTGAGACATGTGATGGTTGGTGACAAACATCTGAATCTCGTTTGCCTCCGTGTATATTTGCTCAATCCATGCAATTTTCCCAATCTTTTGCATCATTAGATTCAGGGAGTGTATTGCACATGGTGTCCAAAATATGTGCTCATACCTACCCTCAACTATCAATCCCGTTGCCTTGCAATTTTTGGCGTTGTCCGTGATGACTTGGACAACCCTCTGCGGACCCACTGACTCAATAGCCTCAATGAGAATATTTGCAATGAATTGGGCATCTTTTACTTCCCCCTCACAATCAACAACCTTCAGAAACATTGGCCCTTTAGGGCATACTGCAATAATGTTGATGAGAGGTCTATTTCTGGCGTCTTTCCATCCATCTGATATAATAGAGACTCCTGAATCAGTCCAAGAATCTCTAATTGGTTGTAGAGATGTCTGAATGTGTTGCACTTCTTTTGTCAAAAGAGAAGTGCGAACCTTATTATAGCTAGGGCTTGTATACCCCTGTGGTGCCTCATTAATGCCTCTCACCATCTGCTGCCAATAAGGTGATCTCAAGATATTGAATGGCAGTCCACATGCAAATATACACCGAGACACCAATTCATCTGCAATATCCCTCTTCTCGATGTTAAATGCTTTTTCTAATGGGCCTTTTGTTCTCTTGTTTGATGGCCCTGAGGTATCTGCATCAAAAGGGTCATCAACTGGAATAGTTTCAGCACGAGTCTCAATGAAAGGATGAAATGATGGTGTTGATGTTGGTGGTTTTCCCATGGACCTCTGCTGTAAAGAAACAGTTCTAGAGCGAGCTCTTGCTGCTTCAATGTTTGCATCCTCTTGCTCTTTTAGGTACGTGGCTATGGTTTTCTTTTCCACCTTCTTACATGGTCTAATACCCGTCCCCGATACCCCAGTCAAATGAGCTCTCAAACGGGTATATGAGGATTTAAATGAGGCGGCACAATGGGGACACGTCCAAACACGGACACCACCACCGGCAACAAACTCTGTCACTTCCACATGTCTCCATAAAGGATAATTCGGATCCATTTTCACTGCAATACCACCCGAAACATTTTCCCCCTCTTGCCCCACTGAAGCTGAACTGGATGCCATGATTGTAGGATTAATTCAATAACCTACAATAAGAGATATTTTTAAAACATTGCTAAATATTAAAATAATTTGTTGACCCATACACGTCATTCTCTGATTCTGATCACCAAGTTCGCCATAAATGGTGCGAGGTGAGAGCATACACAGAGGGTAGACGTTTAAATTTTTAACAAATTCAATTTTAAACTTTAAAATAAAAAAAAACACATAACTAACTAAAAAAATTAAACAGTTAGTCCTACACGTCAATCTCTGATTCTGATCACCAAGTTCGCCATAAATGGTGCGAGGTGAGAGCATACACAGAGGGTAGACGTTTAATTAAATAAAACTTCACTATTAAACTTAAAATACGGAAAAATTAATAATATATTATATTTTAATAACCGTAAAATAAATAAATTATTAAATATTAAAAATAAATTTAGATCATGATCAATAATCATGAATGATGTGTTTGAAACACATCATTCATGATATTGATCATATTCATATACAAAACATTGCTCAAAAGATTTTTTAAAAAAATGCCTGAATGCATGTAAAATACCTAGAAAAATCCTCCTTGATGTTTGTAGACTTGCTTCTCCTTCTCTCTTCCTCCTTCAAGCTCAATCACTCTCTCCTCCAAGCTCTTTTTCTCTCCTCCAAGCTCTTCCTTTCTCCTTCAACCTCTCTTTCTCTCTCTCCTTCAAGCTCAAGCAAAATATCAAATATTGAGTGTGAGAAAAAAGTAGAGGGATTGGGTGTTTATATAAGTGTTTGGGGGGGTACTTTAGGGTTAGGTTAGATTTAGAAAGTTTTAAAATTAAAAAAAAAACTTTTTTTTAAAGTTTTGATGAAAATCGCTTTAAAAAGACGTGGAAAAAATGGGTATGCGCCTGGAAACGTACCCACACAGAGGGACATAGGTACGGTTGGTGCATGGCAAAACCGTGCACCTGAACCATACCCTGTCCCCTGTCCAAGCATACCCACAACGCATACTGCACGTACTGCATCACGATGCACGCTTTTAGCTAGTACGGGGGCTTAGGCATTTTCAGCAGATCTAAGTTAAAATTATAAAATAACCGTTTTCAAAAAAATTGATTTAAAACTTGTTATAAATCCTTTAGGGAAAATTATAGTTTAATGACACAATAATAATTTTTAATTGGGTTCTAACAACTACCCCAATTAATCAACGGGTTAATAGTAGGTAAATTTTATTAGTCAATATAAAATTTGAATGCTATATTAAAAAAAATCAAATTATGTTGAAGGGTAAACATCCTCCTCCTTTATAGGGTGTTCCCCCCCCTCTCTCTATATATATATTTGAATAATTTTAGTATTTGGTTGTGTCAATATATTAGATAAATTAATTTTTTTAGGGTCACAAAATTAATTTGAGATTTAAACACATTTTCTTTTGGTATTTTTTGAGATTTGAAATTTAGTGGATAGGTAGAAATGATAATGTATTGTACCGTCATTAATTTTATGATTTAAATTAAAGGGTTATTTACACATTTTTCATGGTTTTAGTTGTAAAATAATCACAAAAAAATAACCATAAATTTATAGATTTGAAATATAATCCTCATTTTTTATATAAATTTTCATTTATATATAATTTATATTAATATGTATATAAATATATGTTAATAATTGTCAAAATAAGAAATATATATTTTATTCTTGTATAATATTATTGTTGTACACAATTTGAAGGGCACTATTGCAAAAAGTTACCGTCACTAAAAAATTGTTTGACGGACATAGGTGCCCATCAAATTTAAATCTTGATTGACACTAGACAAAAAAATCATCGATGGATAATAGATGACCTCGATTAAATTGTACAGTTTTATTTATATCAAAAATATTTGGAAAAATAATTGTGCTTCAAACTCCACCATATGTTTAAAATATCACGACTTTTTTACCTTCTTATTGAAATATTCATTTAAATAAGGTATACATTGGAAGATTTCTTGGACTAACTTTATTCACAAATTTGACACAATAAATCCCAAAATCATTTTTCAAATCATGAAATGTGGAAACATCAAAACTCTCATAGACATCCATTTTTACTAACATTTCACAATTTTACACTCACCACTTCCACACCCATGTCTATCAATTTAACTACCCCTCAATTTTTTAAAAATAGATATTTATTAACAATGTTGCATTTGTTAGAGTATTGTAGACAAGTAATTGCATCGAAGGGATGGAATAGAAACACTGATAGGCACAAAAGAACTAATTGATTCATGTGCATAGGAGGATCTAAAAGTGAAGTGTTTGATAGAAATGCGGAGTGAAGATATAGATGGGAGTGCAATGTAATGGTAGTTTGAAAAAGGAGGGAAGATCAATTGTTGATGGTGATAAAGAGCGTGTTTTTAAAAGATAAACATGATAGGTATGATTATCATAAAAGAAGGTGAAAGGGATGCAAACACTATAATCAATCATAGGTTTTATTTTTCCATTTTCATTATCGCTCAAAAAGTCAAGACAAGACAAAAAAACACTGACATAAAAGCATTATAATCGCTTTGTAGGACTGGTTTTGTTTATTTTGGAAGCCTCCTCGGAAGGAATCAAGGACGGATATGTGGGGAAATCTCACTTCTATGAGAACTAGAGACCAAGAGGCAGAGGATACATGTGATGGAATTCTTACCTGAAGTGAGATGTTTTAAAAGGTCAGGCCGGTGTAGACAAGTACTTTCTTATGCGAGAATTCAAGAGTGGTTGGAAGGAAATGACGAGAGACTTTGCATCCCCATAACCACTCATTAACAGAGCCATGAAAATAGTGATGTAGTTCTTTTCCTGATAAGCCATGAACACCAAAGAACCAATAAAGGAGCATAGAAAGTCATGCGAGGCCTACGCAAGACCTTGCTCAACAAGAATTTGACATTGATTTCCTCCCCCTCATCAGGAAGGTGTTATGTCTGTCATTAGCTACAAATAAATTGTATGATATATTTTGTACGTCCATGCGGACCTTTGTTGATTTCTAAATTTGAACACAAATTTGATAACTTAAAATATTATTAATAAAATATATCCCCAATACATTGTAACATAGCAGAGACATTAACTCTTAATACACAATCAATCAAAATAACTACTTTGGCTATACCATAAGCCAAAACTAGTGTTGCGTGGAGACGCGTCTCCCATCACTGGGACGCGTTTGGCACAGAACACGTTTCGTATGGGAGACGCGTGCGGAGACGCCTCCCTATGCGGAACTTTTGTTCAACGTCTCCCCATGTTTCTTGTTGGAAAAAAAAAGGCATCTCTCATATAAAAACCCTAAAAAACATTATTCGAAACCCTAAAACACGGCATTTTTCGCGTTAAGTACGTTGTACAGGAATGTTTCAATGATTCATTTGCTGCCAAGTCTGCATTGTAATTTGAGGACTGCATTCACCATTGAAAGAGGTCTGTCATTAAAGGAGGTCGATTTAGTGTTGTTGCTGAAGCCAGGTATTTATCTATGCTCTGCAAAATTAATATTTTAATATTTGTTTAGTGTTAAACACTTACTTTACGTTGCCACCTTTATAACTGTATTTGTTTTTAATGGTGAAGCCCTCTGCCGAACCCTGTTGCAGCCATGTCGCATAGCCCTGCCCCTCGCCGTCTAAAGTTTTACATGATTGCAGCTTTTAAAGTTTTAAGTTTTTAGACTTGAGGTTTCTTTAAATTTATAAGTTTATCTTTTTTTTTTTTTTTTACTTTTAAATTTTTAGCTTTGTCTTATACTTGTTATAAATTTTAAATTTTAATCTTTTAGACTTTACTTTTAGATATAATTTTCTATGTTTTAATCATGATATGAATATTGAATTCGTATTTTTTAATATCACTTTTAATGTTTTACCTTTTTAATTTTTGTCTTTTAGTTTTAAATTTTATCTTTATGTTTTTTAATTTTAATTCTTACTTTTTAACTTTAGTTACAATTTTCAATTTTTTAATTGATGTATTTATATTTTTAATATTACTTTTAAATTCTAACTTTTTAGGATTTAGCTAAAAAGGTTTTAATGTTTTTAACTTTATTTGTATAAATCGTATATTTAGATTTAGACTATAATAATTAAAAGTTTTATTGTTTTAATGTTTAAAGTTTAAATTTTAATTATATAATTTAATAATTATGATATAATTTTTTTATCTTTTATATATTTTTAAATAATAAATTAATAAATTGATATTATTTAATTTTTAAATAATTTAAAGTTTATTTTTTTAATTTAAAATATTATTTCAATTCGATTTCTAATTTTTTTATTTTGTTTTCAGGATGTCAGGGGGAGGGAAAGGACTTAAACCACTTTGGAAGTACTGCAACCGCGTTCGTAAAGGGACTGGCAGTACCGCGGATATCACCTATAATATTTGTGGGAAGTGCTTTCAAGGCACTTACACAAGAGTGAAGGCCCATTTTTTCCGTATACCAGGGAAAGGGGTTGATCCTTGTATGAATGAAGTAGAGCGGTATGAAGCTATGAGGGCGCAAGAACGTGCTGAAGGAAAAGTGACTTCCTTAAGCTCTCACGCTTCGACCACAGATCGCACGCAGAGTCATCCTATCAGAGGTTTCGGGCCAGAAACAGAATCAAAGATAGGTGTGTCTTCTGGACATGTCACAGAGGGTGAGGGGTCTTCTCGTAAGAGACTACACATGGGTGGTTCAAGCCCCATTGGAAACATGTTCGATGTGCAAGGTCGAGATGCAGTTGATGCAGTGATTGCACGATTTTTCTATGCATCATCCCAGTAGTGGCAATTAGTCCGCCATATTAATGATGGAATTCTTACCTAAAGTGAGATGTCTTAAAAGGTCGTGTCGGTGTAGACAAGTACTTTCTTATGCTAGAATTCAAGAGTGGTTGGAAGGAAATGACGAGAGACTTTGCATCCCCACAACCACTCATTAAGCCATGAAAATAGTGATGTAGTTCTTTTCTGATAAGCCATAAACACCAAGAGAACCAATAAAGGAGCACATAAAGTCATGCAGGCCTACGCAAGACCTTGCTCAACAAGAATTTGACATTGATTTCCTCCCCTCATCAGGAAGGTGTCATGTACATCATTAGCTACAAAATCAATTGTATGATATATTTTGTATGTCCATGTGGACCTTTGTTGATTTCTAAATTTGAACACAAATTTGATAACTTAAAATATTATTAATAAAATATATCCCCAATACATTGTAACATAGCAGACATTAACTCTTAATACACAATCAATCAAAATAACTGCTTTGGCTATACCATAAGCCAAAACTAGTGTTGCATGGAGACGCGTCTCCCATCACTTGGGACGCGTTTCGGGTACGGGCACACGTTTCGGGTACGGGAGACGCGTACGGAGACGCCTCCCGTACGCGGGAACTTTTGTTCAACGTCTCCCCGCGTTTCTTGTTGAAAAAAAATGCGTCTCTGTCTAAAAACCCTAAAAACATTGTTCGAAACCCTAAAACACGGCATTTTTCGTGTTAAATACGTTGTACAGACATGTTTCAGTGATTCATTCGCTGCCAAGTCTGCATTTGCGATTTGAGGACTGCATTCACCATTGAAAGAGTTATGTCATTAAAGGAGGTCGATTTATTGTTGCTGCTGAAGCCAGGTATTTATCTATGCTCTTGCAAAATTAATATTTTAATATTTGTTTAGTGCTAAACACTTGCACTCCGTTGCCACCTTTATACCTGCATTTGTTTTTAATGGCGAAACCCTCTGCCGAACCCTGCTGCAGCCATGTCGTGTAGCCCTGCCCCTTGCCATCCAAAGTTTTACATGATCGCAACTTTTAAAGTTTTAAGTTTTTAGACTTTAGGTTTCTTTAAATTTATAAGTTTATCTTTTTCTTTTTTTACTTTTAAATTTTAGCTTTGTCTTATACGGTTATAAATTTTAATTTTTACTTTAATCTTTTAGACTTTACTTTTAGATATAATTTTCTATTTTTTAATCATGATATGAATATTGAATTCGTATTTTTTAATATCACTTTTAATGTTTTACCTTTTTAATTTTTGTCTTTTAGTTTTAAATTTTATCTTTATGTTATATAATTTTAATTCTTACTTTTTAACTTTAGTTACAATTTTCAAGTTTTTAATTGATGTATTTATATTTTTTAATATTACTTTTAAATTCTAACTTTTTAGGATTTAGCTAAAAGATTTTAATGTTTTTAACTTTATTTGTATAAATCGTATATTTAGATTTAGACTATAATAATTAAAAGTTTTATTGTTTTAATGTTTAAAGTTTAAATTTTAATTATATAATTTAATAATTATGATATAATTTTTTTATCTTTTATATATTTTTAAATAATAAATTAATAAATTGATATTATTTAATTTTTAAATAATTTAAAGTTTATTTTTTTAATTTAAAATATTATTTCAATTCGATTTCTAATTTTTTTATTTTGTTTTTTAGGATGTCGGGGGAGGAAAGGACTTAAACTACTTTGGAAGTACTATGAACCACGTTTGTAAAGGGACCGTAGTACCACAAATATCACCTGTAATATTTGTGGGAAGTGCTTTCAAGGCACTTACACAAGAGTGAAGGCCCATTTTTTATGGTAACTTGCTCTAAAGGCCCTTATTTGAAGTAGAAGGCAATGATTGCACATTTCAAGTCAAGGAAAATGACTTCCTTTCTTGAGAAGCAACGACCATGTGATGCATCGAGGAGGTCATCACATGTTGTCAAGTTTTATTGACGTTGCCCAGATTCAAAGTAGCCTGTTTGTTGGTTTTAAAAAAATACAAACATGTATTTTGGACACCATGTTGTGTGCATGCATTGAACAATGCGCTCAAAGACATTGTAGGTTTCAGTGGGTATCTGAGCTTATTGAAAAGGGTAGAAAAATACAAATGTTCATTTGCAATCATCACCAAACGCAAGCTATTTATCGGAGATATGCGAAGGTTGAGCTTCTCAAACCTGCAGACACACGATTTGCATCTTTCTTCATACTTCTTGATCGCCTTTATGTTGTCAAAGGGGCCTTATGTTCTATTGTTGTTAGTGATGCATGGGCAGCTTGGAGACAATCTACATCAGAGACTGCAGTTGAGGTGAGGAAGATGGTCCTTGATGAGCTTTTTGGGCTGATGTGAAATTTGTTGTTGACTTCATTCAACCCATTTGTGAGGTAATCCGCTTTGTTGATTCAGACAAGCCATGTTTGGGTGAAGTTTATGAAGAAATTGATTCTATGTGCGAAAAAATAAGAAAAATCACAGATTCAAAGGATCCTTCTTTATATCCTTTGATTAAGGAAAAGGTACATGGAAGATGGAATAAGCTTAACACACCTCTACATTGTGTTGCTTATGCCTTAAATCCAAAGTGGTATGATATAGAAGTCACCAATAAAAGGGCTCCATATGAGGACAAGGAAGTGATGAAAGAATTTTGGGTTGCAGTGAAAAAGATTTATGGTCGAGGAGAGGAAGCTTCTACTATCAGGACTCAGTGGAATATGTTTTCACGTGGTCGATGGCATTTTCTACAGTGGAAGCTCTCTATGATATGCGTGCGAAGAAGGACCCAATAGAGTGGTGGTGGAACCATGGCAATGAAGCACCTGAATTGCAATCATTTGCAATAAGATTACTCTCACAAGTAGCTAGTTCTTCATCTTGTGAGAGGAATTGGAGTACTTATGGTTTCATTCATTCATTGAAGAGGAACCGACTAGGGTCAAAGAAGGCAAAGAACCTAGTCTACATTCATAGCACACTTCGTCTTCTTACTCGTGTAGACCCGGGTATAAAGAAGGTCCTTCAACAAAATGGGACCAAATTCCACTTGATGCAGAGAATAGATGTAGAGGATGATGTGCTTGAGGCGAATGGCCTCAATGATTTGCCCCCTGTTATATTGCTGCAGAGGAGCCACAACTTGAGAGTGATGAGTATCTAGAGAGCATCTTAATTGCAGAGGATCTAGAGGACATAATTAATGTGACAGATTTTCAAGCCCTTTATATCGGATGAGATATGATTCCGGTTCACATTAGTGATTTTCACTTTTTAGTCTATGTTTGTCGAAAGATTTTGATGTCTTTCCTCGGTATGTGAGATATCAAATATCAATATAATATCTCATCTTTTGTCGACATTTGATTTCCTTACTTGAAAAGTATAGTTATTTTTAAATTTATGTATTTTAATTCTAAATAAATTTATAATATATATATATATATATATATATATATATATATATATATCTCTCGAACTCGAACCTAGTCTACATTCATAGCACACTTTGTCTTCTTACTCGTGTAGACCCAGGGTATAAAGAAGGTCCTTCAACAAAATGGGACCAAATTCCACTTGATGCAGCAGTAGATGTAGAGGATGATGTGCTTGAGGCGAATGGCCTCAATGATTTGCCCCCTGTTATATTGCCTGCAGAGGAGCCACAACTTGAGAGTGATGAGTATCTTGAGAGCATCTTAGCAGAGGATCTAGAGGACATAATTAATGTGACAATTGACCCCTTTGTATCAGATGAGATATGATTCCGGTTCACATTAGTGATTTTTGTTTTTAGTCTATGTTTGTCAGCATTTTGGTGTTATAATGTACTCTTTCCTCAATATGTGAGATATCAAATATCAATATAATATCTCATCTTTTGTCGACATTTGATTTCCTTACTTCAAAAAAGTATAGTTATTTTTAAATTTATGTATTTTAATTCTAAATAAATTAATAATATATATATATTGTCGTCTCCCGTATATATATATATATATATATATATATATATTATATATGAGGTATATCCGCCTCCCTAAATTTCTGAAAAATGGTGTACCCGTACCCATACTAAGTCTCCACATCCATGATTCACCGCACCTTTCTTATAAACTATGGCCAAAACACTAGAGAAATAATTACCAAATTGATTTTCAACATTGTTGAAAGATTTAGAAGAGAAAATATGCATAAAATGATGTAGCACCCAAAGGTGAATGGTAAAGATATCGAGAATATTCCATGAGACATACATTGATGTCTTGGGTGGAGAGGTGGGCTCGTGATAGGAGGGGACTGAATGGATGCATTCGTAATAGCTCCTTCACCACCCTTGTAGATAGGGAAGTTTGCATGTCCATTTTTTCTAGCCTTTCTATCAAATTTTGTTGTAAATTTGCTTAACTAAAATTCAAAAAGCTCTTATGAGGCTTTTTATTAAAATAGAAGACATAATTAAATTGCTTTATGAATTTGAATTGAGGCGCATGTTATTGTATGAGTTTTGAGGGTAAATCACATGTGGATGCAATTTTGTTCAAGCAAGGGGCAAAGTATGCACTCTTAGCATCGATATTGGCACAATATGATGTGTAATTACAACGTTGGTTGTCGCCTACCTAGAAGATATGCAAAAGTACAAACTTAGAAATTTGATAGCGCAATCACTTACTACTTTGATGTGATGGCCAACACTAGTGGCAAAGGAAAATAGATGAAAATTCTCTTTGCCAATAATGATATACAAAATTGAGGATATCAATGGAACAACATGAAATGGAGGTACCATCTCAAAAGACAACTAGATGGCCACAAATGGATCAACAAGATGTTGCAAATGGGGAAGTTTGTGGAAATTGTGCAACACTTAAATATGAAAGATGTAGAGGCCAAGAACATTCATCATCACCACATTGGAGTCATGAATAGAGAATGCATTCATAAAACTCCACCACCACCCCTCGCAAAGCCCCATATCGATGCAATCTTATTGAAGAGTGAACCACAAAGTATACATTCTCAACATCGATGTCCATCAAGCACCGAATACACCACAAGCTACTCTCCACATAAAAATGCATCGGATGCCTAAGACCAACCCATAAAAAAACACCATACACATGCATGTGCATGCATAAGTGGGACCCGCGCTTTAGTCGTCACATCATTGTTTTCTTGTTTTTTTAACAAACCCCGGTTTGAAATCAAAAAGGGGCATGTGATAGGCAGTAGGTGGTTGGTGGGGACCCTGCTTTTGAAATGTGCACGTCGGGGTTTGAGTCCTTGAAAAACAATGTGTTTTTCAACAACCAAACCAAAAACACAAAAAAAAAAAAACTAAGTCTTGAACATTGCGCCACGTAGCAGCAGATGGCATGATGGTTGGGATGATCGGTTTGATGTATGTGGTGCATTTTGTGGGGAGAATAGCCCTCGCCCCGCAATACAAGGCATCATTGGGATGTAAGCTTTAGCCCATCTTGAAGGTATGCTCTAGAGCAAAACTGAAAAGCTCCGACAATGTTATTACTGACTATTTCAACAATACTCTTTGCCAACAATTTTTCCACCGTGATAAGGCACTCGCTAATCAATGCAAATGGCACATGGATCATTAGGAAAAGCCAAAATACTCCATACAAACGCAGTAACTCGGCCAGAGCCTTCCGAAAAAAAAAAAAAAATACAGTAAAAATCTAATTATAACGTAAATCCAGAATTTTGACCAACGAAAAATGATATACTGTATACATATAAGCTAGTTATTTGGGCATTTTTCGGAGCACCTGCGCGTGAAGTTGAAAGTCAACAGTATGCCGGACTGGTCCTCGGGAGCCCATCTCTGTATTGTTTCCCTCATTTTTTCTACGAAAAATCTGCTACAAACGCTTTTCAATGTATGTACCTGTCACAGAGCCGACCACCCTCAATGTAATAGAGGGAATGCCTATCCGCTTAACGAGCGGGAAAATCAAAATTTGAAAAAAAATTGGGGTACATATATGTTAAATATATTTATGTAGAGATTTTGTAATTGTTAACGATTTTATTACTTTTGTAAAATTATTTATTGAATGGTGATAAATAGGGCGGAGGCTATTCTCGAGATAGAATGCACGAGGCCTATAAAAGACTTATCCACCCATATGATGTCACGTGGCAGGTGGGCCTAGGACCCCATAAAAGACCTATCCACCATTCAACGTCACGTGGCGGTGTATGCCTGGAATTTTTAGCATATGTATGCATGAAATAGTTAGCAATGTAAGTAAAGTTGAAACTAACACCTAGTAGCTTCAATACAATGCTAAGCTAAACCTATGCATCATCATGCTAAGAGCTTAAACAAAGCTAACCTATCAACATTTCTACATTAAACATGAAATGAACATTTCAAGCTAATATGCTAAATAAACTAACTTCTATCTCTTATTGAATGCTAAAAATAAGATGAGATTGAACCTAGGTAGACCTCTAGCAATCAAAGAGTTGGTTATGTGCTTGAAATCCCAAGGTTTCTAAGAATGGAGTCTTGTCAAATCATGGCTACAAGACCATTTGACATATCTCCATATGACTTCAAAACTTGGGTGGATGAATACAAGAAATGGAGAAGGCAAGCTCTTCTAATGGAAGACTACATTGTGTAGAAAGCGATGAGATGAGAACCAGAGACGTGTTTATCGGTGTGCATTCCCACCAATCCAACTACAACTTCACATATGTAAGTATATGTTTTCAAACTAATTTATTATTAAACAAATCACCACGAGGTCCACCCATACATGCACATATATGCATTTATCGTGCATTTATGGAGGCATAAAGTATGATTGGTGCATTCTATTGGGAGAGTAGCCTCCACTAATAAATAGTGTCAATTTAGTTATATAAATGTTTAAAAAAATTAAAGTATTTTTAATGGGAAAAATAGTTTCAAATTTCATTATATGATGAAGATAAAATAATTACGAAAACTTTAAGGTTAAAAATTAAAGGTAAATACACTTAGAGATATTACAACCCTCAAACATTATTAGAGAACTTTTTAATACTAAAAATGATCTTCTTATTAACATAATAATTAATTTGATTAAAGAATAAGTATATTTGTTTATTATATCGTTCCTCTTCCTTTATTTTTTAAATTGAATGTAAAATTATAAGAATTAACTATAAAAAATTCAAAAACTTAATTGTCAAAGATAAAAAAGATTTATATTCCACTAAATTCATTTAAAGCTTTCATTTCAGCCTCATCTAACATATTTTAACTTGTCGCCCATACTCGAGCAAGTGGTTATTGGTTAAGCTACACACACATCATTTGCTGACGTAGTGTTCCATTATGTGCACCACGTCGGATTGCTGAAGGATAAAACTCAAGAAATTTCTGGGCAGCACGGAAGGGTCGAAAAATATTTAGGGGATAAACTTCTCCAGAAATGGTTCTATAATTAATTGCCTCCATGTGGCACTCATGCCAACGCACTTCTCCTGCCAACCATTGACTTTCAACTAACGAATCAACAAGTCCATGCGGCCTTCAACGTGGAAAGCGCTGCCTTGCCACTCCCCAAGACATTATTCCAAGTTCCAATAAATTCATCGACCACTCAAAGGGGTATGGTTCTAAAATGATAAATAAAATAATAATAAATTATGTCAAGAAGGCAACCCTAAAATTCAACCATGATTAAGATTATCCCTAGATTTTAGTAGACCTGTTAAATGAACGTCGTCCAATCAATGACTTTGACGCCATAAAAAAAAAAGTAGCAAATTTTGATTAAAATATAATATCTACTTTGTACAGGAAAGAACAAATATCAGTCATAAAAGTTTTCCTTGTGGATTTGTACTCGACACTACATCCTCCACAACATTCATGGGGATAGGTTCATTAATGGTCTCTTTGTCAACCAATGTTTTATATGGTCATCTTGTGTCATCAATTTTCATGATGCTCCTTTACAAAGATGCCTTGTGATAATCCTATAAATATTTTTGGAAGAGTCATACACATAATGCAAATCATTCTTTTCGAAAATATATAGGGATTGACTATCTCGCACCAACATCCCTTTCAAGAGGTCATTAACGTGATACCATACATATTTGTTACCCAAAAGTGTAATTTCCTCCACCTTACCATGGTGAGAGGACTATAAATGATATATTAAAACCCTTGTTTTGCATTGTCCTCAAAGAAAAGGTATGTTACTAGCTATCACTTTAACTGCCAATGATTGACAAGTTGAATGAGTGATGGTCTCTCCACCTTGTTTCTCACACCTGAAGTACATGGTATTTCAAACTATTTGGAAAGGTGTTGTCTCTTGCATCAAGGAGTTACCCAAATGTATATTCTAGTAATGGTTATTTGAAATGTTTTTATTTAAATTCAAGTTTGGGATGACAAGTTGGCTTTAGAAATAGCCCATCACAATATTTTGCTAGAGCATGAGGGCAACGTTCCTTACACTCTTGCTCATGTGAATCTTCTGGTTCCAAGGGATTGACCCCTCTAAGAGATGAGTGATATGGAGTGAGGAGGCAATCATGGAAGATGGCACTCTTACCACCGCTCTCACAACTAATTTGGCTAGTCTTCACCTCCAAGACTCTCGCCTACTTCTTTGATGTAATAGGGCAATTGAAGTTGTTTTCTTCAACCCGAAAAGTTTCTGCACCTAGCTCTCATATTCGCTCTCACGAGAAACACTTTAAATATCAATCAAACAACAACTAAAGATACATGGAGGTAGTGAACAATACAAATTTAGATGGGATCTTGTTCATGAGGAAGAGGACCTTCCCAATGTTGGTTAGGTCAAATCGACACAACTTTTTTTAGGTGTTTTGTTAAAGAACGCAAACCATCCACAAGGCTATTATTGCAATTGGCATTAGCAATCAAAAGCTTGATCCTTCGATGGTTGCCTATGCCTTGCTCCAAACTCCCATTTTGGTATAACTAGGAGGATGTTGGTGCAAGTCTAAAAAGTATCAGATAGAATCACATTCATTTTCAAATAAGCAAGCCCTTAACAAAGCCTACATCGAGATGTCAAACTTTTGTTTGGCATAACACATGGTTAAGACGACACAGGTTGAGGGAACACAATTTTGAAACGTGTCAACGTAAATCATAACCCAAGCTATCTCAGAGAGGCTGCTATGGTGACTACAACATGGCTACAGATGGGTAGAGTCATCCAAAGAATAGTCTCCACCCACTTTTCATAAAAGAATAGGCATAAACTCACAATTCACCAAACATCTATGCAAGATTTTGCAAAAGTCTTACCAAGCTCATCATCAAGCTAGAAGGACAACTTGTCATCAACATTTCTACTAAACGAAAAAACCCAAACTGTGATCTTTTGGCATGAACATTAAAGCACAAGATATAAAGGAGATTGGAGGGTTGAAAATTTTGAATCGTATTCGACCCATTCTCAACCCAAGCTCCTTAAAACCAGATTCTGGACGGACTACCTTCAAATTGTGAACCGAAATGCCGACACTCGACAATAGTTTTGAAAACATCACCAAAAAAATTAAATATAGCATGTGTGTGTGTGTGTGTGTGTGTGGTGTGTGTGGGACCTGGAGGAAAAGATTTATTATCGACTAGCAATATAGGTATTTAAGACAACCATCACTAACAATAAATACAAGAGCTGGGACTTGGGATTAACCTCTTCCATTTATGGAGAGTTATTGATGCCAAAACAAGCATTCAATAGGAAACAAAATAATTGTGATTCCAATCCAAGATAAAAATATGCAGACATGTAGAGAATGAAGGGTTTGATCGTTCGGGTTCACCAAAATGATTAAACTAAAATGGAAATGTAATAGTCTAATATAATTCTATATAAGCAGAAAATAACAGATAAATAAATGTTGAAATACAACCAAGCAACTAAACAAATGAAATGTGAAACCCTAATGTGCAAAGAGGGTTAAAAATTCCTTAGTTGATTTCACAGATGTGTCGGGACTATGTTGCAACAGACACTGGTTGAACATGAGGAGGAAATGACCATACTGAGGCTCAGAACAGTGCAGATCCGAGCTATCTGAGTAGACTGAGGCACCTGAAGAAGGATAGGGGTGCCTAGGGTGCCCTTGTCTAAGATCTGGGCACCCTGTCTCATGAAATGACCAGAAACCTCCTCGAGGTGTCGTTGAATGATCGTTTGTGTTCACTTCCTTTCGCTGGATGTTGTTGTAAATCATAGATGAAGGAAACAACTCCTATGAAGTGTGATGGAGATGAACCAACCTTTGTCCCTTGTGATGGAGCTAGATGGATGCAAATGGAGAAATATAAGCCTTTAATGGATGCAACCTTAGATGGTGATAGTAGTGCTTAGTGCTTGGTCCCTCATCATAGCCTCATAACTTTATATTTATATGGTTCTCTTAATCTAATTTCATAATTAACCCCAAAAAGGTCGACCACCAAAAATATAGAAAGATCAAATGGATAGAAAGTGCCAAAAAGGTGAGAGTAAAGTGCAAAGAGGATTAGGGTGCCCCATAGGGAATCGGGGCACTGGGCACCCCATCTGGATGGGCACCCCCAAAGATAAGATGAATGTAAAATGATAATACAGACTGGGCAAGTGCGGTTGAAATATCAAAAGTAATGAAAGAAAGTAAAGTAAAATTGCCAAAGACATGGGTCAATTAGTACTTTTTTCACTCAAAAACCATATGAATAGTAGTATGAGACCAGAATAAATAATTACCAAAAGTACGTGATTTAGTGACTACAATATGCAACCAAGATATGTAGTATGTTGTGAGTGTGAATGGAATGGAATCTAGTGTGAGTGTGATAAGAGCAATGTACCCCCTGATCGAATGTGAGGTAGTATGCATGAGATGAGGTTCATATATAAATGCCCCCTCAACAGTTAAGAATTAACCATATAACAAGAGTGCATCATCAGGAAATTATTTGATAGTGTCTATCATAAAGATATGATTGATAAAGTGTAGATTGTAGAGAGTGAGTGAGTGTGGTGAGGTTCATTTCATATTTAGACCCTCATCAGTTGATTATGAACCGTAGAACTAGAGTGCATCATCAGGAAGTGTGTTGAGATGAATGTGCACTAGAAATATGTGTCGTAAATGTGGCGAGTGTGTATGATGTAAGGTTCATGAATGTATTAATCCCTCAATAGTCAAGTGTGAATTGTAGCAAAAGAGTGCGTGATCGGGTAATGATGATATGAGTGTATCAAGATGTGTAAGATGTGTGCAAAAGATGAGATGAGTAGAAATGTGACATACTTGATAATGTTATAAGGGGGAGAATAATCATGATGCCCCCAAGTGTATGTTGATGAATATACTATCCGAAAAAGTGAAGTGTAAGGGTCCTCCACCCGATGCTTGTAGAGATAAAGGCGTGTGACCATGCTCTGAGATCGGTGATGTATGAGATAAATGATGTATCGTGAATGAGATCTATGTGCATGAGACCTATGAGGTGATGGAAACCTATGTGAAGGATAACACAAAGGTGATGTCTACCTATGTGAAGGAGAATGTGGAGGTGATGAATACCTATGTGAAGGAAACCAAGGAGGTGTTGTATACTTATGTGAAGGATCCATCCAAGTGGTGGACCTAGACTGATGAGATGGACTAGTAGACCAATGAGACCGAGTAGGTCATATGCAAATAAGAGAGATAGGAGTAGAATGTGCTTTAGATTTGGGAGGTCACGGGGACCTAAATTCTCTAGCGAGTGCAATGACAACCTCAAAAGGATGTTGCGGCCATAATGTGCATGGTGGGACACCATTGATAGTAATGAATTTCTTGTTGTGAATGAAATTTAGACACAAGTGATTCATGGAAATGATAGCTTGAGTAGCACAAAGCCAGGGAAGACCTAAGAGCATGTCACACCCTTTGATTGAAGGTGCCATAAGAAATGACACAAGCATGGTAAGAGGACCAACCGTGACTAGAAGCTTAACATAACCGTAAGATTTAGGAAATGGATATGAAATATGTGATAGTGGATAGTGATAGCAACAATAAGTTCAATAGAGCACACACACATAGGAATCGATGGATCAATCATTATATTATTGATAGCATGAGGCTTGATAGAATCATTGATATGTAATGTGTTAGAGGAGAATGTAGCGTGATAGTCATAATCAAAGAATGCAATGAGAGGTGGAGATGCATCAACGTGAGCAACTAGAAAATCAAGAGACCTCGATGAAGCAAGAGAAAGTGTATGATATGTATGATTGGTTGAAGATTCAACAACTTGCTTGTCATGCTGAGGAAGAGGATTATTGAAGATCGTGATCTTGTGATTTTTATTGACTAGCGTAGATCTCGCAAGCTCAGAAAGCTCGATTACATTATTATCGATAAAATCTTGAATAAGTTGTCGAAGTTTGAAACATCGATCAGTAGAATGTCCCACACATTGATGATAGTCACATATAAAATTTTAATTGTAATTGCGATGTTTAGGACAAGATGGGTCCAGATTGAGTGGAGGAAGAAGTGTAATAAGATTGTTCTCAATGAGTTTCCACAATAGAATATATGGAGTACAAGACAATTTAGTAAATGTACGCTTAGGTGGTTGTCGTTGAAGATTTTTAGGATTAGAGACAACGTTGATAGTAATGTTAGCTTCAATAGGTTTAGTAGATGACTTGAAAGTTGATTTACATTGAAAGTGCATAGAAGATGAAGCCTGCTCATGATACTTAACTTTTCCCATAGATAATAGTTTACTTTCACGTAGCTTAAGAGTATGACATAAATGATCGAATGATGGAGATGTCTCAAGATAACACTCTCCTGGAGAGGTAGTAATAGACTTCGGAGGAATAGATCTTGAATTTCAAAGTCTCAGAATTACATTAGACATCTTAGCTAATTTTTTCTTATATCGCAAGACATAATCCTCTAATTGCAGAGTAACAACACAATAATAAATAATAAACTATAGCTCGACCTAAGCAATAAGCAAATGAAAATTAAAACCCTAAGTGTAGGAGATGGAATAAGAGACTTGGCTGATTTCACAATAATCCCGAAGGTTTACTGAGTTGGAAAACTAATGGAACAAGAGGAAATATTTTCATAACCAAGCCTAGAAAAATACAAAACTATCAAAATGTTGGGACTAGGGCACCTGGAATGGGTTAGGGGCGTCTAGGCGTTGGAGACTAGTTTTGGGCACCGCGACTGTGAAAAACCTCAAAAATTGAATTTTGCAATGTCACAAGATGTTCACTGATATTTACTATTGATCACATGTAGGTCACTGGAAGATCACCGAGTTCTCCTGTAACCTGTAAAACAAAAGACCTACTGTAAACCCCAAAAAATAAAAACCTAAAAAGAAAAATGCAAATGGGAAGTCGGATTGACCTCGACATTCACCCGACAGAGTGAACTTATGACCGAGCACTACACTACATCTCAGAATCCAAGTAGTTTTGCATGTGTGTGTGAAGAATCGTGCCCTAGGTGGCTCTTGTGCAAGATGCAATGAATAAAGAGCAATAGTTAGATGTAGCAATGTAAATAGATGTGCGTATGTCAAAATGAACTTCCCCTCTTATGAAGTGTATGCAGAAGAATGCAGTCCCTTATCCCTTGAATAAAGCTAGATGGATGCTTTGATCCTCTTAAAATGCCTTTGGATGCAAACTTGGGTGATAGTAATATATGATTAGAGTTTGGTCCTTTATTATGATCACATATCTTTGTATTTATATGATTCCTTGTTTGAATTTTGTAATTAACATCTAAAAGGATGACCACCAAGAAAAAAATATGACCAAAAGATGAAAGAGAGCGAAAAGGGACGAACAAGATACAAAGAGGTTAGGGGCACTTGAATGGGCATTTGTTTCCAGAGTAAAGAAAGATAAAGAAGTGAAAGTCAAACTGGGCAGTGAGGTGTGCAAGACCACAAAGAAAGCAAGAAAGGAAATAAAGAGGCCAAAGATAGATGTCAATTATTAGTTTTCTTGCTTAGGAATCATATGAATAGTAGTATGTGATTATGACCTAGAAATGTACCCAAGTGTGTGATTTAGTGTCTACAATGGGAATACCCATATTGTACAGACACTATGACCCATTTCGTGCACTTTAGTCCAAAAAGCTCAAAAAACAAAATAGTCAACCCATTATGATAGGGATCCCTATGACACAACCAAAAGTGGAAAATAAGTCCATAAAACCATGAGGAGTGATAATCAGATAAGTAAAAATTAATAGAAAACCAAGACTTGTGCCACCAATGTCTAATCTTCTTGTTCAAAAACCATGTATATAACAATATACTAAAAGTGTAATGTAATAGTAATAAGTGCATATTTTAGTGTCTACATTTTCCACCCCTTAATGATAGTGAATGAAATTTGCTAGTATAAAGGAGATAAAAAGAGAATACCTGTGAGGAGTTGCATTAAGTGTAGCCGCAAGCATGCCTAAGAGAGAAATTGTGACATCGTATAGCTTGAATCATTATTTTGATCTGTACACAATCAGAGAAAAGCTAAGTGTGTTATCGTAGATATGTAATTGAAGAGATGTTATATGGACGTTTTGGAGATTTAGAGGCTTAGAATTTGGTAAGAAGATCGAGAGTGACCAGTTCTCGAGCCAATGTGTGTGTTCATTAAGGGATTTAATCATCCCACCACCAAAGGAAATGGGTGGTCTATTTTTTCCCAGATATAACACTTCCAAAATGAAGGCCATGCTACTACAGACAGAATTAGGCCAAACGTTTATTGAAAACCCTTGCAAAGTTGAAAAGGAAACAACATCTCACTACCCCCACTGTACATTATATGGTACGGATATAGGTTATAAGTTGGAATTTTGGAAAAGGATAAATTGTGTATTGGTTTTCCTTTGTATTAGATCATTTGAGGGAAATATTGATTAGAATTTGAGGTTTGTATTGTGATTGAATTGTGTTTGATAATTGAATTCGAAAGTTTGTCACTTACTTGGTTGAATTGATAAGTTCATCATGTATGATTTCCCAAATATTTTCCCCCTTTCGGTCAGAGGGTGAGATGTGAAGAAATGAATGATTGAGTTAAAAAAATATACAAAACATGTGTGTATTGGAAAAATACTTAGTAAGAGATGATATTGGATTTTTAGGCCCCCGAGGGCATAGATGAAAACCTATTCTCTAAAGAAAAGGAAGGGTGATCTAAAAATGGCCCCAAGGAGGGGAAGATTTAGATTCCTAGCACTTGTGATGAAGTATTGTGTGTTTTTGATGAGATGATTGAAGAATTAGAGAGTAATGTAAAATGCATTATTGAGCATGGCAGATACTGATAACATGATCCTAATGCCACTGAAATCATGGGAAACAGATGAACAAAGCTTAAGATATGGGGCGTGTAGTGAGAATGTATTAATTGGTGAGTATATGACAAAAATAGTATAGTATTGTAAGGACCGTGGGTTTACTATATGGTAAGTAGTAAAAATTGAATAGTAATTTTCATTTGTGATTGTGAGTGATTGCAATAGTGAGCTCTGAGTTACAATCATGCCACGTGTGAGAGATGTTATCTCGACCCGATTCAAAAGAGTGATAGATGCCATCTAGGTCCATATGACTGATGAGCCCGTAAGTAACCATTTTTAACATTGAGATAGGTAGTAGAATAGGAATTTTAGTGAATTTTGGCAATTTTTACTTTTTTAATTTATATACATTCTTCACCAAGACGGGGTTGCAAGATACAATTCGGCCCCAGGGACTGAAACATATGGTTCCATATGTTATGGTCCAAACCATATGTTATGGTCATGTGGACTGTACGGGTTGGTCCTAGTGCTACATTTTTACCGTAATGGGATTTTCATGAGTTTTTTATATTGGTGATTGATACATAGTTTTTTGGTTTGTTATTTATGATGTGTTGTGAGATGTGCATGCTCGGAGTTCCGTATGGGCCGATATATGACTACTTTTTGGGATTGGGGCTTGATGATGTAGGATGGGATGTTATAGACATGGAAGGCATGTGACACATGGCCATATTGGGGGAGTTGCCACCAAATATGCATATGATTGTTGCATTGTGTTATAGATGGTATGCATAAACTTACACATTTTGGCTTTCACCATGGAAAATTTTAAGACCCCTTACTATATAACTTAGATTTTTCTAGAGAATTTGTAAAAATGGATTTCGTGTTGATGACAAATAAGAGAAAAATGTATATAGTGACATAAGAGAATAATTTTCTAGGATAAGGCGCATCGGGAAGAAATCAGATGTACTGCAAGGTTTACAAATGATGACCATGACCATAAAACAAGTTACAAACGCATTGCATATACAAAATTTTAGAAAGCTAGGTGTCTGCATACACATACATGTCATTTGTAAGGCGAAGTCTTCATACACATATACATACATCATCATACAAAATATACATACTACATATCATACCATAATATATATATATATATATATATATAGATGTGTAACTAGATATATGTACCGCATATGTAGATTCCTACTTGCACATGTAATATACATGTGTGTGTATATGTATATATATATAGTATATAGCCACTTGGTTGTATACATATATCGAGCATCTGCATGTGTTGATGCCTGGATGCACATGCAACTAGGTGGATGCATATGCATATGTCAGGCTACACATGTGGCCAACCAACTGCATATGAAAAATGTATTGTCCCCAAATGGATTCAGAGATCTAGATGTGATATGGGTTATGTGACTACTGGATTTGACTGGAAAGAGTGTTGTAGAGGCTTGATGAGGGTTTTGGACTCTGAAACTACAAACATGACGAAGCGCCTAGGAGAGGGCATGAGCGTCGACTCAAGTGTCTGGATCTAAGTGCCGGTGTCTAGGTAAATGATGCAGATATGGTTCTTTCAGGTTAAATGATGTTCGTTGTCATTTTGTGTTTGTCGCTCTAGATTCTCTGTTTAATCTGAGAATGTACCCATAACTTGAAAAAAGGAGTTCACCTACACATACCCATAAACTGCATCAAATCTAAAAAGGAAAATACATAATGGGGATCGGATTGACCCTGATGGTCACTCAAAGAGTGAACTTACGACTGAGCATTGTACTACATCTCAGAATCCATGTAGTTCTTTTTGTGTAAGTGTGTGTAATTATGCTCTATGATGCCCTTGTGCAAGTCACACAAATAATAGCGAGATAGAGCTAGAATGTAGCAGATGTATAAAAGGTGTGGGATGAAATAGAATAAACTCCCCTCATATGTTGTGTATGCAGAAGAATGCAACCCTTGTCCCTTGAGTGAGTATGCTAGATGGATGCTTTGAAGTTATTTTGTGCCTTTGGATGCAATCTTAGGTGATATTATGTAATGCTTAGTTTTTGGCCCCTTATTTTGAAAACATAATTGTGTATTTATATGATTCCCTTGTTTGAATTGTGTAATTGACAATTGGAAGGCTAACTCAAAGGAGTACAAAAGGCTAAGAAAAAGGTAAAGAAGGAAAAGAGCACCTAGGAGGATAAGAGCGCATGGTGCTAGTGTCCCCAAATGGGTGCTAGTGTCCGAGGCCATAAAAAGATAAAACAATCAAATACTAGAAAGAGTGTGAGTTGTATAAATCCAATAAAAGTGCAAAAGACAAAGAAAAAGGCTAAAAGAAGTTGTCAATTGCTATTTTTCTTGCTTAGGAATCATGTAAATGCTAGCACACATTTAGGACCTAGAAATGTACCCAAGTGCATAGATTTTGTGTCTACACTAGGAGAATGTGGTGGTTCTTGATTGGTCATTGAAGGTGATCGAAATTGGTCAAGTACACTTGGAATGCCATCAAGGTGGGTCTCCAGATTATCCAGGAATTGTTGAAGATGGCTAGACATATTTTTGGTGTTTTGTAAATGATATTGTTGTCTAGTTAAAACCATGAACTAAACAAATAATCGATAAAGGAAACAAAAAATGTGGTTGATTACAATAATTGCAAACAAGTCATGTAGAAGATTTTTTGGCTATCTTGATTATTTTTAGAAAAGTGTGAAATGTGATAAAGACTAAAAGGGTACCAAGAATAGGTTATCTAAGGTTGGTTTCATGTAAGTTTAAGTATGGAGTCCTCAATATACCTAAAAATATGTGAGGCCCGAATCTATGTGTTGGTGTCGGTATGAGGCATGGTATTGGGGCCTAACCCCTCACTTCACGGTCCCACAACAATAAGGGTGTCGGTGCTTAGCCAATATACCACACACCATATTTTTATACTTGGTTAGAACACCGATTCAAATTATCCTCTTGGTGATGAAATCCAAGTAGGTCCACATGGGAAGGAGTGTTTAGATGCAAGTTAAGTTTGATGAGTGGTTTGGTTGTGTGTGAGGGGAGTTTGTGAATGTAATTATTTTAACTCCTAGTTAAGCTATGTGAGCAAGAAAATATGTAAGTTCATTTTAAGACCCAAAGGAAATGTTTAATTTGATAATCACAAGACACAAAAATGCAATGCTAAAATAAATGAGGAAACTAAAAGAGCATACCTCTGATCACTTTTCCTTTTTAATTTTTGATTTTTAATGTTTTAAGCACACATTTGAAATGGCAACTGTGAGGTGCTCCAAGCTGAAAATTTAGGCAATATGACAAGAAAAAGAAATGAAAGATATGAAATCTAAATGAAAAAGGGACTAAAGAGATCCCACCGATCATGCTAGGATGTTTATGGTGAATTTCGATTAGGTGTTATACATGCTAAAAGTAACAAAAACTCAAATAAGGTAGGGTTTACCGATACTGTGTGAGAATCGTAATGTTGGGATGATCAATATACAAACAATATGAAAATATCCTCCTTTTGCCAAGTGAGAAGACATACATGCAAAGAAAACTAAATAGAGGAATATTAGATAAATATGATAACAATTTGCTCGGGGAATGCCGATCCTAGGAATCAAGGACTTAGTGAAGGGTGTCAACTTGTGTTGATACAATTAAGTGATTTGATAATGATAACATAAATGCATAGTTCATGTTAAGACCCCCCAAAAAATTTCCTATAGATTCTTTGGAAAATATGTGAAAATGACTTTTGAAATGATGGCGAAAAAGAAGAAAACGGGTTTTGAACAGTTTAATATGGTGTCGGCCAGTAGTAATTTTTTACTAACAATATATGATGTCGGCTGATAGTATATGATGTTGACCAAAAACATATGTAATTTTTTGAGAAATCATTTTTTGACAATAGCAGTTAAAATAACTAGCTCAACAAGAAATTTGTCCTCACAAAATATGGTGCAAAAAAAAAAATTAAAAAGTGATTTTTTGTGAAAAAATGCAGATTTTGCTAATTTTGTATGGAATTTGTTTTTGAAAATTTATGATGTTAGTAGTTAAAATGATCATCTTAATGAGAAATCTATCCTCCCAAATATGGCGTAAGCAAAAAAATTCCCATACTATTTTTTTCCTTGTCTAATGACATCACTAAAAAATGCCACCAGTCAGAACATGGAAAAATGTTGTCGAGCGGTGGCATGGAAGACTGCCACCCATCCAATGATCGAAACTTGTTACCATTCAGTGATGACATAATGATGACGTGTGGTACCCTCATGGATGTTCCCACCTTGTAGATTTTTTGTGTTTCCACACAATATCATTTTTGCATTTCCGTATACGATAACATTTTTGTGTTGACGCATGGTAACATTTTTGCATTGTTTCATGGCTTGTGCTTTCATTTTTTCATAGGATTATTCACTTTTACCTTTGGCTTCGACTCCAGATCTCAAAATTAACGAATTTTGGAATTATATTGTATTACTACATTATGGTGAATTAATCCTATATAATAGTATATTATAACATAATGGCGAATATACCAACATTGGTCGACCCTTAGTGGAAATACACAAGTGAAACTAGGGTCAAATTTATTTATGACCCATAAAATTTTAGCGAACCTTCTACTGTACGACAATGAAAAAAAATCACCAATTTCAAATTTCAAAAATCCTAATATTCGCAAATGTACAAATATTTGACCCTAAAATGAACCCTGGATAAATGATAACAAAGCTAGAATTTAAGGGGGGTAACAAGATCCTACTCTTGTGATATATGACCCAGGACAGGGCTATGACAAGTTCAAAGTCAAGGAAATAATCAAAGAAGTAGAATTGTTCTATTGCATCCTGTATTTCCCGTATGATCTTGAGCTAATCTTCGATGTCTTCAAAGTCAAGTGTCAGAGTGATGGCACAAAAACTCAGCTCATGCACAATATCAAATTGTTCCCACACAAAGGGATGTTGGATGATCGAGAGATCGTATATCATGTTGATGGGGTGTGAAGGACCTAGAATATTCATCTACAGAACATACATCTTGCAAGAAACTTGTTAGACCAAAATCAGATTGATATATAAATGCACGACAATGCCAAAAATGATCAAAGAAGATAGGGTTTGATGACAATCAGGGTTAAAATTCTTGTTTTGATAAAAGACCGATAAAATGGATAATAATGGATGCTAGATAGAATGTGATAGGATAAGGTAAACTAGAAGGTTTCTTGAATCCTATGGGATTCATAAAACAAATATTTGGATGTGTTAAGATGGCTAATGAAGGATAAATAGGCTAAGGGGTCGATTCGAAGATCGATGATGATCACTGTGGAAATTACAAATGTTCTAAAATTGGAGCGTATGACTAAACAAGAGACAAAGCTTGAAAAGGCTATGAAAGATGGTGTAAATGACTGATCAAATATCATAATGCATGAAATACATGCTTAATAAACATAAGAAAATGTTGTACTAACCTTGGGAGGTGTGTTGAAGGTGATGAAGCTCTAAGAGGCTTGGCTGAGGATTTGATGAGGCTATGACAAGATTTTCCAAAACTTTATAATAATAAACAACAAATGTTTCTAATCTCAAGTGTGATGACATTGTTTTAAGGTGATGTCTGACAGGATTGATGAGGCCCTCAAATCTCAAATTTTGACCAATCCAGTTTGACCAACTAGTAAATGGAGAAATAGGGTGGCTAAATAGAATCGATGACGTCTGTAACAATTGCCAGAAATCATAGATTTCCATCAATATATCCGGAGAGGTTAAAACCAACAAAGGGAAGAATGTCAAATGGTTAAAACCTCTTATCTTCTTTGGATTTAGGTTGTTTTAGATGATATGAGGTTAGGGATTCATGTAGGAAGAGGTTAAGTGGTTAGGATGGGTAGGATAAATTAGGATGTGTTGGTTTTAAGTGGTTAGGGGAGGGTAAATGAGATTTATGTGGGTAACTTAGGATTTACGATGGTAGTTGTAGAAAAAAAAGAGTGTTGGTTGTAAATATAAACTAAGAACCAAACCAAATTAATCCTTAATCTAACACGCCTAATCTCTACCTCTGATTGAGCAAAGGATATGAAGGATGGAAATTCAATACCTACACTTACCTACAATATGTAATGCTCCTCCTTGTTATATTGGATTTTCTCATGTATGTTGTCAATTTGCTTTAGTTTTGTGGAGTTACTTGGGCAGCACCTCCCCTTATGGATTGATATCTTGCTTGAAAAATATTTGATGATTGTTGTAGAGATCTCTAGGAAAGTTGAGCACTTAGTTGCAATTTCAAAATTTGGCTTCCATGGAGGGTGGCAAGCCTATTTATAGATGGAGGAAGAGAAAATGAAGGGTTAAGATCTTTCCATGTAAAGGGAAGATCAATGGTTGTGGATTGATGAGAAGAATGGAGAATTCTAGAATTAAAGAATTCTAGAAATTAGAAGAATCTTGGGAGGGAGTTATATTTAAATTTATAAATAAAATGGAGGGAGGTTTGAGAGGCTTCTAGAAATAGAATCCTCTAGATTTGGAGGTGGAAAATTTGAATAGGTTATAATTAGGTGAGATTAATTGTAATTAGGGATGTGATTTGAAGGAGAAGCTAGGTGTAGGATAGGTGGGTAGGTGAGTAGGAATTTTAAATTCTTAGAAATTGATAATAGTGATTAGTGATAGGATAATAGGTTATTATAATGATTTAAAAGATCAAGGATGGGATGAGATTATTGGATGAGTAATGAGAATAATTGAGATAAGGATATATATGATAATAAGGATTAATAATAATTAATATCATGATTAAATATTATATGGTTAGGGATGGGGTGGATTAATAATGTATAATAAGTATATCAACATTTTACATGTCTACATTTTGCCCCTCTTTAAAGGTTTATTGTGAAGCAATGAATGTTCAAAGAAAGAAATATTGTTGGGATAGATAGCGATGGTGATGCCCCCTCGAGGGGTCAGGCGAAGAGGAAATGAGTAGGGTGACCACTCAAAAGGAAGAAAAATCATGTGAGTGGGAGTATAGAAAGTGATGAAATTAGGATAAATAGATGCCCCAGCCAAGGGAGTCAAATGATAAGATGCCCTGGATTTGATTGGATGTCCAAGCCAAGAGGATGAGCCTGGAGGGATGGCTTGAGTTGATTGGAAGGATTGGATTAAAAGGATTGAGAGGATGTCCTAGTTAGGAAGATTAAGTTGGATGAAGTAGATTTGATGCCCCAATGTGGATATATGAAAGGGGTTAGGTAGGACTGGGTGCTTGACTAGTCAGGAATAGTGCCCCAAAGTAGACAAATAGAATCATTCATGGATTTTTTGGATTCTTGGCTGGCCATCGTTGGGTTTGATTGATTGTGGTGCTAATGAATGACGCGTCGATTGTGATCTGGGTGTGGATTTTGAAGATCAATTGGATGTTTACATGGGTAGTTGAGTGGTTGAATAGGATTTGAGAGGATGAAGGAGAGATTAAATGAAAGAAGGAGAATTGTAGATGGTTAGTAGATGAAGATGAAAAAGGGTGAGTGTTTTCACGATCTTTCCACAATTTCATCATTAGTAGTTGGAGTTATGTGGCATAGAGAAAAATGCAACAAGGTATAAAGACCATGATGCTTAGGTTGCTAAATGTCGTTGTCCTCATATCATTGGACATATTAAGAAATAGAGGGTCCTCATATCATTGGACCATATAAAAGAAATAAAAAAGGCCTCATATCATCGGTTAAGAAACATAAACAAGAATTAAAACAAATATTCACAAGCATGTATGCAGAAAAAAGAAAAAGTGATGGAATAGATGCGAGATGAAAATTTTGGTATTTTGGGTGAGATTAATTTTTTAATTGTGTTAGGATTTTGATTTTTTTTTTTTTTTGGATTTTTATGATTTTTACGATTTTTTAATTTTTTGGATTTTTATGATTTTTTAATTTTTTTTTAATTTTTTAATTTTTATTTTTTTTATTTTTTTTTTATGATTTTACAATTTTTTTTTTTTGGATTTTTAGGATTTTATAATTTTTTACAATTTATATTTTTTTTTTTACAATTTTTTTAATTTTTTATTTTTTAGGGTGATAGATAGGAAAATTTGGGTAGGGTAAGAAGAAGAGGAAAAAAAGAAAACCTGGGGGAAGAAACGGGGTACCTAGAGTGCGGCTAGGGCATCACAGAGGGGGTATAAAAGGGCCTCGGGGACCACTTGGAAATTCATTTTCATTAATTGAGATAGAGAGAGGAGAGAGAGCTTGAGAGAACACAATGGCCTATGTGAAGATTACGGATCACCGAGTGGACCGAGTGAGGAGTTACCAACGATCCGACAACCATGGGCCTTGGGTAGGTACCTTTTGATTTTTATTGTTTTTTTCGTTTTGCGCATTTTAAGATTTTTTAGGGTTTTAGGGTAATTTTTAGGTGTTATGGGGTAGGAAGTGGCATCTATGCACACAAAATGGTGCCTATGCGCCACTATGGGGTGGGTGGGATGAACTTTGGCACTCTTATGCGCCTAGGAAGAGACACTGATTTGGCACCTATGTGCACCTATGTGGGGGTATGATTTGGCATATTTGGCACCTAAATGACACCTATGCGGGGTTTGGCACCTGCGGGTGGAAGGGAAGTGGCACTTATGCATACTATGGGGGAAATAGAATGGCACCTATGTTATAAAATGGCGCCTATGCCAGAGAATGCACCTATGCCATAAAGTGCCTACATATGATTTTTGGGGGTTAGAGTTTTTTTAGGGGTGAAATAATGGAGATAGGGGTTAGAAATATGAGTAATGATGGATTTGGGCTAATACGTGTGAGTTAATGTGTGCATGTGGCTTTGGATACCATGTAGGTTAGGCATCGGTGATCCACCACCTTAAGGAGATTATTAGGAGGATTTGATGAGGAGGTATAGGAGGATGAGGCTTCACTCTTACACGTGCCCAATTATTACATGTGGTGAGGATGTCATTGATGCAAGCACACCGAGGGTTATTGATTGCATTGGCAGAGAGGTGGCACTCGGAGATGAACACCTTCTTACTACCTATAAGGGAGATGATGGTGACTGCTAGAGGATGTCTACCATATATATCATTCTGGTGGAGGGGAGTGGGTGGTGTGGCACAGGGGTAGGCCCAATGCGCAGTTGAGGTTGTTGATGGATGTAGAGGATGCACACGTCGAGGGTTGTGGATAGACTTGGGAGTATATTTTAGAGGGGAGTATATGGAGTGAATTTTGATGTTATTATGCTCTCTGATCAGTTGCATTTTGTTACCTGATGGAGGAGGCCACTATTTTAACATTGGGTTTGCAGATGTGGTTTATGTGATGTGTAGTCATCGGAGACATATGTATGCATGGGCCTATGGTATTGGCACACTTATATCATGATCTACACATGGTAGCTTATCAAGGAGGTCATGACATTGGGGCAAGTATTTTACTATAGATCCGGAGCTATGATCACATAGTCGTAGGCATGCCGATAGGTATCCATCAGCAACAATGGGATGGTGAGCCCTCATTATATGGATGGACACATACATATGGGTAGGAGAGAGAATTTGGGGGAAATGGATTTTTATAGGTGGAGGATAAATGAGTTACAGGTAGGAGACATTACATGGTGACCATACTATCGGTATGAGGCATGGGCATGGGAGAGCGTGTGCTAAATGAGTAGTAGGATCCAAACCATATTACTTGATAGGGGGCCAACCTTATATAGTAGAGTGATACAGGTCGATCATGTTTTGATAGTTTGGCATTATACAAGACATACCTATAGGTCATCATGTGTTTGCATGAACCACACGAGATACCGAGGAGTGGGGTGTGCTAATTCTAGAAGATGTCACCAAAGCTAGTTTTGATGATGTACAAGTTATCCCATGGATGCCTTTGCCAAATATAGTCAGATCTAGGATAGTACAAGGTTATGAGGAGTGGTGGCAGGGGATTAGGCTAGCCAGGATTACATGGCCACTAGGGGGTATGAGGTTTGTACATGGATGATGGAAGGTCTATAGGGGGATGCCACAGGGACAAGCATTAGTGGTGCATCTACCATAGGTACAGGAGGAGGAGTAACATTGGGCACCACCTGTATTATTATATTGGGTGGTCCTCCAAATGTGCAGTAGTTACCAACACCATTCACTAGTACAGGAGGGCCGGGCCAAAGAAGATTCCGATAGATAGGATCCCCATGTGATGGAGATTGATGACTCTATAGGGCCGTTATCAACCTGTGATGCCACCATATGCAGATGTATTAGGACCGTCGGGGTCGAGTTTATAGATGCAGGGGCCAATAGGTCATTAGGTGTAGGATCGATAGGGGTAGGTCCTTCGGTGTAGGTCCTTTAGTATTATCTAGTATGGGGACAATATTATAGGTCTGGATTGAGAGATTAGAGACCAAAGGCCGTGTTCATGTAGTGGAGATAGATAGATTGAGGGCAAGAGGTGTAGCTCGCCTCGAGGGAGATAAGAGCCGAGATGAGATATGGGGTATGTTTTCAGTCCAGTGAGTCGATGATGGTGGAGGGGGATGGTATGGCAAAGAAGAGATAGTTCACTTTAGGGAGGAGGGATATGATACAATCGGCCATTGATGGCTTGTGATGTAGCAGAGAAAGGGGGACGAAATGGGGAGAAATTACTTAGACATCCCACCTTCAGGTAGAGTTATATGTAATGCGATAAGAGAGGGATCGAGCCATACGACACCGAGATATATACCACCACAGAGGGATGCTTACAGGGATAGATATGGCCCATTGGATACAACAACGGAGGTGAGCAAGAGATAGGGGAGATTCACTTCGAGGGAGAGGACCGATACACCCTCTAGTACTTCTAAAGAGGGACATGATGGATGACACCCCCTACATAGTGTCACTATGTCAGTATCAGGCCTTGGCAGAGGAGATGCATTATTATGAGTGCATTGTGACCCATCAACTACCGAGAGGAGTGTCAATATGTAAGTACTTAGCTGAGAGGATATCAGCATAGCCGATGGCCCCAGGAGTACAATGAGTGTGTTACACCAAGACCAAATGGGATAGGGGATGATGACAGGTAGCTCGCTCATAGTGATGAGTGATGATTATTTTTTGGAGATAGATGTGGCCTATATAGGCTATTTTTCTTTATGTTGTTGTATCATATGTATTTTATTGGATATTTGATGATGACCAGGATGGTCATATTTTTATGTATATTTTGATAAGACATATGTATGTATATATTTTTTATGGGTGAGATATTAGATATGATATACGTTATTTTGATGTTTTGATGGTTATATGATGAGACATGTATTATTTTGATGTTGTATGATGACATTTTGATATGTTTGGATGGATTTATGATTAGATACATATTTTTTTTTGTGATGTTGTTACTTTATTTAATGACATGTATAATGTGTAATTTTAGGTGAGTTGCTATGGATGATATGATGGCGCTCTTTATGTTAGTTTTTGTTTAGTTTAGATGAATTGATGTAGTTTCATGGTTATGGTGGGTTTGATAATTATGTAATGTGATGATTTGAAGTTTGATTGTAATGTGATGATGATGTTAGATGATTATGTGGATGATGATTTTATGATGATGTTGTATATGATTTGACATGTAGAAAAATATTTATTTTTATGATGACGTGATGAGATTTAGATGATGATTTATTGTGGTTAGATGATGTATGTGATGATGTTAGGATGTAATTAAATTTTTAAATGATTATGTAGGTATATTGTGATGTGATGATGCTAAATGTTTTGATAAAGTTGGATTATGATATAATGGTGATGATTATGTTATGTGACGATGATTTTCATTATGATGATAGATGATGATTATGTTATGTGATGATGTTAGATGGTGCTATGTTGTGGTTATTGTTATATTTTAAGGTTTAGATGGATGACGTGGATGATGGGATGTTTATTATGGTTATTTACGTGGTTTTTAGCACTAAATAATGTATCATTTATTATTGAGATGGATAATGTAAACTAAGGATGGTTATGATGATTTTCATGGTAAATGAGTATATACATATGGTAAATGTTATGAATTTTTTTATAATGTTATTATACAAAGTAAATCTACAAATATGTACAATGTAACCGCTTCACAAAAGGAGGAGAATAAATAGAGAGAAAAAGGGAAACGATTACAAAGAGGAATGAATAACGATAGTAGGTGAATGGGGGGTTGAGAGAAATGAAAGCCTCAGGATATTACAAGGGTTGTATTTCTCAACATTGACTTGGATTCTTCTTAATGTTGCAGTTCCCAAAATGTTTTGTAGACAATGCGACCTTAGCTAGGATCCAGGAGCATTCTATTCATGATAGATCCATTGCTTCATAGGATCGGAAAAGTCTGGATTTAGGATGTAGGAAAAAGGGATGTGGATATGGGGATATGGATATGGATAAAGGGGTTGTCCCCAGTGTGTTGATTGTGTTTGTAGGGCACTAGTGGACATAGGATCTAGTTTACCATAGCTTCAAGACTAGTTTTCACCATGGTACTTGCCCAAGGTGCCACCAAGTGGTTTTCACCATTGATGGATTATTTTTATTTTATTTTTTTTTTTTTTTTTTTTTATTTTTTTTTTTATTTGTGGGCACTTAGGCATAGAAGCGCTTGAGATGCATGATGTTCATGGGCTCATCCAACATACCCATCTTGAGTAGTAAATCTTATAAGCACTTGAGCCAACTTGGCTGATGATGACGTAAGGTCCAAGCTAGTTTGGTTCAAACTTGCCTTTCTTTTCACATCAATCGACATTAGTGTTATGCTAGTTTTCTTTGAGGACTAGGTCACCAAATTCAAATTCACGGGTTTTGATGTGCTTTCCATAGTGTTTACAGAGGTGATTTTGATATGCTTTGAGGTGGTCTAGGGCTTAGAGGCATTTCTCATCTAGCAGCTCAAGTTCTTGTAGGTGATGCACTTGATAGTCCTCATCATCAATGAGGTTTAGAGAAACATGGAGGGAAGGGAGCTCGATCTCAATAGGAAGGATTACTTCAGTGTCGAAGATGAGAGAGTATGGAGTGGAGCCAGTGGGGTGTGATGGATGTATGATAGGCCCACAAGGCGGATATATTTGTGTATGCTAATCACATCTTGCTTGACTGACAATTTTATCAAGGATGTTTTTAGCATTTTATTAGATGCTTCAGATTGGCCATTTCCTTATGTGGGTAATATGGCATGGAGAATTTGAGCTTGATGTGGAAATGGTCACAAAGTTCACAAACTTCTTGATTTTTAAATGATTACCATTGTCCATGATATAGAGTAGATGGAATACCATAGCAAAAAATGATGTGATTAAGGATGAACTTGGATATTTGTTTTCGTGTGACATAAGTAAGTGGGATGGCTTCAACCCATTTAGTAAAGTATTATGTGGTGGTAATGATAAATTTGTGACCATCGAGATGAGGTGGGATTAATTTTCCCATGAGATCGAGACCCCAGGTAGAAAATGGCCATGGAGTAGTGATGGGTTACAAAGCTTGGGATGGCACATGGATGAGGTCGACATGTTTTTGGCATGGGACACATTTGTGGACATGTATGAACATGCATCTTTCTCCATGGTAGGCTAGTAGTAGTATTCAGTATGCAAAAGTTTCTTAGTAAGTACCACACCACTAGTGTGAGCACCACAATGCCATGTGAACTTCTTTAAGTGCTAATTCACCTCTTGGGAATTAAGGCATCATAATAGGTTCCGTTAAATCCTTTACGATAGAGGGTTCCACCAAGGATGGTGTATTTGGATGCACGTTGGATGAAGGATTTATGATGGTTGCAAGGAAGATTGGGTGGAAGGGTATGGTCATGGAGATAGGTGTAGATGTCATGGTACTATGGGGAGTCAAGACCAACAATCTCACATACCATCTCGGATTCGGGAATGTCATAGGCCAACCATGAGTTGTTCAACCAAGAACTATGAATTAGGGGCATCTAAAGGCATGTCCAATAGAGAACCAATGGTTTCATTGCATCTGCTGATTTGTTGCTTTCTTGGAAACTACTCAAACTAGATATGTTGAAAGTAGAGCTTGAAACTATCCACCATTCACTTATAGGGAACCATTTTTCATCTTTGGTTAAATATTCATCATTAACTATTTGATTATGAGATGTGAGTCACCAAAGACATTGAGAGTTTTTTTAATGTTCCATTGGATGACCATTCTTAGTCCAACTATGAGTGCCTCATATTCAACTATATTGTTGGTGTAGGGAAAGGTGAGCCAAAAGGCTTTAGGGATTAGATCTCCTTGGGGTGTGATAAATAGAATGCCTACTCCTAAGCCATGATTTGTAAAAGATCCATCAAATTATAATGTCCATGTGTCTGATTCTTCAACGGTGAATATAGATTCATCTAGGAACCATGTATTAAGTGGCGAGGAATCAAAAACTGGAGCTTCTAACGATCTGCTAGAACCTTTCCTTTGATAGCCTTTTTGATTAACATATTCAATGTCAAACTCACTCAAGAGCATGATCCATTTAGCCATGCATCCTGTTAAAGCAATTTGGAGAGTAGATATTTGAGTGGATCTACCTTGGCTATGAGCTTGACTATATTGTTGAGCATATAATGCCACAAATTTTGAGAGGAAAACACAATGAAAAGACATGCCTTTTCCATAGGAGTATAGTTGATCTCATAAGCCACTAGTGTTCAACTTAAGTAGTAGAGATGGCATGTTCTTTTCCATGGTCATCATGTTGTGCTAGGAGAGAGCTCCCAAGGCATGTTGAGTAGCTGAAATGTAAAGGAGGAGAGGAATTCTCGAGTGGGAGGCACTAATACTGGAGGATGTAGTAAATATTCCTTGAGTTTTTCAAAAGAGGCTTGACATTCTCATTCCAATGGAAGATTGTTCCTTTTTTAAGAAAATGATGAAACAATGGCACTTATCAACGAGTTGTGCTATGAATCTTATGATGGCTTGGATTTTACCTTGTAGGCTTCTAAGTTGCTTTAGGTTTGTAGGTGGAGGCATTTCAACCACAAATTTAACTTTATCTGGGTCAATTTCTATTCCGTGTCATGAGACAATAAAACCAAGTAGCTTTCCTAATGTAACACCGAAAACACATTTCTTAGGATTGATCCAAACTTTGTATTCCCAGAGTCATTCAAAGATGCGGCGAAGAACCATGGGATGTTCTTCTCTAGTCTTGGATTTTCCCAAAATATCATCAACATAATCCTCAATAATGTCATGCATCATGTCATGGAAGATGACGGTCATGGCACATTGATATGTAGCTCCAACATTTTTGAGACCAAAGGGCATAACTTGATAATAGAACGTGCCCCAAGGTGTAGTGAAAGTAGTTTTGTGTTGGTCTTCTTTAACTATTTTGATTTGATTATATCCAAAGAAACCATCCATGAGAGATAACATTTCATGTCTAGTTGTAGAATCCACATCATGTCAATATTTGGTAAGGGAAAATCATCTTTTAGGAAAGCTTTATTGATGTCACGAAAATATGTACAAATACGTATGCCCCCAATATTTTTTCCTACTTGGGACAATGTTGAGATCCAATCAAAATAGTCAATGGGCTAGATGAAACCGACATCTAACATTTCTAAATTTTTCTTTGATAAGAAAGGCTACCTTTGGATGCATCTTGCATAGTTTTTACTTGACTAGCTTCACATATTTACACCACAAGATTATGAACCACTAGAGATGGATCAAGACCGGGCATATCCACATAGGACCATGCAAATACATCTGAGAATTATTTTAGGAGTGTTATAAAGGTGGATTGTTCTTCTGCTGATAAAGATGCCCCCAGTTTGAGGATCTTGGGGTCTTCTTCAATGTCAATGTTAATGTCAATGGTTTCCTTAATTAATGATGTTGACCCATCTTGTAGCATTTTAGAGCCGGAAAGAATTTGATCCATAACTGGATCATGTTTGGATTTGAGGATTTTGGAAGAATTTTGCAAGGGGATCCTCCTCATCTAGGTGGAAAGAGGAGTTAGGATGAGGGATATTGGATTGGGATTGAATAGGAAGGAGGGTAGGCTCATGTTTGCCAAAAGTAGGCATCAACATTTAGACATACTTGGAAACCTTTCTTATGGTCTCTGGGTACATTATCCCGAGTTCCCATGAACTCAAGAATTTCCTCATCATTCTAAAATGTATCAAGAGAGATATGTTTGGATTTTGGCCCATTAGATGAGTTGGGGTAGGTGAGGGTGACATTAATGATGAAGATGAAAGTGTCATGGAAGAGATTGGTGGCGAGAGGTATTTGTATTGGCTATAGATGGAACTTGTTTCGATGGTGTTTATGGCCTCCTTAGTTATTTTAGGTTGTGTCACTAAGGTCATCACGATACTCTCACCGGTGGTTGGTACCCTAGTCTATGAACATCAAGATTAAGGATGATAGCAGGAGGTTTAGGGATGCCTTGTGCATGGAGACCTAGTCCTCGACCAAGTATCCCATATGAGTCATCATTTGTTTGGTGATTGGATATTCATTGTTCAAGAAACAAGATGGTATAGAGTCATCAATGAGCCATGTGGTGTCGATGGCTTGAGGTACTCATCAACAAGATACCCAAAATGGATAAAAGTGGAAGATCCCAATGAATATTTTTACTTTTTGATTGACACATGTCGGGCCTACCACGCTATTTAGGTGATAGTGGTAGTTTCTTCAATACTAAAGGTTTGATATTCCCCACACCTTGTGGATTTTAGCTTGAGCGAAAGAGTAGGTAGAAGAGGAGTGGATATGGATGGAGTGGGTAAGATGGGAGCAGATGATGATGAAGTGTTATGTGAGGTGGATGGAAGGATATCAGGTGAAACATATGAAGTGGAGGTGTTGTGGATGATGAAGATGGAGATTGTTAAGAGATGGTTTCAAGTGATGGGACAATATGGTTCCTATAGGCTTGTGCTTCAAGTGCTTTGCAATACTTGGAATGGTTGGGGGTCACCATGAATGGTGACTTCCATGCCAACATGCTCAAATTTAAGACATTGGTGTAATGTAGATGGATGACATGCATCTTGTGGATCCAGGATGATCAAACAACAAGTTATATGGGAACTTAATGTCTACCACGTGTACTAGGGTGGGTAGCATGATAGGCCCTACATTAATAGGAAGATATAAAGTTCCCATATTTCTTTTTATATTTTCATATGCTTTGATAGTAATTATTTCTTGTCATAAATCTGATTCATCGTACCCTAGTCATTGAATGAGAGATAGGGTACAAAGGTTGAATCCAAACCCATTGTCCACTAGCACTCATTTGACGTGAGCATTTTCAATGTGAACCTCAATGTAGAGAGGGAGGTTGTGAGCTGGGTCATGTGTAGTGGTAAGTCCTGTTGGGTGAAGGTGAGTGGCAATGTCGATTAGGGGTAAAGATGAGAAACAAGGGCTTGGAATTACATGTAGGATCGATGTCATTTGGGATGCACTGTTTCTTGAAGGGCATGATAAAGGATATATTTGTGCATGGAGGATGTTTTGAGAAGATCCATAATGGATATTTACGTAGAAGTCTTCTCAAGTTAGTCAATGATGTTGTACTTGAGCTTGTGGTGGTGGATTAGAGGAAAGATGGAGTAGCTCCTTGACCACTACATGGATCCTTCGAGTGGTAACCACACACTGAGGGTTTTGTGAAGGGCCTTTGACCTTGATAGTGGCTACTTGATGTGGGGAATGGTGGATATGGCCAAGATATTCATACTGGAATGGTATGTGGTTGTAGTTAATGTGATTAGAATGGTGGGTGGATGACTTAGGTTTTTTCCATACTTCTGTTGACCCTAATTTTAAGCGTGGGTCTAACCATGATTGGGAAGCGTATTTTGATAGATTCCTAGATTTTAATTTTGGGAGGTAGAGGAAGCATTGTCTTTGATTTCAATTTTTCCTTGATTAATTAGATCTTGAATATAATTCTTTAGTTTCATACACCTATTGGTGGCATGACCCTTGATTCTATGGAATTTTCAATATTCATTTTCCTTAAACCAAGAGGGTTTTTTTCTGACTCATCAATTGGTTGAGTTTGGGGGAAAATGACCATATTGGTATAGCAACTAATTTTCAAGGATTGCTTTAATAGATTCACTAAGGGGGTGTATTTCCATCTTGGTAGATCGAGTTGACCTTTGGGACGGATATGGTATCAACTTTGTGGACATGTTGAACATGTTTGGTCTCTGTCACTCCATCACCAACAACATTTTTTTTTTTAAAATATTTAGGCTTCTCTAATGTAGAGGGTTGGTTAGACTGATTATAGTCATGGGAATACAATTTAATGAGGCCTTTGACAATGAGGGATTTTTCAATTTACATTCCCTTCTCTATGATGTCATCAAAGGTATTGCACAATGGACTTGCAAGTGAAAATTATCTCTTGATGAAGGTTGGCGACAAAGATGGTAACCATTGCTTTTTGGATGGATGGGCCATGGAATATGACTAGTAAGGGCTCACCATCATTGTAGGAAGGACAAAATATTTCCCCATTGCATTGTTTAGTATTACATAGGTCAATCATGGTGACATCATGTTCCACATTATATGAGAAGTGCTTGAAAATTTTTTTAGACAAATCAACGAAGGTAGTGATAGATCCTTTAGGCAAATCGGAGGAACCATTCAAGGGTGGGACCACCTAGACTTTGTGAAAAGAGTCTTAATAGATAGGATTCATAGGATACTTCTTGATAGAGAATATAAAACTCCTTAACATGTTCATGAGGGTCCCCTTTCCCTTGTATTTCTCAAACTTTGGTGGTTTGAAGTATGGAGGGAAAGGGACTCACAAGATGTCATGGTCAAACAGATAAGGGAAAAGTTCCTCAAACTTGTATTGTCATCCTTGTTTTCGAGTTGTAACCCTTGAAGCATTTCCTTCATAAAATTCACTTCTTGCTCTAAGGTAGGTTCTTGAGGGCCAGGGTGGTAAGTTGTAAGTGGGTTGTTGAGAATGTTGAGAGCCATGGTCATGTGGTCATTGTGGATCAAGTTGGGAGGCCAATTGGGAAATCTTGGTTACTCATTTGTTGTAATTGGGATAATACAACTTCCTTAGATAGATGGGAGTTATTGGTGTTCTCTCATATCCCATCCATGTGCAACATGACAGGTTATTTAGATTGCGATGTTGTGGGGATGGTGGTCATTGTCCAATGTAGTCGCTCTCATCATGGAGGAGACTATGAAGTTGGTCACAGTATAATCAAGAGGAAGTTTCACTCCCATATGATATAATTGAGTAAGAGAGCATATTTGTTTTTATTCTAGATGAAGTGATTAAGCATATCTCATCTTCTTCCTCCTATGAAATACGTACTTGAATCATCATCACTACTAGTGTTGACCATTATTTCTTCATCTTCTCCTTGGGTATAGTTTTCTTCTGCATTGGCATCATAATAGTTGTGATTAAATATGTCATGTCCTATTTCTTGGTGGTTGTTTTCATCATCATTTCCTGATTGGGATCAGGTAGCTATTCTCCTAGGTGCCATTAGACCCTAGTGGTATTGAGATGAGTGGATGGGATGAAGGTGTGCTAAATTGATGAGAGATGTGTAGATGAGGAAAGGATAAGATCTCTTATTTGACTGATGTATAATCTTAATAATCGAACCTTGTTTTTGGGATAAAAGGATTTGAGGAGGTATTAAGAAGATGGAAGAAGGATTTTCCTCGATAGTAGAGGATTTGGATGTGCCTTGATGTAAGGGCTTAGAAGAATAGGATAAGTGATAAGGATTTTTTTCCATATGCAAGGTGTCAATTAACAAGATTAGATTAGTTGTGTCAATAAGAAATCATAGATGGGGTGTTTAGGTATGAAAACATATGTGTAGATTTGGGTGAAGATGTAAGGATGTAGTAAGTGTTGTGATTAAAAGAGATACATGATACGATAGGTTTTGGGATCTTTAGACCTAGGTAAGTGTCGCGATGCCCACAGAAATGTAAAAGTCACCAAGGGAAATTTGTGATGATAAAACAAATGGTTGTTTAGGTTGGGTGTGATGTTATGGAATGGGTTACATTTGTGATGTGGGGATATGTAGGGATGTTTAAATTTGTTTGTGATATGGGGATGTTTGTAAATGTCTCTTGTGGTTATGAAATTTATGGATTATGATGGGGGTTTATTATTTGTTTTTATTTATGTTAATAGAGAGGGTGTGAGTGATGTCAAATAGATAATGGATGATAAAAGTATGGTGAAAGGTATATAGTTAAAGGTGTATGATGAATGATGTGTGGTCAAAAGTATGTATGGGGGTAGTCAAATTGTGGTCAAAATGATGTGGTCAAAAGGGGTGAATGATAGATGCATGGAATAGTAAGATGGGATTAGTGTGGGGGTTATATATTGGTTTTGACAAAACACTCAAACAAGTACAAACATGAAAGCACACCCTAACTAGCTAAGTGGGATTGCAATCAAGCTATAACCCACTTTCAATACCACACACTAACGGTGGTGCCAAAAAAGTAGCTCTCCACCTATGTGCCAATTTGGGGTTGGCTAGTGAGTGATCTTAGGGAGTGTGGCCTCCTTGCACTATAGCTTGATATGCGGCCAAAAGGCTACCTAGACTAGGATATACGAGCTCACTAGGGCATCCCTGATATACCTTGTAGTATGGGGCCCAAGTCCATGTTGCAAGGATGTTTTCTAGAGGCTTAGGTATTGGGACATGGAAGCCCCTCACTTCACACCACTCTTAAAAAAGCAAGTGCTTAGCCAATAATGACAGTTGTCCAAGAATTTATATACCCCACCGAACACGGGGTGTGTCTACATGCGTGGAGGTGAAGCCCATGGTCATGAGAACCCTAGACTATGGTAAGTGTGTGGATGTCACTTCCACATCACGTTACCCCTAAAAAACAAACAAGTGAGGAATGTTAGTCACTTTTTGATCCTCAAGATCACCCTAGGATGTGAGAGGAGAGCATACACGATTTTTTCCTTCGAGATAAAAACAAGAAGCAATGAAAAACACACAAAAGGATGATATATGCAAAATAATAATTAAAAATTAACGACAAATATTATATTATATAATGGGGTCTTCAAGAAGAGGCTCTACAAAATAAAGGATTAGTAGTTTTTGTTTATAACCTCGGTATTCTTGGATTGATCATGTTGTAAAACAAGATGGGTTAGTAGTTTTTAATTAACCAAAATCCTGCAACCACAAAAAGTTAGTATAAATACAAGGTGAGTATTGAAACATATGAAGTTTCCCCTTGTTCTTGCAATATTTATGTAAAAATAGAATGTGAAACCCTATAAAACACCACCAAAACACCTAAAAATATAGTTAGATTGATTAGTACTAATGTAAAACAGTAATCCAACAAAGGCTGCTAATTACCAGAGAAAAGGTGCTAATTACCATAGAAAAAAAGGTGCTACTTCAGGTCAAAGGTGCCAAAGTAAAGAAAAGGTGCCAATATAGAGCAAAGGTGATATTTTAGGTAGCAAAGGTACCAAAATAAGGTTAAAGAAGTTAAAGAAGATAAAAGGCACTACAATATGAAAAAGATGCTAAACAAGTAACAAAGGTGCTAAAACATAAATAAGGGCACCAAAATAGAAAGGTTAATTTTAGCAAGAATTTATTTTTCAAAGTATAAGCATAGGCACTAAAATCCATACAAAGGATCCAAACCTACAAAAGGCGCCAAACCTTCACAATCAAAAATGTCATAAACAAAGGTGCTAATGTATGCCACAAAGGTGCCACGGGTTTGACAAAGGCACCAAAGTATAACCCTGCAACCAAAAAAATCAATATATGATGCAAAGGTGTTGATATAGGTCAAAGGCGCCACTTCTTACAACATAGGCACTAAAATACAAGGCATAGGTGCCAATATGAAAAATTGTCACAAAAATTCAAAATTTTAAGGTGTAAACAAAAATGAAAATTTTCCAAATTTGGACAACTTGTTCTAAGTATGAAATACTATTAAAAACAAAAATATATTGGGGGTAAGCCCCATAGTGGGAGCCAAAATGTAGAACAAAATGAGTGTTAGTTGCAAATACAAACTAAGAACCAAACCAAATTAATCCTTAATCTAACACACCTAATCTCTACCTCTGATTGAGCAAAGGATATGAAGGATGGAAAATCAATACCTGCAACCGCACTTACCTACAAGATTCAATGCTCCTCCTTGTTGTATATTATTTTCTCATGTATGTTGTCAATTGCTTCAGATTTGTGGAGTTATTGACAACACCTCCCCTTATGGATTGATATCTTGCTTGAAGAATGCTTGATGATTGTTGTAGAGCTCTTTAGGAATTTTGGCAAGACTTAGTTATAATTTCAAAAGTTGGCTTCCATAGAGGGTGGCAAGCTTATTTATAGATGGAGGAAGAGAAAATGAAGGGTTAAAATCTTTCCATGTAGAGGGAAGATCAATGGTTGTGGATTGATGAGAAGAATGGAGAATTTAGAGAATTAGAGAATTCTTGAATTTTTAAATTCAATGGAGAGAGAGGAGTTTTATTTAAATTTTAAATAAAATGGAGGGAAGTTTGGAGAGAGACTTCTAGAAATAGAAGCCTTTAGATTTGGAGGTGGATAATTTTATTAGTTTCAAATTATGTGAGATTAATTGTGATTAGGAATGTGATTTGACAGAGAAGTTGGGTGTAGGATAGGTGTAGAGTACATGGGTAGGTGAGTAGGAGTTTTAAATTCTTAGAAATTGATAATAGAGATTAGTGATAGATAATAGGATATTAATAATGATTTAAAAGATCAAGGATGGGATGGGATTATTGGGTGAGTAATGAGAATAGTTGAGATGATGATATATACGATAATAAGGATTAATAATAATTAATCTTGTGATTAATTGTTATATGGTTAGGGATGAGGGGTGGATTAATAATGTATAATAAGCATGTTGAAATTTTACATGTCTACAATAGTTTATAAGGTACTTATAATAGAGATGATAATGATAACTATGATAATATAATTGATGTGTGGTGGGTCTCCTAGGGGTGAAAATGTGGTGACTACGGTTGCCTCAATGACCGGTGCAACACATCCCCTTTCTCCTTCAAAATATTGACAAAATTGACGCATGGTTCATATATACTGATCATAAAAAGAAGAGTTTCATATTTTTCCCCAAACATTTCCTCCACTCCTCCACTTCTACTCATGAAACCCCTTCTTCATCACCCATCTTCCTCGTACAATATTTCTCTTCCTTAAGTTTAACTTATTTAAATCCCTCCATTGCACTCTTTGCGTGAGAATTACTTAATTAGATAGTTATAGGTATTGCTATTTATAAATTGAGTACAAAAAATTATTGATATGACTTTTGTTATAGGGAAAAAAATCTAAAGCCACAACTTTCATCCGGCATGTTCGAATTCCAGGAAGAAGTTGGGCAGGGCTTTCCCATCACGGTTCCTAGTACTGTAATTTATACGTAGAATCTTGTAAAGTTAAATCATATCCTCTGTCACCCATTTACAATCAAAACAAAGCTTTACTACTTATGCGCCAGTACAAGACTTTCAAAGACTAGGAAGTGGGTTCTTAGAAGACGCAATGAGAATTTTTTTTTATTAAATCTACATCTTGTAGAAGAAGGGATTTAAGTAATGCCCATCTCATAATCTCACTGGTTTCTGTGTTTGTGGTTAAACGAAAAGGTGGAGCTTCTTTACCTTTTCTCAATCAAATTCATTCATCCAATGTCTTTCATAGGAGCCCAAGTTCCATCTTCATCTTCAACCCCTGTTACTCCTCCGAGTCCTACGTCTTATCAGCTCATCGATCAGATCATCTATACTGACACAAACACGCCACATTATCTCAAACAATTAGTGCATAATATTGACACTCTTCTCTATTATTACACTAACAATGTACAAATCCCATCTTTTTCCTGGATTATTTTCCTCTGTATGTTTATATTGTTATTTAGAAATTGAATATAAAAGAATTTATTGATATGGTTTTTATTGTAGGGGAAACAACCTGCCACGGATGAGAAGTTGCCTTCTGTGCGTGTCGGGCTTCCCTCTGGATTCAGTTTGTCCGAAGTCTCAGAAGAGGTTCAAAAAAATGTCAAACTAATTTCTACATAGGTGTAACTTTCCACAATATGCCTATATTTTCTCCTTTGTTTTAAATTCTCAAGTCTTACTTTTGAAAAAAAACAATTCTTTAGAAGAAATTTGTATTTGTGAATTTTTTGTCAAAAATTTAATGTGTTTATTTATTTTGATTGCAAAGATTCTTGTTTCCATGTTCTATTATAATACATTGTGCAGATATCAGAATCCACTGGAGATAAACACCTTACAACCATATCAATGTTGACCATTATTGGAAATGTGCATTGGTTTTCTGTGGGATTCTTATTGGTAGCGGTAGTTTTAGAAAGGATGGAAAAATTCAAAAATAACAAGGAGCGTTTGGAACTTCTAAAGTATATGAATTATTTGGTGAAAGTAATCATGCAACTTCATCCTCTTTCTCATTTACAGATGCAGTTGTAGGAAAAGATGAACGATTCCATAAATTTTATTATGCATGGGGCGATCTTCTGTTGTGTACAAAGAAAAAGAAACCGTCAGAAAGGTATTTACTTTCTAATTTTTTTATGGTTGTCTTGTGATTCTCATCTTTTGTATTAGCTCTTAAAACTCTCGTATTTTGGTTTAGCGGTACATATACTTAAAAAGAAACATTTGGTTCTAAGGATTTTGAAGGGCTAGTTCATATTTAAATTAAAACATCTATATTATAAAAAATGTTAAAGAAATAGTTCAATTGACAAGGCTAAACTAATCACATAAATAATTTTTTTGTTATATTATGTAAAAGAGGGTTGAAACTTGAGGGGACCCTACCCCAGTACAAAAGAATCTCCTATATAAAGCGAGATATTCAATAAAATAACAGTAAAAAAAAGTACAAACAAAGTAGTCTCATAACTAATAGCTATTAAACTAACAAGTAAGAGCATAGAAGAAACAACAAAAAATGACCAACTAACAACAGCCATCACTCATCCTTCTTCTCAAAGTTAGCCAACATAGTGGCCCATTCCTTCGCCAAAGACTCAATGTTATTTCCTAGACTAGTCAACTCGGACTCAGACAGTTCCCCCTCTTCCTTTTTTTAATGTTTCTTGGTCTTTACATTGTCTGTATGCATTAGCCATCTGCCCCAGAATATGGAGATGTTGAATCATAGTCTTGACATTCAATATACTCCAATTTTGTGAAGTGTTGAAACATTATTTTTAACTACTCCACATCTCTTTCCATGACCTTAATTTTTTCTTTCAAAATCTCAATACTTCCACCACATAAAACCTGAGCCACATCCTCCACTTTCATCTTCATAGCATGCCAATTATTTAGGATAAATTGAATAGTGCTTTTAGTGAGACATGTTTCACTCTTAACAGTCTCAAGGTATTCAAACATCTTGGCCAAAATTGCACCCTTCTCAACAACACCTTTACCTTTGTTTCAACTTGGGTTTTTCCATAGGTGTTAATCAAAGACATGTTTCCCATGTTGACTAGTTTCCCTCTTCTCAGCCTCTTCCACAATCAACTCCTCCACCTCTTTCCTCTTGAGGTCTTGTAGACCCTATATAGCTTCAACCTCTTCAATATCTTGTTCTTCCCCTTCACTCGAAGAGGGGGGGTCTTTAGAATCCTCATCCTCCGAACTGGTGTCGTAGTCCACATTTTAATCCTCCTCTAGGGATTTCAACAACACACTCACCCCTTTAACCTTTTTGTCCATCTCCACAGGAGATCTTTTCACAATTTCCATGATAAACCATTGGTATAAGGGCACACTGACTTTACCTTTTTTAAACTGACATAGGGTTGCACAGAGAGAACACCACATATAATTTGGGAAAATATATTTTTGCCCATGCCTAAGATAATCAAGTATAGGGAGATGGTAAGAGAAGATGCACTTATAACATCCTTCTAAAGTTAAAAACTGAACTAATTTGAGGAAACCTCATTGAAAGGGATGGGAAGAGAGTTCCTTAAGAAGCCAAAAAAATGATTGGTAAGTTTTTATTTACCTCTCAAGAAGAGCTTCAACTCATCTCCAGAATCCTTCTTCGGTTTTAGACTTTACACCCCCATTTCCATGCCCATCCATAAGCCACCGTGTTGATATATATGTCAATAATTTATCCATGAAACATCACGTTGCCTCTCATCCACTTCTTCGCAGGCTCCCAGCAGAGACCCGAAATATTTGCTAAGTTGAACATTGGGGCCCTCAAAGATTTTAAGGAAAGGGTCAATCCCATTCTTTTGAACACCTCCATTGCTTCGAGTTTGATAAAAATAGTATCCTTTTGGCTGTATGATTCCCATAATGAGGTCATCCCCCAGAAGCTTGGGTATTAATAGACAATAACCTTCAAAATACTTCTCTTTTCTATTGAGATAAAATCCTAGTTTTATAATTTTATAGAAAATTTCCTCTCAAGATGAGTTTGAAAAGATATATCAAATAATTAGAAAAAATGTTACAGTGGTCAAACAAAGTCATGTTTATTATTCACATGAAGAGAAATTGGAAAAATTAGGTTCCTCCTTATCTGCTGAGCTACACGTACATTTGATCGAGCTTGCCTATGGAGATATGGTAATGTGAAGATTTAGCCACCCATGACTTGAGTGTGTAATAAATATTGGGAGTTTGATATTCCTATTTTTTAGGAGTAAAATAAATTTTGATGCAGGTAAAACTAGTTAGCACACATCCTCACTTTTTATGAGAGTTGATCTCTAAAGAGAAGATAACATTTGACCCTAAATGTCACCCAAACATCGATAACAACAAAATCTAGTACACTTGGGCAACCCCAAATTCATGGGATGATTACACCAAAAATACAATGATGACAACCTATGTTAAGGCATTATACAAAATCTACCATTGATGAAAAATGTAGTGTTGATGCTTATCGGTTGGTTATTATACGATACATTTTGATATCATTTGTTTAACATAACCGTTATAGTAGAAAACCCACTTCCTCTTATCAAAAAAACAACATGGTATCATACAAAGGAATGGACCTCCTTTAATTTACCCAAAAGTACTAAATTCTCTAAAAATGGAAAGAAATACACTTATCTTATCTAATATAAAAGGAAAACGAGAAGTTGGCAAAAACAAACATTTGTCATTAGTTTGATTGACTCTAATGAAGAGAGATCATTTGATTGATTGAGAATTATGAGAAGGAATGTCGGAGGGATGATAGAATTTCTTGTCATCTACACCCATTCCTATACGAAGACTGTCTTACTCAATTGATAAAACACTCTTACACAAGTCACATGAATATCACTTTGCTCCACTAAAGTGGTCACACCTGTGATAAGAATTGGAGATGACATCAATGATGAAATTATAAGATGTTAATGTTCAAAATGATCATTTCACACCCTAACTCAACAATAATGATAAGGAAAAGGCATAAATAATCCAAACTTCTCAATTTAACATTAATCTTTAATCTTGATCATGAAGTCAAAGAATTTAATGTAGAGGCATATATTTCATTTCATTTAAAGCAACGTTCAATGCAAAATCCATATCCCCAACATCATACATTATCCGAATAAACACAACCCAATAAGATTTCCATGATCCGACAACAACTTAGGCAACAATTCTAGTGGGGTAAGATCCAAGAGTTATAAATTTTGCACACATAGCTTGATTGACTTCGCTCAAAATACGTCTCAAAGCTTGGAAAGTGTAGAATAAGATGAAATGGTGACGAACTTAGTTCATCAAATTTTGACGCTATAAAATTCACTTCTAAAGGCCTCAAAATGTAATTTTTGTAGTGTTGTCTAAAAATAGTAAATTCTAAAAATAATAGTTTTGTAAAATTATCGCATATGTAATTTATGAAAGAAGAACTAACATCTCCAAATTTGACCTTCACATTCTTCTAGATGATCTTCATATTTCTAAAAATAGTATATACCATATGTAACACACATTGGAAGGACACAATCTCCTCAGAGAGATGGACATAATCATAGTCTTTTGAGTAGGATGATATACATCTAGTCACCCACATAGTTTTACTTTACATCGAGGTATAATTTTTGATTTTCTCATTTAATCCTAAAACCCTTGAGTTTTTAATCGGTGATATCATCGTGAAGTTTTTGAGAGATCTCCATGATTCCTAAAGAAGAGGTTAGGACATAAAAGCATGGGTGCTCCACAAAAAATTTCTTCAAAATACTTGACTTCTCGATGTGGTTACCTCAAATCTTACAACACCGGAAAATGATCCTCTCAAGAAAATGGTGAATGAAGATCTCATGGACTAAACAAAATTTACAACAATACGCCTTGGTCCTCTATCTCAAAATGGAAATTTCCTCCTCATCTACGAGTCAACCCTTTGAAACATGGAAATGATTGTGTTTTTGTTTTTTTTTTCATATTCCTATTTTTAAGATAAAATAAATTTATGTAAGAAAAATATTTGGTTAGACCAATCATCCTCCTTTTTATCAATAAATTCACCGATAAAGAGAAGATAACATTTTCTCTCAAATCATCACTTTCAGAAAATTGGTGGGGGTGTACAAGAATGGACTCAATAGGGATGAGTTAGGCATTGCAGAGGAACCTACATGGGATGTTTTTGTGGCCTCTAATAAATAAAATAATACTACCTTGTTGAGCCTATGATGATATGTCCATACTCGGGAATCTAAGTCCCATACTCCAACAAGTAAGGACCACTGTGTTCAAGATTATATTGATAATTTTTATTCTGGTGTCTCTGCAAAATTGGTTATTCAACAGGGGCACTCCAGAGAAGCGCAAGATCCTCAAATTTCTTGCTAGAGTCCTACTTGATACATACATGAGATATGGACCTCTTTTAATTTCATACCCTCAAGGAGAGTGATTAATGTTATGGTTAGAAAATCAAGATTTAACAAGAGCATTAAAATAAATACAAAGAATGAGCCTAGAAGAAAAACAATAATGAAGGTCAAACCCAAGACTAGATTAAGATAGAGTCACAAAGGAAATAAACCACCTAGTAAAGAATACAGGTAGAAGTGGTGTGACTTCCAGCAAGATCAAATCCTCATTCCAAGGAAGAATGTAGAAATGAAAAGTCCTTAGAAAATTGTTCTACACTTCACAAGAATCACTCATGAACTCTTTAGCACAAGACCACTTTAATGACACAATGGTGGCACACCTTGAGGTCGGAGATGAAGAAGATGAAATTATTATGTTGAATCAAATGTGATCATTTCCACCTCATAATTCAAAAATGTATGAATGATAAGGAAGGCTATTTCAATGACCTAAACTTTCAAAGGGTAATATCAGTATTTTATTCTTTCGTGGAAAACATATAGAAAGAATTTAATTTTGTAGATTTTTGAAAATCCCGACCTTCTCGATTGGCCATTTGTCCCCACTACCATATAGTAATTTTGATGGTTGAACCATAAATCATCTCCATGTCACACATGAATGTCTCCTCCCATATGCTTGTCATATTTTCCAAAATGAAGTCTTGTGTGATTTTTTTTTAGATGTTTGTGATGGCTCTTGGGTTATCCATTCTTGTGGGAGAGACATGGCATCTATGAGTCACAACCTCCAAGGGTCACCATTAGATTAGGTTTTGGCCCTACCACCGCTTTTTGGTTAATTTTGAAATTCAGTCCATAATTCACTTTAGTGACCACGAATCAACTCTATTATGCTTATTGTTTTCTTACTAAAATGATGTTTAGGGTTTAGGGTTCAATGTTTATGGATTTAAGGTTTAGGGTTTAGGTTATAGGGATTTGGTTTAGTTTAGGGTTTAGGGTTTAGGTTTAAGTTTTTCATGGGCTCAATATTTAGGGTTTGGGTTTTAGGATTTAGGGTTTAGGGTTTAGGGCTAAGTGTTTAGGTTTAATATTTAGGGTTTAGGGTTTAGGGCTTATGTTTTTAGGTTCACGGTTTAGGGTTTATGGATTAGGTTTAGGGTTTAGAACTTAAGGTTTAGGATTCTATGGGTTTAGGGTTTAGGGTTTAGGGTTTAGGGTTTAGGGATCATGGTTGAGTGTTTAGGGGTTAGGGTTTAGGGTTTAGGGCTACGGGGTTTAGTGTTTAGTGTTTAGGTTTTAGGATTTAGGGTTTAGGGTTTTGGGCTCAAGGTTCAAGGTTCAGGGTTTAGGGTTCATAGTTTAGGTTTTAGGGTTTAGTGTTTAGAATTTAAGGTTTAGGGATTCTTATGTTTCAAGGTTTATGGTTTAGGGCTAAGGTTTTAGAGCTCCTTATTTAGGGTGTATGGTTTAGGGTTTAGGTTTTTTTCAGGGCTTAAGGCTCGGGGTTTAGGGTTTAGGGTTTAGGGTTAAGGGTTTATGGTTTAGGATTTAGTGTGTATGGTTTAGGGTTTAGGTTTTTAGGGTTCGGGTTAAAGGTTTATGGCTCAGGGTTTAGGTTTAGTGTTTAGCTCATGGTTTAGGGTTTAGGGTTAAAGGTTTAGGTTTAGGGTTTAGGTTTAGGGTTCATTGTTTATGGCTTAGGTTTAGGGTTTAGTGTTTAGGTTTTAGAGTTTAGGGTTTAGGGTTTAGTCAAGGTTTAGGTTTAGGTTTCATAGTTTAGTGTTTAGTGTTTAGTATTTAGGTTTAAGGTTTAGGTTTTAAGGTTTAGGGTTTAGGGTTTGGGGCTCGGGCTCAGGGTAAATAAATATTACCCAATATGGCTATCTTCTTTTACCCATCACATGGGAAATATTTCACTCATTGTAATGTTCTCGTGTCCTTACCCATTCTAATTAGTAATTGACATATATTATTCAACCGAAAGGGTTCATCGATTTCGTAGGCGTAACATTCAAAGAGAGTCATCACAATTTTATGTCTTTCATCTATTGATATTTTGAAGGAGGTAAATGTCGATTTTTAATGTCCAATCCTTTCACAGACCCCAGTAGTCCTCAATCATGGATACAGGGAGACACTATTACTTGGCTTCCATTTATAATGATAGAGATATTTGTAAATTCATGTTATGAGCTCTAAATCTATATGAATTTCAATTCTCTTGAAATCACATCACACCCTTCACTAGGATTGATCACTACCCCTATCTTTTTTAAGGTGATTTTGAAAACATCCATGGGTTTATCATATAAATAATTATCAATGAATGGAAGGTCACTAGGTCATAGTCCGGTGACTCGCATTTAAAACTAAACAAGAAAAATTTACTGGGAGATTGATAACCCCTTTGTGTTCTTAGCCATTCCCTATTTCTATGCTTATTTTGAACACTTCAAAAGTTCATCAAATTTACTATCCATTTCAAGTAGAACAAGAACTTTCTCTTTCTCCAGAGGAGAGGATACTGCAGGAAATTTAATTATGATCCTACACCTCCGCATTGGTATATTCTCTATGTTTCTTTTGTTTCCTTTAAGATTAATTTTTGAGTTGAGATGGTTATTTTTTCCACTTCCAATGGGTCATCCTGGCTTGCAAATACCATACATGGAAATATGAGAAATGTGAAATTTATTTTAGAGTGTGAATAAATTTACATTCAAGAGCGCAAGTATATGTGGGGAGAAACAAGTTTGAAATAGATGTGTAATATGAATTGCAAGGCATAAGGTAGATGTCATATCCATTTAGTTACTTGTCCCACCTCTCATAAACAAGGTAATTCTATAAGTAGACTCAATGATGGTTCTAGGCATGAGACTAGGAAATATTGATGAAATATGGTCCGAGGGTTTAGGGTTTATGGTTTAAGGCTCATGGTTCAAGGTTTAAGGTTTAGGTTTTAGGGTTCAGGGTTCAGGGTTGAAGGTTATAGTTTAGGTTTAGTTTAATATTTAGGGTTTAGTGTTTAGGGTTTAGGTTTTAGTGTTTATGGTTAGGGTTTACGGATAGAGGTTAAGGATTTAGGGTTTAAGGTTTATGGTTTAGGGTTTAGTGTTAAGGATTTAGTGTTTAGGGATTAGGGTTTATGGTTTACGGTTTAGGTTTTAGGGCTTATGGTTTATGGTTTATGGTTTAGGGTTTAGGATTTAACATTTAGGGCTTAAGGTTTAGGGTTTATGGTTTAGGGCTTGGGGTTTAGGGTTTAGGGCTTAGGGTATATGGTCTAGGGTTTAGGGTTTATATTTTAGGGCTTAGGGATAAGGGTGTAGGGTTCAAGGCTTAGGGTTTAGGGTTTAGGATTCAATGTTTAAGGTTTAGGGTTTAGGGTTTAGGGTTTAGGATTTAGTTTTTACGGTTCAGGGTTTAGGGTTTAGCATTTAGGGCTCATGGTTCATGGTTTAGGGTTTAGGGTTTAGGGCTTAGGGCTTAAGGCTTAAGGCTCATGGTTTAGGGCTCATGGGTAAGGGTTGAATGTTTAGGGTCCCTATGGGATTTTACTCCACAAGCTTTAGATGTGCAAACAACAAAGCATTACACGTAAGGGGTCAATAAAATATATGCAAAAGTTACCTCTCATTTCTCTCCCAACTTCTTATATACATCCAAGGAAATAGAGCCCCAATAGACCTAGACGTGTTTCATTCCATGGAGGGGTCGGTAAAATAAAATTAACTAAAGTTATTTTTTCATGTTTAAGTCGCCAAGGTCCAAAGTGACCTCAAATGTAAAACTTAAATATTAGCACCATGCGGCCCCTTCCCAAAAAAGTTCCTAAGCATCCATAACCCCATGGGTATGACCACGACTTGACTCGACTTGACCCTTAGGCCTTTGGCATAAGAAAGGAGACATTACAATCCTCCCTTTCCGATAAATGATTGACCCCAAGCATTATCCTCGTCATGTTGTAGAAGCTGAATTCCACGCCATAAGTTTCTCCACCTTACCCCAAGTGCAAAAACTAATGATTTGTGTGATGTGAAGTAACCAAGAAACCCCATGTAGTGATCATGATCTCCATGCCATGTAGAGAAAAATTTGCTCCTAAAGTAGTATGATGCCCAAACCGACTCTCCACTAGTACCCACACCAAAATTGCCAATCTGTCCAATCCTTACCAATGCAAGGATATCATCATGTGATCACTCACTACCTCTCCAATCAACTCCTGGGTATGAAAATTCATTTTGAATCCTGCCTAAATCCCCTAAATAAGATAGTGAAACAACTTGTTTATGCAAAAATGGTGCTAACTTTCCCACATGACCTACACTCGTGTGAGAGCAAGGCTCCTCATACTATATCTCAATGTGTCTAGTGGAGGAAAAGTCCCAAGACTCCAGTAGACATTCAACCAAAGCAATATCAGCTCAACATAGTCCACCTCCTACACTAAATGTGAACCTACTTAATAACCATGAATCAATTTTGTCTCTCCATTGACTAACACGTGGGTGAAGTGCTCACCGGGCATAGAAGCAGCAAAATGCATAGGAGTGTTATCCCATGTCGATTCAAAAAATGAGGAACCCGTAAGATCTGACTTGTCACAATGACAAACCATATATTCCTATATAAAGTTGAGGATATCCTACCTCAACCTATGCCATATGAACCTCTCTAACATGAGCCTGTAGGTCTCATCGAAGCTCAAGTGCCCAGTCATGGAAGAATAATGCACATGTCGTAATATCTCCATCCTAAACCATGAATCTGACATAAGGCTCCATATTCCCGAGAGGAGATCATCTCATCCTCTAATCTATAGCTATCATCCTATATGTGGCCATCTAGAATCTCACAAGTGTGTCGGTTCTTGGAGTACTCAACAAGAAAATGAGATCTCCAATCTACCAAAATTTCGATGACCAACATAATGATAAACTCGGATGATCTGAACCTGTAGTCCCAATCTCTGTAACTATCTCATGTGCAACATTGTTGGTCACATCCACATACATCATTCTCTACATCTATCCGCAATAATAAAACTCCTCCCCATGCCAAAAATTCCTCTCCATCCCCTTAGTTGTAACCACCCTAGGTGATCCTGTAGATAATCCCCTCAAAATCACATTCTTGCCCTCAGACTTAAACTTCAGCTCTATCATCTAAAAGTTAGTCCGAAACTCACCAAGAGAGTGAAGCCACTGCACTCCCAACACTATGTTGGTCACTCCCATACCAACAATGTAGAAATCATCGGTAATTGTATAGTTACCCATCGTGATGCTCACTTGGGGACCCGCCATGTGCACCTCATAGACTCTCCATTGGTTACAACCCCGTTAAAGCCCTCAAAATCCTCTATCTGTAATCCTCACCTCTTAACCAATGAGGAATCAATATAGTTGTGGGTTGCCCCACTATCAATGAGAACCCTAACTCATTGAACCTGCATAAATCCTCTAATCCTAACTACCTTGTACATCGATTACTAGACAATGTGGCTATAATCTCCGATGAAAAGACTCCTCCTCCTACCCCACATCAGTACTATCCAACAAAACCCCACCTCCATCATCCATCTCTCGAGTCTCTAACTCCTCACCTTGGCCAGCCTTGCTCTCCTCGAAGACCTCAATGAATTGGGACTTCCCTCTACCTCTGCAATCATGTCTTGGAATCCAAGGTGTGTGGAAATCGAAACATAGTTTCTTTCACCTCAACTCATCTCTGTCCTCTCGAGAAATGATTGGCTTCTTAGTCACCTCCTTCCTCAGTGGAGGCTCCCTATGCTATAGTTCTTATGCTCCAGATGGAGGTTCCCTTTGTTGAACGTGAGGTGCAACCCTCGAATTTGGAATGGATAACTCCAAGTCTTGAGCTCTCCTAACAACCTTGTGCAAAAAGAAGATTCAAATGCCTTCACAAACCCAGTAAAAGCACTGTCAAACCTACTATGAATAGTGAAATCAACCTCATCTTTGTGACATCAGGTACCATGACTGATAATCTCTAAAATCTTTTGATGTCTTGGTCCAGGGACCGGTCGTCTCAATGAGTCCATTCCCGATATACTTGTCGGGTCCTCCAATCAAATCTACGACCAGCCTCTCTGCAAGCTCTACATAAGTAGTAATGGATATGTGTCCCCTGTGTAATCAACCCATGATGCCACCAATCATGAGTGTCTCCCTCAAGATGTAATATTGCAAACTTAATTACATCTTCCTCACGTATAGGATTCAAGTTGGAGTATGTCTTCAACTTCAGAACCCAGACGGTGCAATACACTTCTTAGAACCATCGAAGTGTGGAATGGAGATCTGTCCCAATCTCCTCTATAACTCTGGTACCTATTTCTAATGATCTCTCTTGGGTCTACTACCAATATTCATTTTGCAATATTCTTGGGATGGCATGTTGTTACGAAAGCCCTCACTCAAGGTCTGGTTCCTCTCCCAACAAGACTCCTCATCCAAAATATCTACTGTTGTTGCTGTACCTATGAAACTTTCGGATCCTTCAAGAAAGAAGGTTCGTGAAGCCCTAAAGGCCTAGCAGAAGAATGGGGAGGCCGCTGCCCTGAATGTCCACTCTCACCTCTTTGACCATGTTGTCCCATATTGCTATTTTCTCCTCTCATTATGACTGTTGTTATACACAGTCTAGCAGGCTGAAGATGATTAAAAATATTCTCTTACCCTTTTTAGCAATCATAGAACCAATGATAGTACCTTGAAAGGTACTCTCCTTCTTGCATCGGAGTCTCCAATGAAGAAATAATGCTTTTGACACTTGTAATCCCATAAGACACATTTGAATTCCTTCTTTTGCTTATGAAATCAGTCACAAAGTTTTCAAAATCAGAATTGATAGTTTTGGATAATTGCCACATATTACCAAGATCCCATAGCTTATAATGCCCATGAGCCCTTGTATCTGTTAAGTGAGCTAAAAATTTCCACCATATATCATCCACAAGATGCTCATATACACATAGTTGGAGCAATGGTCCAACAAACTCCATGATGAAGACTTCATCATCTACCATACCATGCATCTCATGATGGAAATAAATTGGAATAGGAAACAATAAATAAGACACATTAGTGTGCTCTTCATACCTTTCAAGGCCATCAATGTCCTCCATGTGTTCAAGATAGACATATGTTGAGCTGCCCCCAACATTGTTTCCTGAGTGCTTGTTGAAAGTATCTAAAAGCTGATCAAAAGTTGCTGGTTTGGAAATTACAACAGGCTGCAATTTTACACCAGTGTCCATGTGAGGCTCCTCCTCATGTGCCAGCTGCTCCATAGAGTCTTCTTTCATGGGTGTAGACTTCCTTGCATCATTTTCCCACATCTTTTCCTTGAACTCTTGTAGGTGTTGTCTTGCTTGGGCAACTATCAATCTAGCAGCTCTAGCTCTGTTATTCCATTCCTCACACTATTTTAGAGTTTCCATTACATCCTCTTTGCTTGCATATACAAATTTCTTCTCTTGAGCTGGAATAATTTCTCCAACAAGAAAAGTTTCACTAATGCAATTATTTTTCTCAATGGAAATCATACCTTTTTCTCTAGAAGCTTCTTCTTCTTCAAATGAGTTCCTTTGTAATTTAGGTACCGACATATGATGATCTTGCTTAGGCTTGTTACCAATCTTCATCATGCAATAATATGGAAATGACATATTATATCTGAAAACCTTACTCAAAGATTGGTATTTACTCCAACAAAAATCCTCATCAATCACCTCTATTAGACGCCCTTTATCACTGTTCTCACCATGTTCCTTATTGTCCCTAGATCTGCTTTGATTCACATTCTGAGTGAGCTGGCTCAAATAAAGGTTAGTGGCTTCATGTTGTTTCACCATGTTGGTGAACATTTCCTTCATAAAACACACATTGAGATATTTCCAAACTACCATATTTAACCCACACAGATGGAGGAACAACTATGATACCACCGTAATATCCATAGTGGGATACTATTTAAAAATGCACAAAAATAATGAAAATTTATGGCCAAATAAAATCTTGATTTATGCATATTCTTACAGTAAGGACAACGAACTAAAGAAACTTAATATTTCCCAAAATGACCACCCAAATTACTTGAAAATATAAAGAGGGCTTGATATTATTATAAATGACATAAGGAAACTGTTTTTGGAATATTACAGAGAATAAAATGCTGCTAGGAAATCACAGCAAGCCTAGACAGCTGGAAAACCCTCCACATATAGGCTATAAGTCACCACGCTTGGAAAAGGGGTAAAAAAATGATGGACGATCCTTCAAAATGATGCTAATCCCAGCCCAAATGGCTGCTGTAAGTCTGATCTAGAAGCCCTTTGATTATCCTCTCCAAATGCCACCAAAAATCTTCAAAACCCTTCCTCGACACCCTCTCGATAATATCTCTATAACACAGCCCATTTTGAAAGTGGCTCCAAAATGATATAGGGTAGATCTCTCACTACCAAAGAATGCTCTGCTAGCTAGGGACGAGTCTCTCACCACCGAAGGTAGGGTCCCCTGTGGGATTTCACTCCATAAGTTTGTAGATGCACAAACAACAGATTGCACGCAAGGGGTCAATAAAATGTATGCAAAAGTTGCCTCTCCTTTCTCTCCTAGATCTTTATATACATTCCAAGGAAAAAGAGTCCCAATAGACCTAGACGCGTTTTGTTACATGGAGGGGTCAATAAAATAAAAGTAACTAAAGTTAATTTTTCCTATTTAAGTCGCCAAGGTCCAAAGTGACCCCCAAACACAAAACTTGAATATTAGCACCATGCATCCCCTTCCCAAAAAGCTCCCAGCGTCCACATCCCCATGGGTATGACCACGACTTGGACTCGACTTGACCCTTAGGCCTTTGGCGTAAGAAAGGGGGCATTACATATTAAAGGTAACACACTCAAGCGGTACATTAGTGTGAAGGTTGACAATAGCACACTCAAGCAGGTGCGCTAATGTGAAGGCTGAAAATAGCACACTCAAATAGGTGTGCTAGTTTGAAGATTGATAGTAGCACACTCAAGTAGGTACGCTAGTGTGAAGGTTGATGGTAGCACACTCAAGTAGGTATGTTAGTGTGAAAAAGACTTCTTCTTGTTTAGATTTGATTACGGTAGCATACTTATTGTTAGGTAGCACACTTCACAAAAGCTACGGTAGAACACTTATTGTTATGGTAGTGCAAAGAACACATAGATGCATGAAAATCAAGGAAAAAAGGTAGAATGATTGTTTTGGATTTTCTCACATTTTACACCACAAAATGTCATGAAACTTTGTAAGTAGGTCGTAAACAAGACAAAAAAATGAAAAAAGGTTAGATTGATAAGAAACAAGATAGAAATGATAAAAAACGTGAAGTCACACCGGGCGTGCCATAATGTATATAAGGAAAATTGAAATAAATGAAATGAAACAACAACAAAAATGCAATGTAAACCTTCAAGTCCTTTTGCAACCTCAAATGAGATAAATTTAGTGTGGAATGGAGTTCCACACTTTTGGATCTCTTTGGATGATTTGGTTGTGGATGCTCCGAGTTTGTTTCCAAATGGAATAAGAAAGTGTTATGAGCAATGGATGATCAAGTGGATAGCCTCACGACATGCTAATGCACATGCCAAATGGGAAGAATATGGCTGCAAACACTTCAAGATTTCAAGAAATAATTTGTGAAAGGATGAGCCTCTTTTTATAGTTGAAGAAAGGTCATGGATTGTGGATCAAGCTTTGAATAAGTTATAGATAAATGAATGCAATTTCTTAAATTAACAAGTTGATTTGGTCTGTGTAGTTGCATATTTGAATACGAATTTAAGGGGTAATGAAACCTCTTGATTTTATTCAAATTTTGTTATACGTGAATATTTTATGTTAGTGTAGGATTTATTTTCCTTGCTTTATTTGTATTATCCTACTCGAGATATTCCACCTCACTTGGATTTTCCCTACACTTATGGGATATGCTTGCTTAGGTGTACACTTGACTACACTATTCTAGGTGTTGGTTACCACTTGACTACACTATTCTAGGTGTGAGTCACCACTTGACTACACCATTCTAGTTGTTAGTTACCACTATTCTAGGTGGAGATTTCCATGATTATAGGAGGAGGTTACACATTCACCTCCTATATGTACATCTCTTGCATTATTCTATTTGATTGTATTGAGTTGGAGCTATTTTTGTGTTATTGCAATTATCTCTCTTGCATTTTTGTATTTTTGCAGTCTTGTATGCTTGCATTGTTTTGTCTTGGAACAATTCACGTCTCACATCATTCACCTGTGCAATATTCAAACCAGTAGATCCAAATCACTTTTATGATATTTTGATTCCACCTTTGTAGGGTTTTAGAACTTGAGTGGAGTGAGCTAGTGAAGTGGAGTGAGTTGGAGATGAGTGGATAAATAAGTTTTATTTAATTTAAATACCTAATAAAATTAGCTAAGGTGTGCAATTATATGTTTAATGCATGATAAAAAAATTAAAAAATTATGAAGGGTTGTGGATGAATTCTAATTGAATGTGGGAGGATAATCATCTAGGATGCATTGTAGAGTTGATTTGGCACATTTTGTAGGTGATAGGAATAGGTATGTATTTATATGTTGTCTACAAATAGGAATGGGAAAGAAGAAGGTGAAACAATAGAAGTGGTTATAAAAGAAAGTGGAAAAGGAACAAAGACATGTGCCAAAATTGAGGCTAGGAGAGAAGGGGAAACAAACAAACTAGTTGCAACATAAGAAGGAGGAAGAGCTTGAAAAGCAAGTGGGATTTAATGTCCTATGATCATTAGCTACTTCATCATTTGAAAAAGTGTAGGAAGAGAGGATAATGCTACTAGTAGAAAGGCCTAAGGAAAAGGGAATGAAAGTAGATGAAAGAGTTGTAAAATCAAATACATGTTGAAGAAATGGAAGAAGTGGAAGAAAAGGAAATAGCTACACTTGTCATAGTACTTGCTGAGGAGAACTAGGAATAGGGATAGTTGTTTGTATGCTTAAAGGGATTGAGAGTTGTGGTGCACTTGGAGAAGCTACATGGGAATGATCACCCTTGTCTTTAGATGTAGGAGGCACTCTAGGAAAAATATTTTTTAGTTGTCAGGGCATGTACCTTGCTCATATTAACCTTATTCTTTGCTACTTTTTCTTCTTTTTTTTGTTGTCTTGGCCTTTGAGTTCTATCCCACCAACTCTAGTAGGCTATCCAATAGTTATGTAGGTGACCTTAAAATTCCTCATGTTGAGGGCCACTACTTAATCATTGGATTCATTTTTGTAAACTACGTCATCCTTGCTTGTTTGATGCTTTTAATTGAATGTAGCCACACGTCTAGGGTGTTTTTGTAAAACAATGTCACTCTCTGTACTAGATTAAAAAACCTTGAATTATGGTATTTCAAATGGAATGATGGTTTTTGTGTTGCCACTATGTTGACCTTTTGCTAATCATTGAGAATTAATGAACCCACTGGGAAGGGCAAAGTTGTATACATGGACTTTTGCTTCTTATGAACTTTAGCTACATGGTTGATGCCATACACAAATTGATATGCTATCTCTTGCTCTGCTTATTTTTTAAAACAAACATAGGTAGTCTAAAGGAATGGAGAGGATGCCCTCTATTATTATCATTGTACAATCTGGATAGCACCAAAAATCTCCCCAAGCACTTAGTGTATTGATCACCCTTTGACTATCCCTATGCATTGGGGTGTCATATATGGTATTGAAGATAACAAGGTAGCAGAAGTTTTTACAAATTAAAACCCTGTAATTTCATATTTAAAACCAAATTTCTGTTAAGGCATTTTTAGTCTAAAAAATGAAAACATTAACAAAAAAATGTGACCAAATTGCAACTAAGTGACATGTTTATTCATCATAAAGCAAAATGGTTCTTGAATCTTTTGGAAAATATATCAGAGGGCTCCATGAATTTATTCGAAAGTATGGGGAGGTATTTTCCACAACACATACCAAGTAACTTGGTATTCGAAAATTAATGAGTGAACCAAAATATTGTAATAATTTTACATCATAAACACAAAATTAATATACTAAAATGTATTAAAGAATTGGGGATATAAAAAGGTATAAAAAGATTTGAAACACACTAAATACACATAGTTTGAGTCTAAAGAGCAGCAATAACTACAAGGATATGTATTTTTGCAATGTAATTATGTGCAAGTGGGTAATAGAAGCTAGAAATAGGTTTAGAATTAGTCATCAATAAGTCAGTAATTTTGGTGTCCTAACACTTCACTTTGGTCATAATCATGATAATTTAGACAATATACTTAACAATAACAATTGTCTACATGTGTGAATCATACATGATAGCCTTATGGGGGCAATGATCCTAACCTATAAGGATTTAAATGATCCAGTGTTTCCAGTGCACGATCACCCCATATTTATTTCTTCATGATAATGAAGTTATGTCGGTGCATTGTGATGTGATGTGATGTCACATAATTTTCAGCTTTTCCTTTTCCAAACCCCAACAATGAGTGCTCGATCACAAAACTCCGAAAAAGTGAATTAGATATTTGAGTTATTTTGACCTCAATGCACCTCATGATGGTTGTGTCGGTGCAATTTTTTATATGCATGCAACTTTTCTTGTAATTTACTTAGTTTATTTAGCTTTATTTAAGTTTTGTTGACTTAGCCTACTTTGCACAACTCCTAGGCTTACATTAAGATAAGTGACACTCATAGCTTGACCACTTGTCTTATGTGTGTCTATTTATGTAGAAGTTGTTGAATACATGTTTATCATATAGTTAAAATCAAATTTGGACTACAAATTTTGTTTTTTCTATATATATACCACTTCTAATTGTAAATTAAATAGCTTGTTGATGTCAAATTCATTCAGTTGATATATAGCTAATAGTTTGTTTCCATTAGTTCCATTAGTGCTTATTATTTGCAAGAGAAGGTTCTTGGGTTTCACCTATTCTTTCATGGTATTAGAATGATCATAGGCTAGCTCTGTAGAATATGATGATTTTTCGATGTGTTTTATAGAATTTTTTTCTAGAAAATCTTCGAGAAAAATGGACAGCTCCATTACATTGGGAAGGCCTCAAAACCATAGGATCAACGATAAATACCCCATTGTATATCTTACATATTTTAGGCTTGCTAGGGTATGATCCGTACCATATAGATGTCTACATCAATTTTCTAGATTTTTGAAGATATATATGGGTTTTTGCAAGAATTTTTAGGATTTTTTTTTAATTTTCCAAAACCTGAGATAGCAGAGCCCTAAGCACCACCCTTTTGAGCTCTATACTATGCTTTTTAATGCTCTCACTTTGGGTTCTCCAAGCTCCAACCGATTAAACCCTTGCCATTCCACACTCGGTGTTTTACCCTCTACAAATATGTGTGGATCCCCTGTGTTTTACATTGGCATGATATGGTTTTAATGGGAGAGTGGAAAGTGTGCATTGTTATTTAATCTAATTTAGTACACCCTGCTGCCACTAAAGTAACACGGATCTGCACCACAACTCTGCAAGTTTGTTCCCAATGGCCTCACTCAAAAAAAAAAAAAGGAAAAAGCTTTAACTCTTTATTTTAACAATTTTTTCATAGTCAATTTTTACTTCATATTTTATTGCATGATTAAATGACTATTAAGCCTTTTGGATGGAGCCTCTAATATTTTTATCAAAAAAATTTAACAAACTTATATAGGTAGGAGGTTAATTTTTTTTAATTTTAATTGTATTCTATAATCAAGGAGAGGTGATATTTGTTTTTGTTCTCGGGCACTTTTATTGCATTTAGAGTGTAATTTTTATTTTGGTAGACAATTTTTGTGACACTTGGAGCTTATGATGACTCTTATATACATTCTAATCTTATTGTTATAGACTTGAGAGTGGGGTTTGGTCCACAATGGTTAGATGATTAGTAGCTTTTGAGCTACTTGTGCAGCAGGATTTATTTTACTTAAATTGAGTTTTCTCTCCATTTTGAGCGTTATTGGTTAACTTACTCTTCCACTTATGCATGTGCTATCTTTATTGAGGTACACAATTAGCAAATTTGAATGTCTAATGTGATTTAAAAGTTCTACACTATTGTAATTTTGTTCTCTTACAATATTAAAACTTTTTATTACGGATGATGTAAAGATTTTTCCAAGCTGGAGCAGGTGAAGAAGGCCTTAAAGAGCTTCACTAATGCAGTAAATTATTTCCTCCGAGTTGTAAGTTAATATGATATTTTCCACAACAAACATATCGTATATGTTTTTAATTTTTGATTATTTTGATATGTTGTAGTTGTGGGCGAGAAGACCAGATTAATGAAGTGATTAAACTTCTTGAGTGGGATGATGACAACCCCATCTTGTAGTAGTCGCGGTTGGACGTGGCATTAGTGGAGCTGGAAAAAGTATGTTGGCTAATGAAGTGTATGCAACTTTGAATCGGTAGGACAAACCATGCGGGGCTGGAAACATTCAAAAGTGACTCTCATAAAAAATATGGAAGTGAATCCTAACATAGAGGAATTCCAAACTCAGATTTTGTAGGATTTAACTGGGAAGAAACAAGATACTGTAAGAGACTATGAGAGTGGGCAGCAAGAGCTGAAATCCGTTATAAAGAATGAAGTTGTCTTCATATATATTGACAACATCCTGAAGATATAACATTTGTGAAATATTCTACCTAAGGAGATAAGTCTTCAAATAAAACATCCTAGACGCGTTTCTCTCCGGCTCCTTATATACATTCCAAGGCAAAAGAGCCCCAATAGACCTAGATGCATTTCATTCCACGGAGGGTTGATAAAATATAAGTAACTAAAGTTACTTTTTCCTATTTAAGTCGCCAAGGTCCAAAGTGACCCCCAAACACCAAACTTGAATATTAGCACCATGCGGCCCCTTCCCAAAAGCTCCCAACATCCCCAACCCCATGGGTATGACCATGGCTTGGACTCAACTTGACCCTTAGGCCTTTGGTGTATAAGAAAGGGGACATTACAGTCCTCCCTTCCCGAGAAATGCTTGACCCCAAGCATTATCCTGTCATGTTGCAGAAGTTGAATTCCACGCCGTAAGTTTCTCCACCTTACCCTACAGTCAACTAATGATCGGTGTGATGCGAAGTAACCAAGACACCCCATGTAGTGATCATGCTCTCCATGCCGTGTAGAGAACAATGTTGCTCCTAAAGTAGTATGATGCCCACACCGACTCTCCACTAGTACCCACACCAAAATTGCCAATCTGTCCAATCCCTACCAATGCAAGGCTATCATCATGTGATCACTCACTACCTCTCCAATCAACTCCTGGTATGAAAGTTCACTATGAATCTTGTAGAATCCCTGAATCAGCTTGTGAAACAACTTGTTTACACACAAATGGTGCTAACTCTCCCACATGACCTACACTCATGTGAGAGCAAGGCTCCTCATATTGTATCTCAATGTGTCCCATGGAGGAAAATTCCCAAGACTCTAGTAGATAGTCAACCGAAATATCAACTCCACATAGTCCACCTCCTATGCTGAATGTGAACCTACTGAATAACCATGAGTCAATTTCATCTCTCCACTAACTAACACGTGGGTGAAGTGCTCACCAGGCATAGAAGCAACAAAATGCATAGGAGTGTTATCCCATGTCGATTCAAAAAATGATGAACCCGTAAGCTCTGACTTGTCATAGTGACAAACCGTATATGCCTATATAAAGTTGAGGATATCCTCCCTCAACCTATGCCATATGAACCTCTCTAACATGAGCCTGTAGGTCTCATCAAAGCTCAAGTGCCCAGTCACGGAAGAACAATGCACATGTCACAATATCTCCATCCTCAACCATGAATCTGACACAAGGCTCCGTTCCCGAGAGAAAGATCATCTCATCCTCCAATATGTAGCCATCATCCTATATGTGGCCATTAAGAATCTCACAAATGTGTCGGTTCTGGAGTACTCAACAAGAAAATGAGATCTCCATTCTACCTATGTCGAACGTCCTCTCCATCCCCTCAGTTATAACCACCTTAGGTGCTCCTGTAGATAATCCCCTCAAAATCACATTCCTGCCCTCGGACTTAAACTTCATCTCTATCGTCTGAAAGTTATTCTGAAACTCACCAAGAGAGTGAAGCCACCGCACTCATAACACTATGTTGGTCACTCCCATACCAACAATGTAGAAATAATCGATAACTATATAGTTACCCATCGTGATGCTCACTAGGGGGACCCGCTGTGTGCACCTCATAGACTCTTCATTGGCTACAACCTCGTTGAAGTCCTCAAAATCCTTTGTTTTTAATCTACTATATACCTTGGGATATGATAATATAATATATCTGGGTTGATGGAGATGTCGACATGTGGCACACATCCCCTTAGTTATATGTATGGGTTCACATGGGATACAATATTATAATGTATATGGGTTGATGGAGATGCCAACATGTGGCACACATCCCCTTAGTTAGTCATATGGGCTCACATAGGAATTAATTATATGGGGTAATGGGTTGGCCTACATTGGGATTAGGTGTTACCCATCCTATTTAAAGGATGTGAGTATCATTATGAGGAGGTCAGGTATGCATTAGTTGATTCTTCTACTTGGTAGAGGTATATTGGAGGTGTCCCCCTCAAAGTGGATTCCCATCTTGGGAGATTGTGGAGTTACTCCTTCCTTAAGGAGCATTGTATGGTGTTGCCCTACCTTAAGGGTATTATTCTACATATATTGAATATTAGGGCATCTTGACCCCCATATATCTTGTGTTGTGTTATCTTCTGCAATTTATTGATTTATTATATGCAAGGTTCTTATCAAGTGGTATCAGAGCATCGATTTCGGAAAAAATTGGGTCCAAACCCTAATTTTAGTGATTCGCTATATTTTTGAAAAGGCTATGAATATTTTCTCAATTTTTTTACCACGGTTTTAGAAAGCTTCAAGATAAATTTCAGAATTTTTTTGAGGTGTTTTGTGGAAGTTATTACATTTTTAGGGTTTCGCCTAAATTTTCTTCACAAGTTGTATTTTTTGAATTAATTTTCTAAATTTTTACCAAATTTCAAATACCATTCATAAATATATGGTAAAAATTTCAAAATTTTTGGATCTAGTTTGAAGAAGATATTGATATTTTTAGGGTTTTACATAAAATCGGTCTACAGGTTGTAATTTTCCATCTTTCCTTGATTTTTTACATATTCGGAAAGCTCTCACAATTTTAGTAGGGGTTACTTTTTGTGGTTTCAGATTGGAGGTGAAATTATAGATGAAATCATCAGGTCAAATATTGTCCAAAGGAGTACGTTTGTGAAACCCTAATTTTTGGGCATGATGGATATACCAATTTTCTATGGCAATGGGGAAATTGATGCAAAAAAATGGTGGATACAATTTAAACAAATGTATTTTGAAGAATTTTTAGTATGGGTTAGTTTTTATCTTCATCTTTGTGGGAAAGCAAGACATTGGTATTATTATTTGGCTATAGATCTATTGGATTGGGATTGAGAGGAAATGGAGGATATTTTCTTAGCTAGATGGGAAACAAAAAAGAAACACAATTTTTTTGAAGAATAAGAAGAAGAAGAAAATATTGATGATGAAGCTGCTACACATGATAGTGCATCTCTAAGGAAGGAAGCTTCAATATTTTAGTTTGAAGGGTGCATTCAAATAAAAAAGGTAATTGTTTCCATAAACCCTAACGAACAAATATAACTTCATCAATATGGATGTAGCTCACAATATACATGTGCAAACAAAGCATATCAAGGAATCTCAAATGGATGGTAAGAAGATTCAAGTTTTTGAAGATTTAAAGCTTTCTATGGATAAATATGTTTTACATTTATATTTTTATGCTTTAGATATGGATGGTATGGATATTGTTCTTGGATATCCTTGGTTAGAGACATTGGGAACAATTAATATTAATGTGCAAAAGAAATTCATGAAATTATGGTACAAGAGAAAGAAAATTACATTGCAAGATATCACACTTAACAAGGAAAAAAGTAATGTAAAATTAGATCATGAAGATGAATTTGAAGATGGCGAAGAAGGGAATAAGGATGAATCAGAAGGAGAGGATGAAGAACATGATGAAAAAGTAAAAATAGTTTCTCTACTCAAGAGAAAAAAGAAATAGGAAACAAGTTGGAAGAGGAAAAGAAAGTGGAGAAAAAGATTGATAAGGTTGAGCATACTAAGGTTGCACCATATAGACACCCACATCATCACGAGAGGAAAAAATCATGGAGACATGCTAGGACACACAAGGGCAACAATCTATATGGATATACAGGGAATTGGAGGAGTAATAATTTTGGCTATACATGGAATCAATGGAACAATAATTATATGACATGGAATCACATGAATAATAATTATGGATATGCATGGATGCCGAGAAGGAACACATATGGACCAGTATGGAACCAGATGAGCAAAATGGAATATGGAATCAAGTTTGGAGCAACATCACCCACTAGGATTTCATATGGGTAGTTGGATGATCGAGCATGGCTGAAAGTGTGCAATAATTTAAAGCACACTCATTATATGGCTTCTTCTTATGTTTCGGGAATGAAACATGTCAAAGAGGGAGGCAATGCTATGTACCTTGGGATATGATAATATAATATATATGGGTTGATGGAGATTCCGACATGTGGCACACATCCCCTTAGTTATATGTATGGGTTCACATGGGATATAATATTATAATGTATATGGGTTGATGGAGATGCCGACATGTGGCACACATCCCCTTAGTTAGTTATATGGGCTCACATAGGAATTAATTATATTGGGTAATGGGTCGGCCTACATTGGGATTAGGTGTTACCCATCCTATTTAAAGGATGTGAGTATCATTATGAGGAGGTCAAGTATGCATGAGTAGATTGTTTACTTGGTAGAGGTATATTGGAGGTGTCCCCCTCGAAGTGAATTCCCATCTTGGGAGATTGTGGAGTTACTCCTTCCTTAAGAGAGCATTATATGGTGTTGCCCTACCTCAAGGGTATTATTCTGCATATATTGAATATTAGGGCATCTTGGCCCCCATATATCTTGTGTTGTGTTATCTTCTACAATTTATTTATTTATTATATGCAAGGTTCTTATCATAATCCTCGCCTCTCAACCAATGAGGCATCAATACGCTTTTTAGGGTTTCCCCACTATCAATGAGAACCCTAACTCATTGACCCTACATAACTCCTCTAATCCTAAATTCCTTGTACATCGATTACTTGTAGACAATGTGGCTATAATCTCATGAGGAAAAGTCTCCTCCTCCCGCCCCTGCATCAGCACTATCCAATGCAACCCCATCTCCATCATCCATCTCTCGAGTCTCTAACTCCTCACCTTGGTTACCCTTGCTCTCCTCGAAGACCTCAAGGAATTGGGCCTTCCTCTACCTTTCAACCATGTCCTAGAATCCAAGGTGTGTGGAAATTGAAACATAGTTTCTTTCGCCTCGACTCATCTCTGTCCTCTCAAGAAATGATTGGCTTCTTAGCCACCTCCTGCCTCAAAGTGGAGGCTTCCTTTGCTGAATTTTTTCTGATCCAGATGGATGTTCCCTTTCATGGTAATTGAATGTGAGGTGGAACCCTCAACTTTGGATTGGATAACTCCAAGTCTCGAGCTCTCCTAACTTGACCTCGTGTGCGAAGAAGAAGGTTCAAATGCCTTCACAAACCTAGTGAACGCACCTATCAAACCTATTATGAATAGTGAAATCAACCTCATCTCCATGACATCAAGTACCATGACTGATAATCTCTGAAAATTTGTGATGTATTGGTCCAGGGGACCGGTTTGTCTCCAATGAGTCCACTCCTTGAAATACATCAAGGTACCTCTTATCAAATCTACTCACCAACCTCGTGAACTCTACATAAGTAGTAATGTGTATGTGTCCTCCTGTGAAATTAACCCATGATGCCACCCATCATGAGTGTCTCCCTCAAGATGTAAGATTACAAAATTAATTGCATCTTCCTCACATATAGATTCAAGTCGGAGTATGTCTTCAACTTCAACCCAAGATGGTGCAGCAGACACTTCTTAGAACCATCGAAGTGTTGAATGGAATTTTGTCCCAATATCCTCTCAGTAACTTTGTACCTATTTTGATTATCTCTCTTAGGTCTACTACCAAATTTCATTTTGTAATATTCCCGAAAGACATGTTGTTACAAAATCCCTCACTTAAGGTTTGGTTCCTCTCCTAACAAGACTCTTCATCCAAATTATCTACTTGTTGTTGTACACCATGAAACTTCCGGATCCTTCAAGAAAGAAGGTTCGTGAAGCCCCAAGGGCATGACAAAAGAATGGGGAGGCCACTCGGCATGAATGTCCACTCTCACCTCATTGACCAGCATTTGTCCCGTATTGCTATTTTCTCCTCTCATTATGACTGTTGTTATACACATTCCAACAGGCTGAAGATGATTAAAAAATATTCTCTTACCCTTTTTAGCAATCATAGAACCAACGCTAATACCTTGAGAGGTACTCTCCCTTCTTGCAATGGAGTCTCCAATGAATAAATCATGGTTATAACACTTGTAATCCCAAAAGACACATTTGAATATCTTCTTTTTCTTATGAAATCGAGTCACAAAGTTTTTAAAATTAGAATTGATAGTTTTGGATAATTGCCACATATTACTAGGATCCCATAGCTTATAATGCCCACGAGCCCTTGTATTTGTTAAGTGAGCTAAAACTTTCCCCATATATCATCCACAAGATTCTCATATACACATAGGTTAGCAATGGTCCAACAAACTCCATGATGAAGACTTCATCATCTACCATACCATGCATCTCATGATGGAAATAAATTGGAATGGGAAACAATAAATAAGACACATTAATGTGCTCTTCATACCTTTCAAGGCCATCAATGTCCTCTGTGTGTTCAAGATAGACATATGTTGAACTGCCCCCAACATTGTTTCCCGAGTGCTTGTTGAAAGTATCTGAAAGTTGATCAAAAGTTACTAGTTTAAAAATTACAGTAGGCAGAAATTTTACACAAGTGTCCATGTGAGGCTCCTCCTCATGTGCCAACTACTCCATAGAGTCTTCTTTCATGGGTGTAGACTTCCTTGCATCAATTTCCCTCATCGTTTCCTTGAACTCTTGTATGTGTTGTCTTGCTTGAGTCGCTATCAACCTAGCAGCTCTAGCTTTGTTATTCCATTCCTCACACTTTTTAAGAGTTTCCATTACATCCTCCTTGCTTGCATAAACAAGTTTCTTCTCCTGAGCTGGAATAATTTCTCTAACAAGAAAAGTTTCACTAATGCAATTATTTTGCTCAATGGAAATCATACCCTTTTTTCTAGAAGCTTCTTCTACAAATGAGTTCTTTTGTAATTCAGGTACCGGTATATGATGATCTCACTTGGGCTTGCTACCAATCTTCATCATGTAATAATCTAGAAATGACATATTATCTCTGAAACCCTTACTCAAAGATTGGTATTTCCTCCAACAAGAATCCTCATCAATCACCTCTATTGGCCGCCCTCTATCACTGTTCTCACCATGTTCCTTATTGTCCCTAGATCTACTTTGATTCACATTCTGAGTGAGCTGGCTCAAATAAAGGTTAGTGGCTTCCTATTGTTTCACCATGTTGGTGAACATTTCCTTCATAAAACCCACATTGAGATCTTTCCAAACTACCATATTTAACCCACACAGGCTAGAGGAACAAAACTCTGATACCACTGTAATATCCCTTATGGGATACTACTTAAAAATGCACCAAATATTGAAAATTTACAGCCAAATAAAATATTGATTTATGTAGATTTTTACAGTAAGGACAATAAACTAAATAAAATCAATATCTCCCAAAATATCCACTCGAATTACTTGAAATTTAAAGAGAGCTTGATATTATTATAGAGGACATAATAAAACTATTTTCTGAATTTTACACGAATTAAAATGTTGCCAAAAAAGCACAAGGTGCCCTAGAACTGGAAAACTTCAAAGGTTCGTAAATCCCCAAATACAAGAGCAAAAATTAAGGGTCTTTGGAAATAACATTAACTGAGTATAGGAAATGATGTTTCAACCTTTATATCTAAGGGGACCAACTGTAAAACCCTCCAAATAATGCTGCAAGTCACCTAGCTGGGAAAAAGGGGTTGAAAATTGATGAAGATGCCTTCAAGGAGATGCCACACCTTTCCCAAATGGATGTCGTGAATCTGATCCAAAATCCCTCTGTTATATTCCCCAAATGTCCCCAAAAATCCTCAATCCCTTCCTCTAAACCCTCTGTTATTATCTCTGTGACATAACCCTGAAAGCAGCTCCAAAAATGACAGACTAGGGTAGATATCTCACTACCGAAGAATGCCCTGCTAGCTAGGGACGAGTCTCTCACCACCGAAGCTAGGGTCCCTATGGAATTTCACTCCACAAGTTGTAGATGTGCAACAGTTGCTGCACATGAAGGAGGCTAAAATTTATGTGAAAAAGTTCCTCTCCTTTCTCTCCCAGCTCATTATATACATTCCAAGGCAAAAGAGCCCTAATAGACTTAGATGTTTCATTCCACGGAGGGGTCAATAAAATAAAAGTAACTAAAGTTACTTTTTCCTGTTTAAGTCACCAAGGTCCAAAGTGACCCCCAAATGCCAAACTTGAATATTAGCACCATGCGGCCCCTTCCCAAAAGCTCCCAGCGTCCCACCCCATGGGTATGACCACGACTTGGACTCGACTTGACCCTTAGGCCTTTGGCATAAGAAAGGGGACATTACAAAAAGTTAGGATTCTAAAATTTCTTGCTCAATCATGGTCTTCAAATTCTCCTATATGGTTTCCTCGATTTCCTCTAGGTAAATCAAACACGAATAAGAGGACCTCTTCTTCCATAGAAATATTTTAGGTTAAGTTTCCCCTATTTTCTATTAATAGTAGTATTTTAGGCCTAAGTGTGCCAAGGAAATAATACTTTTTCATATGGATAGGAATTGAAAGGCCTAATATTTTTTGTTTTGGGCTCACAAAATAGCACATTAGTAATAAATTTCCATGTTCATATTTGGTATTCATTGGGTACCGATTATTTAAAGAGCCAATTTTTAGAAGGAACATATTTGTGCAAGATACCGGTCGGAAGCATCAAAAGTGCTACTGTCCAACGATACAAATAAATTTGATCACTGGCAATCGATCAATGACATTTTCTATGCTACTAGCTGGTAGCATTATTGATGCTACCAGCCGGTAGCATTCTCCAATCTTTAGACCGGTAGCATTTCTTCTACTTTCAGTTGGTAGCATGCACAACACTATCGGACAACAACATACACAATGTTATTCATGACCAATCATCAGATTCCTATAACCATTCAAAATTTTAATCACCCTATACAAGCATCAATTTGCATTATCAATAACAGACATCCTAAGTTAACAAGGCTTAGGGCCTAGTTGTAAACCCTTGTCTTTTAAGATACCCACAATTGAAGGTTAGATGTGGATAAAATCTATCTGTGAATGCATATTAGTCACTTAGAGGAATCAAGGAACTACCCATATTCAAAAGAATCACCTCATACCTATGAATGATGAAACCTTGATATGTTCACCGATGCACAAGCATCAAGAGGGTATATGTTATTTCATTGACTTGAATTACAATATAATTTCCACATGGCCAACATCACCCTCTAATTCAATATTCATAAACAAAATATCTACTAGAAGAATACAGAGTCCACCATCTAAAGATAAAAGGAATGGCTCTTGTTATACCCTGATTCACTCCCAATTAGGTTATTTATTTCATAACTCATAAAATCTCAAAGTTGTTAAACAATGAAAGCTCCAAAATTAAGAATCTGAATTTATCTTGATGATATCATCAAGAATTTTATAAAACTTGGCATCCACTGGACCATGTTCATTATGGGTGAGCTCATGCAACTTAGTGCCCAACAAGGCCTCATAAGGGTAGAAATATGATTCCTTGTCAAGCCTCCTTAATATGATCTTAACTTGTGCTCCTCCTCTAACAATTAATCCTAAAAGAGAAGGATCGCTAGGGATGCAACCAATAAAGAAAGAAAAAATGCAACAAGTTTTTAAAAAATCCTAGACAACATGAACAAAATTCATGAATCATACTAAAAGCACCCGACATTTTAAACCGCAATAACCACAAGAGTTGCAACAACATACAAGTCATAAAATCCATATGATACTCTCCAAATTCCATAGCAAGCTATAGAAAATCTCAAAGACGCTAAATTGCAAACACAAAGGAGAAATTGGAGACATTTTTGAATGAAGGAAAATGAGTTGTTATAATCATCCTTTTCTAATATAATGCGATTTAAACAATAGATAATGCAATTTATGGTGAGAGAAAATGAACAAAAGGTAGGATTTATTTTTAATTTATAACCAAGAATCATGTTGTAGAAACGACAATATAGATGATTCTAAAAACCATTTTGACACATTCGTAGGTGTTTAAAAATTCATTAAGGAGGCCCTAAATGCATTACATAAACTGTATACATATTTGTTTTCCTTTTGAATCTTTTTTAAATACATGTTCCCACCCCATAGTAAAATTTGATTGAAGAATTAAATCATTCCACCAAAAGGTGCAATTTTAATATAAAATTTACCTCCAATCTTAGATATTCTTAAATATTGTACATAATATGATGTGTCACAAAATTTAATAGATGATAAGGTGTGTTCCTTTTTTAGCACTAATAAAATAATTAAACATTGCTTCTATAAGAAACACGAAAAAAATTGTGGAATTTAAAAAAAAAAACTATTGATAGCAAGTGATAGTCATGCACCAGATACATCTTAGACAAGTAACCTTATATTACCCAAGTATTAATTATTTGAAACAACATATCGTAATGATTGATATAAAAAAATTGTATAAAAAATACTAATTTCAATAATCTATAAATACATGCCTTACTATTCAAAAATTCATGCACCTACTTTAAAAATACTTATTCATTTTCAATTGATGGCTAGTAAAAACTTACCACAAATGCATAAAAAACACAATAATAGTTGTTTGTATTCATCCCCATGCTTTTTCATTCCTTTTGATTTATCGCGCCCTAATAAACTATTTTATGAATCCATTCAACTACAACCACTCAATTGTATAATTACGCCAAAGGCGTATTCCATTTTATATAAAGGGAAAAGGTATCACTTGGGTCTAACACGGCCATACAACCGTATCGTCGTAAAATCAGATGACCCGAGTGTTTTTGAATCAGAAAGTCCAAAAAACAAGGTTCAATATAATTACCATGAAGCATAGGTTAAATTTGATGCACGTTTAAACCTTTGGCATTTGCAATCTTTATTATGTAATGGATCAGGTTTCAACACATTGTTTGTGGATCACATTCACCCATCAAGGGAAAGACATGGACACCTCTATAACTTGTTGTTCTACTAAGGTTGGTCCTCGCAACCCATAACCCGCTCTCTCTACATATACGCACACATAAGGCATTGTTTTACACAATTAGGTTAAGGCTTGAACTATCTATTTCAAATGGTCCATGAAGCCAAGTAGTCATTATTTTACTTTATGGCATTTTGTATATCATGGTGTAAAACTCTCAATATTGTAAATGGTGGAGAAATTTTGTATATAATATTGTATTTTCATTGAGGTGGAGAACTCTTGACTACTTTGGCCATTGTTGTTTTGAAATAATTTTTCCTTTTTTTTCATGTTGTATTATGAAGAATGTTTACCTTCTTTAGCATCTTCTATCGACTCTCAAGTATCTTTGATGCCTTTTACCAACTATCAAGTATCTTCGAGGGCTCACCCACACTATTTTTGATGTAACACACATATTCAAACTCTAGTACAATGATTTTATATCATTTCTCATTTATTGTTTGTATTTGACATCATTATCAATGATACAAATAACTCCAATAACTTTATGAAGATTCCACATATCCTATGTGCTTGTTTATGTCATTGACATGTTGGTTTTTATGTTAACATGTTTGACTCTAGGGAACTTGTGTTTGTGTCTAGTTGCAAAGTTCAAAAATATGGATTATGATCATTGTAAACAAATCATGTCAGATGAAAAATATTAGATTTAGTCAATCCATTAACATGAAATGTGTTGAAAAAGACTTGAATGCCCAACAGGCCATTGGCCTTGAAAGTTGAAAATTGAAGGTTAAACAGGTTCTTGAATCTAAGCTCCAACAAGAAACAAGCTAGAGATATTATGGGTGTGCGAAAAGACTTGTTGATGATTAATTGAAAGCATGTGTGAAGTGTAGACTTCTGGAGCATGTGAAGTATCTTAGAGAACTAAGATGTCAAGAAAACAAAATAATCCAGGGGTTAATGAAATTTTGGAGGTTCAATGGAAAGATGGGATAATCCATCCAAAATATCACCCCCAACATCAACTGCTTGAAATGGGTTATACATTCAAACTCAGTTGTTGTCAATGCTTCCAACATTGTTACCCGTGTTATCTTTGTAGTCTATGTGAAAAAGTTGTTGTCAATGCTTCCAGCATTGTTACCCGTGTTAACTTCAGTAGTGTATGTGAAAAAGTTGTAATATGTAATAAATGTATTGAAGGCTAACATATCTCCTTAAGAGGGAAGAGAAAATTGCAGGAACATGAGTATCGTTGTATTATCCAAAAACAACTATTATTTGTACATGTGTTTGGGATGCCTTTCCTTTGAATATTAAATAATGTTTCTCTATACTAAATAAAGTTTTGTCACCGTTCTTATAGAAAATATATTATTTACAAGTAATTGGGCCTAAAAATGTATTATTTGTAAATACTAGGAGATTCTATTATGTATTGTTTAGATATTCATTTCTACATTGCTATAGAGGTTTGAAGTGGAATAGTAAAAGGCATAATCTATTTTTCATATATATTTTATCCTTTATGACTATTATTCAATAACGTATTTTGTGATATATATTTTATCCTTTATGAATATTAATAATATAAATGAGCTAAAAGATATTAATATTTAATAAAAAAATCAAATTGTATAAAATAATATGGTTAAAAGATTAAATATTGTATTCAATTGAGACTAGAGCCATAAAAATGTGAACATAACAACTTGTTTTTCCAAATTACATAAAATAAAATATTGGAATTTAAAGAGTTATTAACAAAATACATAAAAAGACTACTTGTATGCTCATATTTGATGTATTGCAAATTTACAGATTTATTAACAAAATACATCTGAATAGAATGTGAATCGAACCCAAAATGTTGGAATTTTGTGTTTCCCATTTGATCAACTCTATAATTTTTGAATTTTTAACATTCAAATTATGGTGGGAAAGGAACTCAGAGAAGCTCTTTGCCAAGTGGATAAGGGCACTAGTCCTCAAACCTATATTTCTTGTCGTGTGTTCACATTTTTAATCCTTGAAGGGCCTTTTTCATAGCTTGCTATTCTTGGGAAAATGAAGACCCTAGTGTTGAGGTGGATGCTAGGATGAATTTAGCTTTGTGATATTCTCGTTCTAGGTCTTTTTGAAAATCAGATGGATTCTTTTGATGGGGTGGCTCATTAATATCTATATATCTATTTCCGAAGCAAGTGTTTCTACTTGGTGGGAGAGTTGTATTTGATTTTATAGGACTTGGTTTTGATCCCACTCCATGTGGTTGTCTATATTGAATATCCCTTTTTCTAGCTTTGAAATGGTCAAGATAATTATAGATTCAATTAAGGGATCATCTCGCTTAAAGGGATTTTTGCTCATGGTAGGATTTTCTTGGTTAGGATCTCTTTGACTTATGATTTATTTGAGGTTCTCAAGATTGTAATTAGGAAGTAATTTAGTGCCAACACTAATGAGCTATTGAAGTAGGTCATCACTATTATCATAAAGGTATTGATCAAGTTGAGCCCTTGTTCTATTGAGAGCAACTCATAACAACTACCTTGATTTTATTCTTCTTGATTAACAAGGTTGTCCTCATCACTGTACCATGAGGTTGCTCAGTGTTCCACGAATTTTCAAGAGGATCTTCTTGATGTGTGTTTCTTCCCACCCTAACCCTATACCCAGTTTCAGGGGCCATTTTTATGTCTTTAATTTGTGGCTAAGATTTTTTTGGATTTAGTTTGGAATTGGATTAGTTGGATGTAAGATTGTGGGTTAAATTTATAGGCTAGATTTGTGATTAGGAATAAGCTTGATTAACTTTTTGATTTAATGTGAGCTAGAATATTAAGTGATAACCCTTGATATTGAAATTTTAAAGATGATATTGATGTTTATTGGGTATATATAACCATAGTTGATTGGATTAAAAGATTGATTAAAGTAGATGGTTGGATGTTTGTTTAGATTTCAATAGTTGATTTAGGGTTTTGGGATACCTTTTGATTTGGAATCTTGATCAAGATTAATAGGGTTTTGAGGGATTATTAGATATGGAGTGTATAAAGGGGATGAAAAGGATGTTTAGATGGTAGTTCTAACAAGTAACTTATATTGTTTAGGTATTTTTCTGAACAAGAACAAATGGTGATAGATCTTGGTTGTGTTTGGTGGTTTCTTGATAGTGTGCTTAGATTGGAACTCAAATGAGTGAAGATAACAGTTTTGGATGTGTATGGTTGGTTTTATTAAATAAATTTTTGTGCTAAATGATGGATGATTAGAGATGATTTAGTGGAATGGTTTGGTTTTGATTTTAGTGCAAGATTTACAAACATACTAGTTTCACACAAGACACAAGTAAGATTATACAAACCACAAGCCCTAATGTTATAGACACAATATTATGCACTTATGACAATTACATTATACCTCTAGTATGTTGTTATATACATGATTTCTAAGTATGAAGATTAAAAATGTTGACACCTTTTTCCAATTCCTTCTATTGCTTTGATTGGTTTTGATATAGAAGGATGTGTAAGATCCTACCATGTTCATCAATCCAATGGCCATAATTTACTTGAATTCATCAACTCGAAAACCCTTAATTTAAAAAAAAAAATTTAGAGCCTTAATATTTTAGCCTTCATCATAATTAGATCATGTTTTGAAAAATATCTTCAAAATGTATACACAAAATCTATGCATTTGGGTACATTTCTTTGTCCTAAAGCATACTAATGTATACAAGATTCATAAGCAAGAAAACTAGTGGTTGACAACTTCTTTTGGGCCTTCTTTTTAATCTCTTGCACTTTTATTGGCCTCACACATCTTACAACCTTGTCGGAACTTAAATTGATTTATCATTTATGGCCTCAGACACTAGCGCCTAGTTAAGACACAAGCGCTCATGCACTCGTATCCCTCCTTGGTGCTCATGTCCCTCTGTATCCTATTCTAATTATTTTGGGTCTCTTTTACGTTTTGGTCACCTTTAATCACTTTGGGTTGGCCTTTCAGCTATCAATTACAAAATTCAAATAAGGGAATCATATATATATACTTAGTTACTTCTCCAAAATTAGGGGCCAAGCACTAGCATTATCTATTATCACCTAAGCCTACATCCAAAGGCACAAAGAGCATTACAAAGCATCCATATAGCATACTCACTCAAGCAACAAGGGCTTTACCACTCTGTGCATACACAACATAGGAGGGGAAAGTCTATTCTATTCCATCTCACACATTTGCATACTTGGAGCATTCTAGATCTAGCCCGTTATCATAGTGCAACTTGCATAAGGGCATCCTAGGGCATCATTACACACACATTCACACGAACTACATGGAGTCTGAGACGTAGTGCAATGCTCAGTCGTAAGATCACTCTTTAGGTGACCAGAGGGTCAGTTTGACTCCACATTTTACATCTTATTTATTATGTTTGATGTGGTTTATGGGTATGTGAAGCTAGATATCAATTTTGCAGGTTACATGTATGATTGAAAACATTATAAAAAAATCAAAACGACAAAATAAGATTAATAACGAAGCTCCTCTAGTCATGAAAAGATCATAGCCCAGAAATTGAGAAGACACTAACACCAAGGCACTCCTGTCCTCTCGTGGGCACTTCTGTCTTGCACATCTCTGAGTTTCAGAACCTCCAGTAAGTCTCAATAACATTGCTTTGAGTATGTATCGACAATATCCAAGCCCAGATCATCTCCAGATTGCACAAGAACAACTAAGTCATCTTCCCTCTCTCTTTTGCTTAGGGTTTCATATCTTTACATGCTTGTTGTTTGTCCGTTTGTTATATTCTATCAATTGTATATCATTCATTACAATAGTTACTATGAAATAAGATTTAATTAAATCTATATTAAATCACAAAATAAAAAAACTAAATTTTAACTCATACAAAAATCATGCTATGCCCAATGATAAAATTTGAAACATAATGACTTAATGTGGAAATAGTCCCACTTAAAAATGGGTATCCCTAAACGACCCCTCACAGGCTTTGCTAGAAACCCTAAGTGATTCCCTTCTTATGCGAATGGTGGTGAAAATATAGATTGCCTTTTCTCTAGAGGTGGAAAAGTTCTTCAGGAAAACGTTCACGAGATAGGGAGGGCATGCACAAAGCACGAGAACAATTGAAGTTCGTAGACCTATTTCTTGATATTTCGGTGGTAGCACCATCTAGTCAATCCCTTGCACAGGCTTCAAAAACTCTAAACATCCTCCTAGCTGTGTGAATGGAGGCGGAAACATATCATCTAGAGGGGGAATGACATTGGGTGGGAGTGGATCACCTAGAACCACTGACTGTGATTTCCCAGAGGTGGCTGAGTTTTCCAGGAGAACATTGATCCAAATCTTATGTGTGGCCATGGATATGAGCATAAACAGGAAACACAAAACATAGAACATAGATGGTTCACAAACTTATTTCCTAAGATTTCATTGGTAGTGTCATTTGGATCTTTGATTCCATTTGGGGGCTTCACTCAGACTGCTAACAACAATAAGATAAAGTCTAAAATCCCCACCACTAAGGTTTCCTCCCTTGTTGCAACGATGGAAGCTATGGGCCAGAGATCATTCAGGGAGGTTTTGCAGAAAAAGCCAGAGTTTTAAGAATGAATCCTGCTAAGAGCAACCAATGCATAACCTTTGGAGATGAAGTCCTTGAAATATAAACATTTTATCAAGATCATGCCTTAATTTGTAGATTCGCTAGACTCTGGCCTAGCCTGCCTATCTTACATGCATGGATCTCCAAGCATTGGATCCCGCTCCTAGAAGGAAGGTTAGATCTCTACCCTTGTGTTAAGGGAATTTTTATTGTTGCTTTCAAATCCATTGTTGATAAGGATATCATTGCCAGGCAACTATGGGTCTGTCAACAAAGATACCTCATTTTAAACCCCTGGTTCCAATCATTTAATCCTCTCACTGAATCTTTCTCCATGAAAACCGATCTAGATTCAATTACCCCACTTCCTCTTCAATTTTGGGATCAAAAGTGTCTGATATCCATAGGAAATGCCTGGGTAGTATCATTAACATTGACTCCCAAATATTTGATTTTACACATACAACCTATGCAAGAATTCTTGTCAAGGTTGATATTTCAAAGGATCTTCCAGCTCATATTGAGCTAAAAGTGCAAAATAGAATTTGGACTCAGCCTTTGGACTATGAAGGTCTTCCTTTTAGATGCAAGATATGTTTCTCTTTAGGAAATTTGGCCGCTAATTGTGAGATAGTAAAACAGAAAAATGAGAAGGCTAACTAGTGGAAAAATTCCCTCTCGGAACATCTGGTTTTCAACCTAAAGACATCCTTGATGCGGATGCGGATGTGGATACTGATTTTGATGTTAATGTTGACACTGACATGGAAGACATGATGGAAAATGTCCTCGTAACCCCTTTGAGTGAAATCACAGATCATGCAAAGACGGAGTCATCCAGGATGAAATTAAAAGAACTGAAACATTGAACCAAACATGTCTATAGCGGCTAAGGGCCCCCCTTGTTCAAACAATACATATCAACCAATAGCTAATCTTGAAGTTCTTATTCCTATACGGAAAACTTCGGATGATTGGATTACGGTTCGGAAAAAGAAAAAAATTATTTCCAAGAACACAGCTTTTCCACCGAGGTAGTTTTCCACTGTTGATTCGGCTAGTCCGTATTGCTTCACATCTCTTTGTCGGACATCAGTTGTTTGATTGTTGTACATTAGTTATTTTTTTGTTGATGTGTTGTTGGTTTTGGGAACTTCTCTGCACGGAGTGTTTTCTTTTCTGTTGTTTGGGCCTTAATTGTTTAAATTTGGCTTCTGAGTCTTTTTGTACAAGGGTATAGTCCCTTTCAAAAAACTATTTGCCATTAATAAAAAAATTGACACCATCAACAAGAACATAACAAAAACACTATAAATAAATCATGAAACCTTAAGTATTTACTAAAAACATTAAGAAAACCTAAAGTTTACCCTTATAAAGAAAAACATAAACATGAAAAAATGGGTCAATGCATTTTCTATATAAAATATATAAAGTAAGCACAAAATTCTTAATTTATGCATCTACTTGACAATATTTTAAACACGTGAATGTGTGAGATATTGATTTTCAATGGTTACGATTTTGAACCATGCACAAAATCTCTAGTTAATAATTTGATGAACAAAACTTAAATAAGAAATCATCAAATATTCAAAACTATATGTAACCATGTTTGAATATCTAAAAAGAAAAAATCTTGGCAAACATCATCTAAAAAGGGTTATGAGGAAGAAAAAATTAACATAATGAAAAGTTATGGTTGATGAACACTATGAACCAAACCTTAACCCTTTATTTAAAGCTCGTAACTTTATATAGCCTTTCTTTTAGACATGTGATATATCGAGTTGGAGCTTTAAGAAAGAGTTATTATATACCAAATTTCAAGTAAATATAATCTTCACACATGACTATTGCTTGCACATCATGTCTTATTGAAGCCTTTAAGGAGCATTCCATCCTATCTCCACCGTACATTCATGATATAAATAGAAAAGTAATTTCCAAAACTTTTGTTCACTCAAGAAAGGCCAAATTTCCGTTATGCCAAGGCATATTGACATACAACATATTTTAAGACATTTTGATAGAACAAACAAAGTTATTCACTTTGAAACCATTTTAAAAATATGCTTATTTCACAAGCCACGTTCTTGAAGCATGCCACATCAATCTCATGAAAACTTTAAATTGTTAGGTGGATGTCCAAGAAGAGAGGAAAAAAATGATGAAACAGCTTTAAAATACATAGGGAATGTATGTATAGAACCTAAAAACAAAACATTTGTGAACACCCACCCTATAAGAACAAAATCTATAAAAAAACCCATTAATGGTAAAATCCTTCCCAAATAGGGTTTAAAAAATAATCTAACAACACGACAAGATATGAACCAACATTTTTATGTATCATGTAGTAATTTATCTCCCGAGATGCCATTATCAATGATTAGAAAATACATAGTGCATAGAGTGATGAAAATTCTTGTCTTTCTCATGAGATTACTTAACCACTCCATACATAACCAAGTCTCTACAGTGATTCTTATTAGTCCTAAATGATACAATATATTATGGAGGATTTATCATCACTCAATTCTTTGGCCTTCATGGATTGTTCCATGTTTCCAATACGGTGCTACTAAGCATTTGAAATCATTGACTACATTTACCCGCATCTCCAATTTGGGCATTTGAAATGGCATTGCTTGGTTGGTAGGATAATGATAACATTTTATATTTTTAACAAAATTGTATGCAATATTATAAATTTTTAAACTAGTTACCCAAAAATTTACTGATTTATTTGGAATTGGGGATTCATTGTTTCAACATTTGACACTTGTAGTTTTACAACATTTCAGCTTCTCTAATTTATGGAAGCATGATATTTGGTCTATCCCTTGAAAATGAATTTGTATGGATTGATTGGAAAACTTTTCTAGCCCATAAAATAGTTCAAAAGGGAGTTTATACTATAATTTAAAAATCCTTATTCTTTCTCACATATTCGTATGGTATGATATATTTTTTATTTTGTTTTTCTTTACTCGTATTCATGCACCTTAAAGAAGTTCTACATATCCCTCATGCACGTTCGCGGGGGATATTTAATTAAAAACAGTCAAATTTTGAACAAACGAATGTTGTGGCACAATGGTGGGCCTCTTGCCTGGTATTTAGGAGGTCGCAAGTTTGAATCTACCTATCTCCCTACGAATGTGCGTGAGAGATAGGCTCAGCCCCTAAAGATTGCAACTACCTATAGGGTGAGGAAAATTGATTTTCTACATGGATTGAGGTCATGTGCGATGATTTGGAAAAATCTTTTAAATCTTTGAATGGAGATTCCAATGTGAAGGTTATTATCTTCAAAGGTGTTGGTCATACATTCTATTCTAGAGTGGTATGTTTCCTGAACCCACTTCTCATTACATATATATGGATGTACGTTTTATAAATCCATTCTCATATTATTTTACTGAACTCCCATCTCATCTTATTCAATTGCGTATGCAAATATATTTTCCTAAATCTAGAATCTATTTTCATTTTAATTATGGAAGCCCATTTTTCATCAAATTTTTATTTTTCCGAACCGATAAGAAAATATAAGAATAATAGAAAATAAAACAACACATATAGAAATTAAACACCGCAAATAAAACTCATAAAATTAAATAAAAAATAACAACATTACTATGTGTCTATTATCGCATCGCTTACATAAGCTTCAACACAATCTACTCCTCTTACAAACAATGATTACATGTGCCTCTAATATAGAGGTCTTTATCATAAAAATAAATTATCCCTAAACATACTCCTACTAAAACAAGGCATGCTTTTAAAAGAAAGATTTATCTTTTCCTAAAAATAAGAATCATAAAGCTAGACTATTTTATTTAAAACTAAAGCATCTAAATCATGAAAAAATAAAGTTTTTTCTTTTATTTGATTTTCCTAGTAATAATATTTGGGATAAATTATATATTTCTAAAACTCCCCTTAATTTTGACATCCAATGTTTTATTATTCTAGAGATGAGTGTGCATTTCAGATCCAACATATTCTTAACCACAAACTCCTAGATAACTTCTCAAGTACTCAAAAACTTCCTTTCCCAAAGCTTTTGTAAAGATATCAAAGCAAACTAATCTTCAGATATTTAAAACTCAAGACTTATTTCTTTGTTGTTAACCAAATCCCCGATGAAATGATACATCATGTCCATATGTTTGCTCTTCTTGTGAAAAACATGAGTTTTGGACAATGGTATTGCTAAGTTATTATAACAAAAGTTTGTGTAGTGTCATCCTATGTTGCATCAAATCTTTCAACACTCTTCTCATCCAAACAAATTGATATGCTACTCATGTTGCTGCTACATACTCTTCCTCTACAAAGATAGTGTGACTATGGGCTTCTTCTTTGATTCCCATGAAACTACTCATGTTCCAAAGTGAAAAACCTAGCCGGATGTGCTTTTCATATCATCTATAATGCCCACACTTTCACTATCTATATAACATATGAGTTTGAACTCATCTAATGTTGAATAAAAAATTCCATGATTCTTAGTTCCAAATACATACCTCAAAATCCTTTTTCCAGCTTGCCAATATGAATCTTTAGATGATCCCATGAACCTTGAGATGAGGATCACACCATACATAATATCAGACCTTTTTGTCATCAAATACATATGACTTCCAATTAACCTTTTGAACAATGTTGGATCCACAAATGACCCGCTATCTTTTTTACTTAACTTCAAACCTAATACAACTGGTGTTGGCAATGGCTTACAATTTAACGTGTAAATATCTTCAAGACGTCATTAGCATACTTTTCTTATGAAATAAAAATCCATCTTTGATTATTGAACGTCAATGCCCAAAAAGTAGTACATAAGACCTAGATATTTCATCTCAAATTATTTCTTCATAGATGATTTGAATGAATCTGTAGATAGGTCTCCAGTTATGATTAAATCGTCCACATACAAAAAAACAATCAAAATCTTACCTTGTTCATTTATCTTGATGTATAAAGTAGGCTCATTGTTGCACCTACTAAAGCCATCATGAATCAATTAAGAATCAATCATATTGTTCCATGCTCTAGGCACTTGCTTGAGTCCATAGGGTGATTTTCTCAATTTGTACACCTTTCCTTCATGAACTTCAATCTTATGACCTTCTGGTTGATTCACATATACTTCCTCTTCAAGAAATCCATTCAAGAATGTTGATTTTACATCCATTTGATATATATGCCATTTTTTGAGCTGCAATTGCTAAAATTGTTCTTACCGTTTCCAAACATGCTATTGGTGCAAATGTCTCATTGTAATCGTGTCATGCCTCATTCAACACGAAGTACAAAATGTCCAGTGAAATAACAATAATATTAATAATAATGGTATATATTTTTGAAAAGTATAAGTAATATAGATAACATAATACGATTGCTAACTCCATATGCAACTAAGTCACAAATATGAGGAAGTGACACCAAACCACTTAAGCGTATAAGAGAAGGTACGAGTTATCGAAAAAAATTATGCCAATGCGACCATGTCTCAAATATGGCATTAGAAGGCATGAAGTTGGCATGAAGCCACTTACACAAGTTTATCAACTTGTTTAGATTGTTGCGATAAAATAATCGCGAATGATGCATTTTAGTCACATTATACAATGATAATTAAAATTAATCACAACAAGAATTTTAAAAAGGTTTATCAAATCGTGGTTCATTTTAAACGCTTTTGAAAAACAAAAACAAGACAAAGGAAATCCACCGAATTCTAAGTTTGGTCATTAGTCCAATTTAGTTCCCTAAATGGACCCATGCCTTATAATTAATTACAACTCTTACATGATAAAGCTTCATATTAATTAAATAAAAACAATAAGGCCAACCTCAGTAACTTGAGTTTTAAAATGAAATAAGGAGATCCCTTGGATTTGGGAACTCTCCACCATAGGATATTAGGCCATCCACAAAGCCCTAAATATCCTAATAGATTATAATCTTTACTCTTACCTTTTTATTTTCTTTTGCTAATTCAGGTGCAAGTTTTCTTTGAATCCAGGTTGGAGATAAGAGGATGAAGCTCTCATAGAGCTCAAGTAAATGAATTAAGGATGGTCCAACATCACTATTTATTCTTAACTAATCAAAACTCATTAGGTTTTCTCTCCAAGAATGATTATGGTGGAAGGATTCGGTATTCCTTCTGATTTAATATACTCATAGTAAAAATTTGCAGGTTTTTGGTTTATTTCTTTACCAGCTCTTCCACGTAGCAGAGTTTAAGGATAATTTGTTTTATTTGTTTGTAGCTATAAATATACATTTATTTATATATAAATATGTGTGTGTGTGTTTGATTGAAAGTGTGGTCGCAAGGAGGAGAATATCTAAATGAGCGAGCCAAATAACTAAGGCCTTACATCCTAGCTTGAATAGTCGTCTCAGTGCATGAGGAGGTGAATGTTGTGTAAGGACATGGGAGATGTGGCATATGCCACGGCCACGTGGATGTGACATATGTCAAAGCTCAATGCTTCAAGGGAAGGGGTGGGGACGAGTTGGTATAACCATCCCACTCTCCTCAACCCAATTCAATATTTTAAAAAATAATCAAATAAAATTTCGTCAATATCTTTTTTAAACAAAAAGCCACCCACTTAATATTTGATACATAGTTTTATAAGAATATCTGCATACATACATATGAATTATTATAGGAATAGTTATATTTCTAAGTGCATTATTTCTTGATATGATTTTCATTGTAACAGCAGATTAATTTTAACATTTGCAGGAAATATATGAGAGTTACAAACTCTTAACCAAAAGAAGCTATCAAAGAAATTTAATAAGAGAATGTGTGTGTGTATTTTCACCTTTATAAAAATAGATATTCTAAACACACAAAGGTCAATAATATATATAGTTTTCTGGTTTAAGGAGTAAGTACAAAATGTTGTTTCATAAAAAGATATGTCTTAAAACATAACCATATAAATAGAGGTAAATATAACTCATACACTATGTCCTTAATTTGGAAAATAATACATTATAAATTCATATATGAAACAACTAATATTTTTCAACTCATGACATAATTATCAAAACTACTTCCTTGTTACTCAAATGAAACAAGTTTGTTTCAAGGGAAGACAAGATGTAAACCGAACACAAGTATTTCATTTTCAAGTCTTCATCAATATAAACAACATTATTAAGTGGTTCCAATTCACAAGTATGCAAAGATTTTTCTCAATTTCTTTAAAATGAAGTTTAAGTGAAGTAAATTCATAATTCTGTTATGAGAAGAAAAGAGACTAAACCATTCTAGAATTACCAGAGACATTCTAAATTTATTTTCTATCCTTAAACCGATTTCTTTAATTTTTCGTTCTCAAAGAGGAAGGGTTTAAAGAGAAAACAAGAACTATTACAACTTATTTCCTTTGGAAACAAGGTGAAACCCCTTTTATAACAACAAACTAGATACAAGCTTGTAAACAACATAATTCAAGTTTTTCGTAAGTTTTTCAAGCATCATTTCAACATTACAACTGCTTCGATTTGAAGATCCATTTCTTAAATTTTACTTTAAAATATAAAGAAAGAAAATCAACTTAAAATGCAAGTTACAAACCCTCCAAAAGTGGAGACAAGAAGGAAATTTTTGCCAAATTAAATAACTTTCCAATAGCAAGTAGACCTGCAAATTTATCCCAAAAACATCTTCACTTCGTGCTACTACAAATCAGCTCAAAAAAATCTTAAACTGCCATATGAACTAGCTTGGTTGACCACCTAACTAAAAGGGATTGTTATATGCCTCCATGGAAACCAAGAAAGCATGTTAGCCTCCCCCCAAGCCCATGGGAAAGAGGCAAACATAGCTCTAACCAGCACTAAGGTGAAAGGATTTATTCACACACAAACAAGGTTTCAAAATTGCATTCAAAGCCAAAAACACCAAAGCAAAACAACAATGAGAAGCACCAAGCTTCTTCCATGGGAAGAGGGGATGAAAGAATCCCAAATATGATAACCAAAAATCCTCCAAATTTAGCACCAAATATCTACTTATCTCTCCATGCAAATCTCGCCCCTTATCACTCCATTATACACCCCTTATCACTTCATTCCCCTCTCCATTAAGGATTTTCAAACTTCAAGTTTCCTTGAATGGATATAGGGGTTGATTTCCAAACCAAATGGAAATCGACCCCTACCTACAAACCTAATGTAGGGGAGGTGGGGGGTGGCAGGGGTGGGGGTTAAACAAACATTTTTCAAGCTTGACCATCAAGAATTGAAAGTGAACAAGGAAGGGATTCCTCTTTATTTCCAAACAAACTCAAAATTCCACACCCCTCAAGGGTGGATGGAACTTAAATAAAAACCATAAGATTAAACACCAAAATTTTATTTATTTCAAGCAATAATTCCACATGAAATTCCAATTACATAACCAAGTAAGAAGCAAATACGAGCAAGATCCTACCTTGCAATGCAAAGCCAAAATCTAACTCCAAGTTTGTTCACCAAGTCTCCTACTTGCTATCCAAGCTCTCCAAAAAACATTATGCTCTCAATAATTTTTCAAGAAAAGAATCCCCTTACAATGAACAAGAGGGATTAAGAAGGAAAAGAGACCACCACACAAGTCAATGGGAGGGTGACAAGTGTCACCCTCCACCAAAACTTCAACAAAAACCTCCAAAATTACATTTCAAAATTAAAAGAATGAAAAGGAAAATTAAACCCAAACGAGGAAAAATGGGCCAATAGGCTTCATTTACCTTGAAAATATCCCACCCACCCATAGGGATAGGGCCTAGGGCCTCTTTTCAAGGTAAATGAGGTCATTTGCTTGCATTATACTCCTCCTAAATGGCACATCTTTCCCAAATCCGAGTTTGGGAAAGATGTGAAATTTAGGAGGGGAAATTAGGCTCACCTAATCTAAGATTAGGTTTCCTAATCCCTCCTTAGCCTAAGAAAAACACTCAAGAAAAAACAATCACCCTAATCCAAAAGGGTTAACAATAATCACTAGATCAACATTAAACAAGAGAGGTAAGTTTAAACCAGAGAAACTATAACGAGAGGTACAGACATTCCACATTGATAAGAGATGGACTAATACAACACATAGGGATGAAAGTCCAAATATAAGCCAGATTTAAATAAGACAAATAAATATTGCAATCATTAAGAAAGGGAAAATTTGGCCCCTCAAGGCTTGTCATGCTAGTTAGAGTGTGTCTTCTTATTCCCACATTTCTCGCATGGATAGACACCTTTCACCCGCACACTCAAGTGAAAAATCATACATGTCCAACAAAATAATAAAAACACGATAACATCTATATGCATCATAAAAATCATCCATACACAATCACAACTAGCTAATTAGGAAATCATAGTAATGAATCATCAAACATGGCAAGAAAGTTTACGACCATGCATCTTGGATGAATCTAATAAACATTACGAGACCATGATAAAATGTAATCATAATATCATATAAAAACATAGAAATGATCAATAACCGCAGGCATCATATGCCCCATCGATAACCTGTCAACAAGAGTTAACATCCTAGTGCTAACAAATAACCATACCATGTAGCAATGTCACATCAAAATAGTAGAACACAATAGTAATATCTCTATCAACATAGAAATCATGATACAATGAGTTGGTACAACTCAAAATGAGAATAAGATAATATGTGGGCACTACAAATTGACTCCACATTGTTGTGAAAAAACTTTTGCAACCATCCTTGCTTCATGTTTCTATATTTTTCCATCAACAATGTACTTAGTCTTGTAGACCCACTTCACTCCTATCATATCCTTTCCTTCTGGAAGATCTACCAATTCCCACGTATGATTATTCTCTATGGATTCTATCTCATCATCCATGGCTTGAACCCAAACTTCATTGTTTATAGCCTCTTCAAAGTATACTAGATTTGCAGCTTGAGAAAACAATGCAAAAACTAAAAAAGAGTTAGTTGTATAGGCATTATAAATCTCATTGAGACTCCTTGTTTTTTGCTACAATGGACTATTTGATGATGGATTGTTTTGTAGTGAAGGAGTCTCTTATAGTTTTATTTGTCGTGTCTCTATGGTTAAAAATGACTTAAATCTCAGAGACCTCCTATTTGTAGATGGAGGTGTAGTCAGGCTAAAACTTGAGATGCATTCCCAAGATTGGAAGAAGATACAATACCCTATAGTTATATAGTTTCATTTTTCATATTATCATGAGAAATAGTCAATGTTATGTTGATGCTCTCTTTATACTTTCATCCCATGCCTTATTTTCAACAAACCGAACATATTTGTTGATTATGACTTTCCTTATGTCCTAATGAAGAACTTGTATGCTTTCGTATTCTCTGAATATCCAACAAAAATACACTTTTCTCCTTTTTTGTCTAACTTCTTCCTTAGCTCATCATGCACACGTGCATATGCCACACAATCAAATATTATAAAATGATAAACACTATATTTTATATGAGTCCAAGCCTATTGAGGAACCATGTTTCGAACATTTTTTGTTAGACACTTGTTTAAAATGTAAACAATAGTTGCTACTATTTTTACCCAATACTCATTTGGAAGATGGTTATCCTTCATCATACTTCTTACCATCTCCATTATGGTTCTATTCTTCCTCTCTACCACACCATTCGGCATGTGGTGTATACCTAGTAGTAAACTACTTGTGGATAGCATGATAGTTGGGAAAAAAATAGAAATGCATTGGAAACATATTTTGTTTCCTCTATCTGTCATTTGTTTGATGTAGTATCCACTTTGCTTCTCCACTAAGACATTGAACTACTGAAATATATCAAACACATCTGATTTGTGTCTCAAAAAGTGCACCCATGTCTTCCTTGTATAGTCATCAATGAATGCCATACCTTGAAAATGCAATTACATGTGTGGAATTTGCAATTTGTAATTTTTTTCTAGCCCAAGAAATAGTTCAAATGGGAGTTTATACTATAAGTTAAAAATCCTTATTCTTTCTCACGTATTCGTATGGTATGATATATATATTTTATTTTGTTTTTTTGTAATTGTGTTCCTTCACCCTAATGATTCGAAAAATATTTTAAATATTTGAATGGAGATTCCAATGTGAAGGTTATTCTCTTCACAAGTGTTGGTCATGCATTCTATTTTAGAGTGGTATGTTTCCTGAACCCACTTCTCATCGTATATATATGGATGTATATTTTATGAAACCATTCTTTTTTACTCGAACCCCTTTCTCATCTCATTCAAATTGCATACACAAATATATTTTCCTAAATCTAGAATCCATTTTCATTTTATTTATGGAAGCCCATTTTTTATCAATTTTTTTTTTTTTGAATCGATAAGAAAATATAAGAATTGAAAAAATGGGTTCATAATGTATGCACACCCTTTTCTCAACTTATAGGTATTATTTATAAACCCATTGTTATTCCAATTTTCCAACTATCAAGGGAAAAGTAGAAGGGGCCGATAGGGTAAAAATTCTAGTTTACATGCTTTCTATTCCCTTTTCAATATTTTGTGCTCTTATTTTTTTAAATTTTGATATATATAATTTCCTAGGCACATTGAGTTATAGAAAAAATTATATTTTATATTGTTGATTTAATTTAATTTGAATTAATTAAATATAAGTATTGCAGAGTCACTTATTGAAATAAATGATAAAATACATAAATGACACAAGAAAACTAAGATGTAAATATGAAACCCTAAGCAAGAGATAGAGAAAGGATGACTTAGTTGATATTCGTGTAATTTGGAATTGATCTGAGTAGGGAGAAGTGATGAACAGGATGTAAGAAAAAACATTATTGATCTTTGTAAATCTTGGAGCTCATGAACAAGGCCGGACATGGGCATTGATGGCGGAGGATATGGGCGCTCACGATTGCGCAAACCTCTAGATCTACTTTCATGTGTGTCATTAGGGTGTCACAATTATTCTCTATTGATCACATGTTGTTTGCACTATGATCACCGAAGGTACCTGTAACCTATAAAAGAGAATGTTCACCTGCACAAGCCCACAAACCAAATCAAACCTAAAAAGGAAAATGTATAATGGGGAGTCAGACTGACCCGACGATCACTCCAAGAGTGAACTTATGACTGAGAGTTACACTACATCTCGTAATCCATGTAGTGGAAAGAAACAACCCAATAGAGTAAGATACCATGAAGAAGCTCAAAGTGGTGAAGAAGTGTGTGATGGGCGTGAGGCCATGTGAGTCATTAAGTCTATGACATCTCACTAGTCTAACATGTAAGCATGAAGGATGGTCACATGGATTTTCCCTACTAATGATTTCAAATGATTTGCAATAGGATGTAATTAACCTAGTGCAAACCCCTCGATATTTATGTTTGAGAAAATAGTGGGGTAGGTTAAACATATCTTTATATAAGGTAATGGTGTTCAAATCAAACATGCAAATAAACTCCAAGGCTCGGCCCTATAGAGTGCTTATGAACTCGTAACATTTAATGTCATCATCTTTGATTCCCTTGGCTCCCCACTTCATATCACAAGTTACTGATACATTTACATGTATATGGTTCCATCATATGGTTGCAACGTTACATATGAGCCAAGTTAGTGTGACATTATGACTATAGGAGAGTTTCTACTCACTAGTTTTCCGGCATTTCCAATCATTGTCTTGTTACTAATGGATGTCTTTATGATAATCTGGGTAATGTTAGAGCCATTGCTAATGCTTACATAACATGTAGAGTGGAAAAGGCATACAAATTTAACACAAAATTGTTGGTTTGCAAAGCTTGCATAGCTTTCATTATGGCTAAGGCTTGTGGATCATCTGTTGAGGTTTAGGCTTGTGGATCATGGGAAGCTTACATTGTAGTTAGCACTTATTGGGTTGATGTCATCGAAAACATTAGGACTATTTTCAAATCAAGGTGCAAATGTGTTATTTTGTCTTTAGTAATGATATTGAGTTGACTATAATGTTTGAGGGCTTATAATATTTGTGATTACTTTCTTGAGGGCTTCTTGGGCATAAAGTGGAGCTTTCTATATTTGAATTCAACTTTTATCGTGCCTTTTTGAGCCCTATTCTTCTGTTCAAAATATATTGGTACTACTTTGAGGTAAGTCCTTTTAGCTAAGTCTCTTCTTGTGATTGTGTGGGAGATGTGTTTCTTATGGGGGTGTGAAGTTCTATGCTCTCTAACCGTGATCCTCATACATTTGGTTTAGAATCCACTCATTTTCACTCCATATGTCGTATAGGATTATTTATCTTCCAAGAGTATCACCACATAACTCTACTTTTGTGATCACTTGTTCTTCTCCAGCCACACAGCCATTCTCCCCATCTAGGACAATATGTTCTTCTCAATGTTCTTCTTCTTAGTCACTTGTTCCCACCAATGTGATGAAAATTTAGCACAAGTGGAAGATATTTGCATATAAATTCAAGAATCTTGGACAATACATTAAACTATCTTTGTTAATCTCTTAAATGTTCCTCAAGATTTAATAAGTTTTACGAGAAGTTACATGGGGCCTAATGGTCCAACTTATATAACCACCCAACTACTTGTGTAACACCTAATGTTTTTAACCCAATAATATAGATATTAATTTATTTCCTAGGGGTGTTTCTCATGAGATACACACCCCTATACTAAAAACACCTTTTACATAAAAATTTGGATCACATATAACCCAACAAGGCCCCCTCGATCCAAAGGGGTATAGTAGATGATGATTTGGAAAATATAACTATGATATCAATATATGGTCTTTGTCACACCAGTAACCTAGCACATTATACATTATAGCACTATTCAACATATGTTTCTCCCCTCCCTTAGAAGCATGTTACACAACACATCGTGGCGTGATGATGAACACCCTACACGAATGATACACACTATGTGAGTATGCACATTGCACTAAGATGCCCATAACTTTTGACCATTCCATATTGTATTATAGTATAAACACAATCAAATCAAGTTGACCTACATTGATCCACCTAAAAGTGTCCAATGATTCTCCCATACTTTGTTGTATAACACCTCTCTCTGATGCCCAACAATCGCTGACAACCCTTTGATCAACACTTCCAATGGTAAAGAACTATTATGACAAATCGTACAATCACCGACGATTGATCGAAGGCCACTGTTAATCTCTTACCCCTATCGAGTGAGAGGTAAGAAATCCTTACAACTACAAAACCAGTCACAACCCTATCTACGCCTCATCAAAGATCAATGAAAGAAGACCAAAATTAAACACATAACAACTTAAACACTACATCACTAAACTGGGAAAAACACATACTACTACCAACATTGGTATTCAAGCATTTTGTGATGTCCCGTGGACATCCGCCACTCCTAGTGTAAGGTAGGGAGATGTGCCCCGTAATTCCCTTGGTCACGTGTCCCCAACTTGAGTGGTCCTCTGGTGGACGGAAGGTCCACCCTTAAGTGTCACAGTTGTATCGGGCACTGTCAGCCGGTCTTTTGGTGCAATAACAACTGCTCTTGGTATCAGCAGAGAGGTCTCGAGGTCGAGACTCGCGGAGCGTGGTGGGTTGTGATGTCCCATGGACATCCGCCAGTCCCAGCGCAAGGTAGGGAGATGTGCCCCGTAATTCCCTTGGTCACGCTTCCCCGACTCGAGCGGTCCTCCGGTGGATGGAAGGTCCACCCTTAAGTGCCACGGTTGATCAAGCCTTCGTCAGCCGGTCTTTTGGTGCAACGGAAACCACTCCCGATACCACCGAAATATCCCTTGTGGGATATTATTTAAAAAAGCACAAAAATATTGAAAATTTACACCAAATAAAATACTGATTTATGCAATTTTTTTACAATAAGGACAACGAACTAAAGAAGCTTAATATTTCCCAAAATGACCACCCAAATTACTTGAAAATATAAAGAGGGCTTGATATTATTATAAATGACATAAGGAAACTATTTTTGGAATATTACAGAGATTAAAATGCTGCCAAAAATCAAAGTGAGCCTAGACAATTGGAAAACCCTCCACATACAGGCTGTGAGTCGCCACGCTTGGAAAAGGGGTTGGAAAATGAAGGAGGTACCCTCAAAGTGATGCTAAGCTCTGCCCAAATGGCTGCCGTAAGTCTGATCTGGAAGCCCTCTAATTATCCTCCCCAAATGCCCCCAAAAATCTTCAAAACCCTTCCTTTGTACCCTTTGATAATATCTCTGTAACATAGCCTAGAAAGCGGCTTCAAAATGATAGACTAGGGTAGATCTCTCACTAACAAAGAATGCCCTACTAGCTAGGGATGGGTCTCTCACCACCGAAGCTAGGGTCCCTGTGGGATTTTACTCCACAAGTTGTAGATGCACAAATAACAATTGCATGTAAGGGGTCAATAAAATGTATGCAAAAGTTCATTTCCTTTCTCTCCCAACTCCTTATATACTTCCCCTCGGCAAACGAGCCCCAATAACCCTATGCGCTTTTCAATCCATGGAGGGGCCAATAAAATAGAAGTAACTAAAGTTACTAAAGTAACTAAAGTTAGAACCACAGGGCCCCTTCCCAAAATCCCCAAAGATCCACAAATTTCTGGGAATGGCCACGATTTGGACTCAACTTGCCTCGGGTCTTTTGGCGTAGAATAGGGGCATTACGTAGGGGACATTACAGTCCTCCCTTCTTAAATTTTTCTTTTCCTCAAGCAAATGAAATTAAGGATGCTACAAAATCTGCTCACCCTCCCAAGTAGCATCCTTAAGTGGCACTCCCTTCCATCTTACCAAATACTTAGTGATTACTCTAGCTCCTGAGCCCCCTCTGTCTCTCTTTAATAATGGATTCTGGTTCAAGCACCAATTTCCCTTCCTCATCTAGTGGCGGTAACTCTGTAGATGGTGCAATATGCGGTCCAAGTGCCTTCTTAAGGCATGAAACATGGAAGATATTATGTATCTTACTATGCTCCGGTAGCTCTAGCTCATATGCGACTGCCCCAACTCGACAAACTACTCGGTATGGACCATAAAATCGTGGTTTCAATTTCTTTGCACCCTTCTGCTTCAGTGAGGACTACCTATATGGTTGTAAATGTAGGAATACTAGATCCCCAACCTCAAAAGACCTCTTTGTCCTGTGCCGATCTACATATACCTTATGTTGATTTTGTGCCTTTTGAAGATTCTCTCTGAGAGCCTTCAGAATATCTTGGTTCTCTCTACTGTAACCAATCTCGAGCTTTGGGAGCTCGGCTATCTAGTAATACCAAATCTACAAATGTCCTGGCGTTGTACCCATACAAGGCTCGAAAAGGATTCATACCTATGCTCATCTGGTAGGTGGTATTGTAGCAATACTCACCCATGTGTAGCCATTTAATCCATGCCCACTGGTGTCCTGTCACATAACTCGTAAGTAGCCTTCTATCCACTTATTGACTATCTCCGTCTGCCCATCTGTCTGTGGGTGGTAGCTAGTGCTAGGAGTCAACTTCGTACCTGCTAGTCTGAAGATCTCCTGCCAAAAGTGCTCATGAAGATCTTGTCCTCACATCGGCTATATTTTTAGGCAACCCATGTAGCCAAAAACACCGTATAGAATATCGGGCCACATCCATTGCCTCATGCCCTTGGGTAGGGAAAAGAAATGAGCATACTTAGTTAACCAAATCAACTACAACATAAATGCAACTATGACCATGCACCAAGGGAATCCTTGTGATAAATTCCATAGATATGCTTTCTCATTTCGTTCGGGAATGGGGAGAAGCTGAAGTAATCTTACTAGGAAAGAACGCTTGGATTTGGTTTCACGGCAAACCATACACTCTCTCGACATGATTAAGGATGTCGTCCTTCATCCCTTTCCATGCAAGTCTCTCCCTGATGAACTCGTATGTTTTGAAATACCTGTGATGCCCAGATAGTGGTCTATCATGTACTTGCTCAAGGATCTTCCCCTTCATTTTGATCCTGGTACAAGGAAAATCCTATCCTTGTAGAAAATGAGATCATCCACTACTTGGTATCGGTTGTCTGTTTAATACCATCCATGTTCTCACAGAAAACTAATTTTTTGAATACTCAACAAGTATATGAGCCTTCCAATCCACTAAAATCTCATAAATAGAACTAAGCATAGCAAGTGAGAGGTAAGGCCTCCTAGACAAAGTGTCAAAGAATAATATTATTCTTACTTCAAGTGTACTATATGTCAAATTCATATGTTTGCACCTTGTTCGCCCATCTCTGCTCTCGATCGTTGAGCTATTTCTATCCCAAGAAGAACCTCAAACTGTTGTCATCCGTACGAACCATGAATTTACTGCCCATAAGGTACTGTCTAAATTTGGCCAAGGCATGCATAATGGACAACATCTCCTTGTTGTAGATTGAATACCCTCTCTCCACGGGTTTTAATTTTCGACTCTCATAGGCGATGGGATGCCTATCATGCATGAGAACTACCCCAACACCCTCTCTTGATGCATCACACTCTAGAATGAATGGGCAGGAGAAGTCTGTAATGCGAGGATGGGACACGAAATCATTAACTCCTTGAGGTGCTCAAAAACCTGTTGTGCAATGTCTGACCAAGCAAAAGCCCCCTTCTTAGGTAAATCGGTCAATGGAGCAGTCAATCGAGAGAAATTCTTCACGAACCTCTGGTAGTATGTGCACAACCCCACGAATCCTCTCAATTGTGTCAATGTCCTAGGTGGCGGCCAATCTAGGATTGCCCGTATCTTCTCTCTATCCACCTTCATTGTACCCCCACCAATTACATATCCCAAGTATAGAAGTTTGGTCATGTTGAACTCACACTTAGAGGCTTTCGCATATAACGAATTAGCTTCTAATATCCCCAATATCTCACCCAGGTGCCTGATATGGTCCTCCCAAGTCCTGTTGTAGACTAAAATATCATCAAAGAAAACCAATACAAACTTCTCGCAAGTGGCGGTTGAACACATGATTCATGCAAGACTGGAATGTAGCTAGAGCATTAGACAATCCGAAAGGCATCACCAAGAATTCAAAGTGACCATAATGGCATCTGAAAGTTGTCTTATGCACATCCTGCTCCCTGACTTTGATTTGATGATATCCAGAATGCAAATCTATTTTCAAAAATAGATTGCACCATGTAGCTCGTCCAACAACTCATCAATGCGTGGTACAGATACTTGTTCTTTATTGTCTTCTTATTCAAGGCACAATAGTCCATACACATCTGTAGGGTCCCATCCTTCTTCTTCACCAATACCACCAAAGAAGCAAAAGGGCTGGAACTCGGTCTAATATGCCCCATATCCATGAGCTCTTGTATAGTCTTCTCGATCTCGTCCTTAAACTATTTAGGGTGATGGTAAGTAGAAGTAACCACCAATCTAGCATCCTTGAGCTCAATCACGTGCTCAAATCCTCTATCTGAAGGTATGCCTGGAGGTATGTCACCAAACACTGCACTATGTCTGTCCAATAAGCCCTGTATATATACATGGTACTCATGTTTTCCATCCTCTGATTTCTTGGTCAAAACCAAACAATGTACTACCCAATCCACCCCATCGTGCCTATAGATCCTCTCAATCCTCTTGTTCATAACAACTCGGGGTGCACCTGAAGATAAGCCCCTCAAGATCACATTCCTCCTTCGAACTTAAACTTCAGCCATCGTCTGAAGTTAGTCCGAAACTCACCAAGGAATGGAGCCACTGTACCCCAAACACTTTGTTGGACTCCCCAATACCAACAATATAGAAATCATTGGTAACTATATAGTTACCCATCATGATGCTCAATTGGGGAACACGTCGTGTGCATCTCATAGAATCTCCATTGGCTACAACCACGTTGAAGCCCTCAAATTTCTCTCGTCTGCAACCCTCACCTCTCAACCAATGAGGCATCAATAAAGTTGTGGGTTGCCCCACTATTAATGAGTACCACCACTCGTTGTCCATGCAAAACTCCCCTAACTCGAATACCTTATACCTCGGGTACTGACAAGGCAAAGCAATAGTCTCTTGGGGAAAAGTCTCGCTATCCTGCTTAACACCCGCACTATCAAATGCCTCATCATCATCATCCTCTAATCCCTGTGTGTCCAACTCCTCGTCATCATCACTCTCCTCAAAGACCTCTATGAATTGGGCCATCCCTCTACCCTTGCAATCGTGTCCTGGAACCAAGGGCACAACAATCGAAACATTGTTTCTTTTACCTCAATTCCTCCCTGTCCTCTCTAGCTCCGAATGGTCTCCAGGCTGTATCTTTCCTAGGTGGAGGTACCTTCAGCTGTGAACCCTCAATTCTAGAAGGGAAACCATTAGGTTGCACTCGAGTTGGAAACCTCGACTTGGGATTGGATAACTCCAAGTCATGAGCTCTCCTAATAGCCATATGCAACGAAGAAGGCTCGAATGCCCTCACAAATCCAGCGAGAGCATCTCTCAAACCTGTTGTAAATAGGGAAATTAGCCTCATCTCTATAACATCGTGTACCATGACCGATAGTCTCGAAAATTTGTGATATACTTGATCCATGGAACCGGTCTACCTCAATTGAGTCAACTCTCTAAAATACCCGCCGTGGTCCCTCTTATCAAATCTGCTCACTAGCCTCTTAGTGAACTCTGCATAAGTCGTGATGTATATGTGTCCCTGTGTAATCAACCCATGATGCCACCAATCATGAGCGTCTCCTTCTAGATGTAAGATTGCAAATTTGATTACATCTTCCTCTCACATAGGATTTTAGTCGAAGTATGTCTTCAATTTCTACACCCAAGACTGTGCGGTACACTTCTTAGAGCCGTCCAAATGTAGAATAGAATTATGTCCCAACCTCCTTTGCATCTTTGGTACTGTGCACTGCAATCTCTCCTAGGCTTGCTTCCAATCTTTATTTTGCAATATTCCTGGAATGGCATGTTGTCACTAAAGCCATCACTTAAATTATGGTACCTTTCCCAACAAGACTCCTCATCTACAATATCCCCAGGTCTGTGCACATGAAACTTCCGGATTCTTCAAGAAAGAAGGTTCGTGAAACCCTAGAGGCCTGGTAGAAGAATGGGGGGACCGTTGTCCTGAATGTCCACCCTCACCTCTTTGACCATGTTGTCCCCTATTGCTATTTTCTTCTCTTTCCGCATGAGTATCAACCCTATCCTGCGCTAATCTCTCAGTGAGCTGGCTCAAATAGAGATTGGTAGTCTCATGTTGCTTTACCATGTTGGTGAACAATTGTCTCATCATATCTACCCATATATCCTCATTGTCTTTGTCCCCCATCTTTCAATCCCAACATGCTAGAGAAATAACCACTCTGATACCACTCAAATATCCCTTGTGGGATATTATTTAAAAAAGCACAAAAATATTGAAAATTTATAGCCAAATAAAATACTTGATTTATGCAGAATTTTACAATAAGGACAACAAACTAAAGAAGCTTAATATTTCCCAAAATGACCACCCAAATTACTTGAAAATATAAAGAGGGCTTGATATTATTATAAATGACATAAGGAAATTGTTTTTGGAATATTACAGAGATTAAAATGCTGCCAAAAAATCATAGCGAGCCTAGACAGCTGGAAAACCCTCCACGTATAGGTTGTAAGTCGCCACGCTTGGAAAAGGGGTCAAAAATGGAGGCGCCTTCAAAGTGATGCTAAGATCCGCCCAAATGGTTATCGTAAGTCCGATCTGAAGCCCTCCGATTATCCTCCCCAAATTCCACCAAAAATCTTCAAAACCCTTCCTTTGTACCATCTGATAATATCTCTATAACACAACCCAGAAAGTGGCTCCAAAATGACAGACTAGGGTAGATCTCTCACTACTCAAGTATGCCCCGCTAGCTAGGGATGGGTCTCTCACCACCGAAGCTAGGGTCCTTTGGGATTTTACTCCACAAGTCTGTAGATGCGCAAATAAAAGTTACACGTAAGGGGTCAATAAAATGTATGCAAATTTTCCTTTCCTTTCTCTCCCAGCTCCTTATATACTTCCCTCAAAGAATGAGCCCCAATAACCCTACGCGCTTTCAATCCATGGAGGGGCCAATAAAATAAAAGTAACTAAAGTTAGAACCACAGGGCCCCTTCCCAAAAGCCCCAGCGTCCACACCCCTTGGGAACGGCCATAGTTTGAACTCGACTTGGCCCTTGGGTCTTTTGGCATAGAAAGGGGGCATTACGTAGAAAGGGGACATTACACATTTAACCCAAAACATGAGTGAATAGCTAACTAGAGAAAGATAATTATCTCTAGATCTTGGTGTGTCCTCTAATCTCCAATTTGGCCCTATTAGTTTATCAAATTCCTACGGGCCTATAAACCCTAATGTGCAACTACTTCTCTGACAACTCAAGTAGGGAGAAACAATGTTACAATCATGGTTTTGAAGCACATTAACTTCCACGCGAAAGTAAGATGTCAATTTCCACCAAAATACCCCTGTAGTATATTACAAAACCTAGTTTCTTCATTTTCAATAAAAACGCATATCAAGCTCTTAAATAACATGAAAACTGAGTGTTTATATAAAAAAATTGACCACCCTACACAAATGTTGTGGGAATTAAAATTTCATAACAAGACATCGAGCACCACTCGTTGTTTATACTCCTTGGGATTCATGGTGGAATCTAGCTTTTAAGAAAACAAATTTTGTAAAAAAACATTCCCCAACAAAAAAGTTAAAACATATTTGTGACCATAGGTATTGGTCTTCCAGGTTTCACCTCTCCACGAATAAACTCGAGACTTTCAAAAGCCACTTAGTCACCACTTCTATATATAAAAACGAACCAATTCACCTAAACTAGTGGTTGATACAACACCTCAACAGATTGATATATGACAACAAATAAATCACAAAGTTGGAACAAACATACTAGTCATTGTGCAACATTAAAAACTTTTACCCGCAAAAAGAAATTATCCAACCATCTTGTGGAAGTGCCCATCATTATTAGGCGGACCCACACAAGTCATAAATGGACACAAATAAACTTTTTATCGACTTTATGGCGCCATGGATGGCATTGCAGGGAACACAATTTCACAGGCGTGGCAACAGAAAGAGCACTCAGGGAATCCAAATTGCGCTTTTGGTATAATCATGGACTGATATAATCATATCTCCATACCCTATGTCGAAGGGATTGGCACCATGGTCTTTTCCACTACCAACATCTTCTCCATCATAGGTTTGTTTTTTTATTATTGTGCATTAAAAAATAATCCTTTAACCAAAAACATATCTTGACAATGAAATAATTAGCAATTCATGAAATTTGCATGGAAAAATTTCATAAATATGCTCCATCATTACTTGTTTTGCAAGGATTCTTAGCTTACTCACTTCTTTTACGAATTGTTATAACTTTTCCACTAGCCATTTCTCTTTGTGTTGTCATTCATCTCAAACTTTTCAAATTTCAACAACTAAACCATTATTAACTAATAGTCCCCGGATTTCCTCATTAAAACATGCTAGTGTTGTTATCTAACTCATTTCTATCCCTTTCGCAGGATTAACTCCATAAACACATTCTTGCGTAGGAAAGTAGGTGTGCAATAACCTATCTACTTAACAAAGATTCGTCTACTACTATTTTTGCAGCCAAAGGGGATTATGAGGCATAAGAGAATCATACACTTGCTTTAAAGATAATATTCACAATAATTACAAAAGAATTATTTTCATACATTGAAAACAAAGTGTATTGGGTAGGGAATACCCATAACAATCAAGTAAATATTCAATAATAACTTTGAGACAATTCAACAACTTTTTTTTTATGTACGTTCTTCTATATATTTTATATTCATTCACGACTCTTCAATTTTATAATTGACCATCTCAACTAACTTTCTTACTTTAAAAGTGTTAAATTGTTCATTGTCTTACATACAAAACCTTTATATCACATGATTTACAATATTTTATCATAGTATATTTTTAAGGCCTAGGTCCTAATGTCCCTCTAATATGTAACACAACTCACAAAGTAGATATCACATTACATTAGACAACGTGGTTAAAGTGTTATAGGTCTGTTTTTACAATATTGTGTGCCATTGATGATCCTCACAAATAGCAAAGAAGGTATGTTTTTTTCTAGTATACCACAATTCCTAAAGCAAATCCTTTTCGTATCATTTTTGTAGACATAGTTGACTATTAAAATTTTGTAGAATTGTGTAAAATTTCTAAAAACCAAAATTTTTGGAGACGTGAATTGACAAACATAGTCATCAAATCGGTTTTCACACATTTGCTATTTGCAAAGTTTGGCCTCACATTTTTGGGATGACATTATTGTTCCATAAACATTTGGATGATTATCACAACAATCTTTGTTTGCCCCTATTTTTGGATTTTTTTGTATTGCTATTTAGACCTGCCCTGCACCATCCGATTTTGACATCTCAAAATTTGTATAAAATCAAATATTCTTTCTTAAGTATCCTCTTGTTATTTACTGCTATAAAAAAAAAAATTATACAATTTGATCTCGAATTTATTGTTTAAGTGAAATTATATATACAATTAGATCTGAATTTATTGTTTAATTGTAACTAAATTTAATTGAATATCCCATTGTTATTTACTGCTATAAAAATTTGTTTATACAATTAAATATGAATTTATTGTTTAAGTGTAACTAAAGTTAATTGTTTATTATTTACACTAACAAATAAGTATTATCTATGCAATTTTAATTTTATATATTTATGGGTAGATATAGGCATTAAAAATATGTTAGGAATACACAATCGGGCGCAATAAAATGATGATCAACTCTAACTTTATGGTAGGTATTTGGAAAGAACGTTTTTCATTTAGGAGGAGAAACACGATGGTCCAAATAATATCCTTTAAATTTGATGGCCACCTATAGCTGTCAAACAATTTTTAAGCAACATTACTTCTCAGTAATCCTTTTTAATTATGCAAAATAATACAATGTTTAAACAGAATATAAAGGTGTGATTTGCAAGGAGATATATGATTGTTTATGTAAGTCTTAATTAATATTTTACTCCCTACCAAAACCAAACCAAACAACCTATATGAAATTAATATCTGAAAATACCATAAAAATCATATAATTTGAGTTTGATAATCAAAATCATCCTTGACATAACTACTCCTTTTCACCAAATTTCTCCAATGCCTCCACCATGAATGGAATATTTGGTTTATTGAAATAGCTTTCGAGCGCTTTGCCTTCTATAACTCCTCTAGACTCTTGGGATCCCTCTCAACTTTTATGTATGTATCCACTGTAACCTCAAGATCTGGCATTACAGTCATTCATGAACAGAGGATAATTTGAATTTGAAATTGAAATCAATGTCCACAAATAACCATAATACAAGAACATGTACATGCCATGGCACATAACTATACATCCAAACCTGAGCTCAATATGTTCTCCTTTAAAAACCTGCAGCTTTTGAGGTCCAACCTGGCTGGGGTCTAGTAGTTGGTTAGAGTGTTTTTTTTGTTTTGATTTTTTTGCCAAACAGTTCAAGTTCAGAATCAAGCAGGGTATTCTCTTGTTGTTAAACCACTCTTCATAAACTGGGTGGCGGTAAAATGCAATCCTGCGTCTGAGAGATTGGAAGTGTACTGAGATTGCTTGCTTCTATTACCAACAAGTGACTCTGTTGAGGAAGTTTCTTCTATTTTGAGACTGCTCACTAATGAAAAGAGCCACACATTCTTTTAACATTCATAATGAAGGATCATAATACTACTCAATAATCTCCAAAGAGGCAATGATATCAACCTCATAGTACTCCATACTACGACCAAATAAAATCTCTACTATCTACAAATTTGAATTCTGTAATCATGAAAACACAGGACAACCTTCAACTAAAATGCCTTTGGCAGTTGGGCATGAAGCCAATGGGCATCCATCCAAATTTTCTCCCCACCAGTCCAAGGTAATGTTTTCCAATCCCAAGCACACATATAGTAGCACTGCCATGAATGCCAGTCCTGCATCCAATCCACCTGAGAGCACATAATTGTACTTTTGCCACCAATCCTTCTTGTATCGATAGATAACAAAGCTAAAAATGAATCCCAGAAGTATCCAGCTAGTGTAATTGACCGCAGTTGCAGGGGGCATCATCCCCGTAGCGGCAATTAGTACTGGCATATTAATCAATCTTATCCATTCTTTGTCTGGGAATGCCTTGTGAAATAGCCATACCACGAGTGGAGCAATTGCCCCAACTAAGAAAAACCAGTTAACGGATTTATAGATACCAAGGTCACCAAAAATCCTTCTGGGTCCTATCAATCCCCATATCACAGAGGCATCATAGAAAACGTGATCCATTGGGCATGTCCATGGGCTGTTTGAAGGCAAGACACTTGTGTCACAGATGTTGGGGATGGTATAAATCATCCACCATGCTGTCCCTAGATACACTACTGCTGCAATCACTGTGCCTACTATCTACAGAAAATCAAAAAATGGATCGAATCAGCTGCATGAAATTTATGAATTTGGAACCTATGAAACTTGAAAGTACCAGATTAGTTCCATTATATACCTGTGCCATGAACATATTTCGTGGGGGGATTTTCATATAATGGCCTAGTTTAAAGTCCTGTAAGAATGTGAAGGCTTGAGTCATGTTAATGTAACCGTACAATTTGAAGCATATGTTTGCTACTGGTCTTCCAGGATAAATGTAACCTATAATGTATTCTGTGATCACGTTCAGACGTGGAGTCTACAACACCCACACAAGAAACGTATTTAGCTTGTAGTAGAAATATTCCCCAATTCTGCAAAGATGTTACGATTGAGATCAATGAGATGGTCATTCTAATATCATAAATAAAGTCTTAAGATATACTAAAATTGAAGTGTAATGATTTTACAATCAACACCCACACAGCCTACCAAAGTTTTCTATCAGGATCGATCAACACATATCAAACCCTGCCTGTGCTAGTTTAAATTTATTTTAAGTTCGCAATGCAGTTTATAAATGCAGTGAGCCGAGTAGCTCTGGCCTCTGTCCCAGAGAATACAGCAAGAAGAATGATTAGAAGTTTAGGAATACATAACCAGTTAGTGATAACAAAATTTTAATAGAGAGATACAAATCGAATGTGCGAGAAAATCCCTCCCTGACAGAGTTCTATTAGCATATGCCTAATCTTCATTGGAGAAGAGTACCTCAATGAAGACATCAGTTTGTTCTTTCATGTATACTGATATTCACAGGCATAACAACTATTTTGTTCGGCTAGAAGCAATGAGATTTAAAAACCCAACATTTCAAAGGCTCATACAAAAACAGAGTCCTTAAAAAGCACTGGCATCCAAGACACAGAGCTGAAAAGGCTGACGAAAAAGGCATACATATGATTCAATCAATCTTACCTGATTAGTAGTTGCAGTAATAATGCCAATGGGAAGTGTGAAGATTAGGGCAATAACACATGCTAGCAGTACTCCCCACCAGGGCAATTGAAGCTGATCAATGTAGTACTCACATGCAAAGATGGACAAACCAATAGTGCCAATAAGAATTATTTGGAACCATAATTCTGGCACCTGTTTGTATTTTCTCATTAACTTGGTGTGCACATCCACTGTACGATCTCTAAAAGCAGACAAGCTAAGCTGCCAAATTTCTCTGCACCATTGACATTTTAGAAAATACATTCAATCAATCTTACTTTGGTGACATCACATAATTCTATTGAATTTATAAATAAGATAAAGACTTGGAGATGGATACATACTTTCCATGGAAAAGAAGCACATGAACTATTGTGGCAGTCAATGCAGCAAATCCCACTCCATATGTCATAGCAAAAAGGTACTTAAATGTAATGTGCCATACTCCTCATAAGCCTTCAAGTCCAGATGGAAATTTGAATCAATAATCTTGGAAATGTTGTACTCTTGGCCAGAGGAGGTGAAAAGATCCTCAGAAAATATGGGAAATGTCTTTGCATCAAAAACATTCAGCCAATATGCCAATGGTGTCATCACATACATTACAAACACAAATCCAACAGCTACGTTCGCAGTGGCAAACCAAGGACTGGCAAGTGGGCTTCCCAAGTAAGAAGAAATTGTTGACCAGTCTATTCCAATGACACCTATACCAAGACCATACAGTCCTGAACCCAGTTGTTGTGCCAGCACAGATTTAGGAAATATCCAGCAGATCCATGACAGGGATGTGATCATGGGAAACAAATAGCCAGGCAAAACATAATAGGCGAAACTGCATGTAAGAACTAATAAAAAGAACTGATTTCTCGTAAGGCCTCCCTTGGGCCTTTTCTCCTTTTCATGAAGAGCTCTGCAATCACAACAATTGAAAATTGAAACAAAATGAATTTACTTGAAATCCATGTTCTCACCAACTCCAGTTTGGTGTATCAGATTCTAATATTATTTTTATAGCAAATGAATGACCAAGGTTCAGAAGAAGTGTGTGTGCATGGTATACAATATAAGTTCCCACTGCGTCTCTGTCCAACTACAAGGAAAAGAAAGAAAGAAAGAAAAGAAGTATACACTTGGAGTGCCTAGGGAATCTCTATCCAAGTAGAACAAGTAGAGAAAGCACCAGATGGGCAGAAGAGAAGACTAAAATGGCACAAAAAAGCTGGTCAAAAACATCACAATCAATAAAGAGACATGTCATCCAGTGCCATTCTTGAAATTTAAGGCCATGGTGATTTATGAGATTTATATTTGACAGACACCTTTGAGGTCTACTTCGCCTAAAACGAAATGTGATGCCAAGGTCTCTTGCAGAATGGGTCATTCCAAGTTCATGGCACTCTTAAAATTTGAGGCCGTGGTGTATTTTATAAGGTTTGTTGCTGATATTTGGCTTGGATTTTTGTGGTATAGTTTGCCTCTTGTGGCATGGGTTATCCAAAGGTCTGTGGCACTCTGGACTTTGAGGCCATGATGATTTTCAGGTTTGAACAAATATAGAGCCAAGGGCTTTGAGGTTTATTCTATGTAAGATGCAATGCGATTCCAACTATTGTGGTAGGGACCATCCCAAGTCTGCTACAATGATGTTTGAGGCCTGATAAGATTTGTATTGATATTTGGCTCTGGCCTTTTGTAACATCCCAAAATTTCTTGTAAGATAAATTAACTACGGTTAAGTCTAAATAGATTAGACGAGATCATCATTGGGTGTAAAATTCATTTGGTTCGTCGTATCATGACCCACAACTTCATTGCGGGGCATGACACTCACGGAACGAATAACCCCACACCCACCTTGATGATCCTTCCTAAAACATGATTAGGCCTTAATCATAGGTAAAATGGTTCATAAATGATAGTGAATCTTTCGGTTATTTGTATTCTAGTTACTTTATTTTAATCGGTTTGGTCGTCTTTTATTTTGTTCGACTTTTGCATGACCGCAATGATAATTGTCTCTATTTTATTTGACAATGCTATATCAAGCCAACTTTATGAGAATATTCGAATTATTATTTACGGACTTGGTGATTTTTCGTATTAAAATGTTTTATATAAACCTAAAAATTCAACTAATTTTTATGGTAATATATTGTTGGAAATATGTGGACTTGTATTACGAAGGTTAATTTTAACTTAACCATTAAGCTGGGTAACAACTAAAAAAAAAATTGTATGAAATATATATATATATTAGAGGGATTTGGCATGTAAGCCAAAAGTTTTATTTAGTTATTGAAATTTATGGGTTTCATAAAGTGAAACACCTTCACATGGCACAAGTGTGCGGCATGCACTAAAACACGTACCAACATTGGGAAGCCCGAAAATTCTTCAATATGCCACCCAACTATAGTTCTTTCATTATATTTTTCTTATTATTTTTCTTCATCTATTTTCATTCTCCCCTTCTGGAATACTTGCGTGAGTTTTGGAGGAAAGAAGGATTCAACTTGTTGGAGCGGGAAGAGTAGAAGGTTGCCGATTCTGGGTTTACTTCAAGCATGAATATCTTCTCCTTTCTCTGCTGCATTATTTGTAAAAATGAGGAAATACACATTCTGTTTTTAATGGCAATCAAGGAAATTGTGGACAAGTTTGATTTAATTGTTTGGAGATGAAATGTGAAAAGGAAATTGATGGATTCTGTATTCTTTCTAGTTTTCTTTGTGTGGTTTTAACCTAACCCAGAAAAATACGCAGATGAGGTTTTGGGTTTTGATTAGCAAAAATAAAGTAAAAGAAAGGTTAAAAATTCTTTCTCTCGCGTTATAATAAATTATACCCAAAAGGAAAAGAGTTGGGTTTTTCCTGTACAGAAGAAGGAAAACGTTTTGTGAATTTGTGTGTTTAAAATCGATTTGTGCTTGTGGGTTTTCATTTTGTTAAACTAAAATTTGGTTGTGTTTTGTAAAACAAATCGATTTGGGTATACAAATCGATTTGCATAAAGGAATCGATTTGGGTAACCCAATCAATATGGGTATGCAACCGGTTGGGGTTTTGTATTTTTCTTCTTGGTTGTTATATGCAAGTCTAATTTTTAATTTATTGAGATCTTTTGAATGATAATTTGTGGGTGTCAAAGCTCTTGCATGGGGCTGCATTTTCCAAAAAAATTATTATTATGGACCACTAAATCGGTTCATGTATAAATGAGGGTGTCTTGTTATGTGTGAATAATTACAAAAAAAAAGACATTTAGCCTGTAACTTCTAGCCTAGCAATATGACTTGGATTCTTGTAAGACTATGGAAAAAAATTGCTTGTCTTGGTAAGGGCATGAAAGCAAGGACAGCTTGACCGAGATGCACCAAGTAGTAATTGGAGGCATGATTGGGTTTAAAATAATGATATCTTATGAAAGAAATTATTAGTTATTCTTTTACTAAAAAGAGTATGTTTAAATGATGTAACCATGGTGCTACTATATTGTTGGTTGGGTTGTTTGTTTACCAGATAGAACATGTTAAAGTGATGTAAATATGGTGATATTTGTGCTAATTTGTAGAGTTGCTCATTGACTGAAAAAATACTCTTCTTAATCATATTGTTTTTATGAAGTTATGTAGAAATTTTAAATGTCAAATGTTTATTGATTGAAGCTGGAATACGAATGTATTGACCTTTGTGATTAGAGGGAAACATGATTGCTGAAATAGAAATTGGTTGTTCTATTTGTGTGCATCCATAGCTGTATCTTTATAGAAACCAGGTAGTAATACATTTTCAGTTGTATTACCATGTGCTTGTTGATAAAACAACATGTATATCTTTTCCTATTTTATTTATTAATTGCATCAAAAATGAAGTTAATATTCATGCCGCTTCATTTTGAACTCGACATCATACCACTACTCCAATCTTGCAGACCATTAGCCATTACATTCGGATGTGCGGAAACTCGTGTCTTGAGAAGTTTTATCGTAGCATGGATCCAAATGAGATATTTGGATTTCAATTGGTGAAAGGATGATATCCTTGAATTTTTGGTTGAATTATTGGGATCTTGGACACATTGTAAATATTCAAACCTCACTATGTGAGAATTATTATACCAGCTTATATATTTCACCTTAATGACATATGTAATATATGATTTTAATAAAGAGATGATTACTTTGTGAGTAATAATAACTCAATATGAGTAAATGATGAATACTTGAGTTGTGAAATCTTACTTTTCACAAATTGTTGAATACATTTATTTGATAGTTATCAATGTATGAAGCCGATAATTGGGCAATTATTGTAACAATCAATTGTCTTTAATTTCTAAATTAAATAAGTTATTTAGTGGCGTAGTTAATCGAATGAATAATTAAATATACATGTTTTAATATATATTTAATTCGACCTTTCGATAAACTTGGTATTAATATGATAAGATTGTAAATCCTGTTGTATAGAGAATGGAAGAGTATCGTTGTAAAAAGGTAATTTAAGGTTAAAGAATTAAACATCAGAAAAAAGAGACTAAATGGGATGGTAAATAGATGAAAAGATCCATTAGGCATATTAAGGGATAAGTACATGTGGAATGCTGATATAGTTACATTTTAGCATAATGCATGTACTTATCTCATAAAAATCCTAGTTGGCCTTTGGCATCTATCTCAATATAAACTCTTGCAAGATAGGTTTAATTGGAAATAAAATAAAAACAAACTATAAAGATCTAGATAACTGTGAAAGGGATAGTTGTGAGGTGGCGGAAGACTTAAAATTCATAAGACTAGTGTGTTGTCTTGAGTTTAGCCGTAACTTGCACAGCAGATAACTTTGGCCAAAGTAATGCATTGATGGTTGTGCATTGTCTGATCACCTAGTCCTCCAATTAAATAAAAAAATTGTCTGTAACCTGATCATGGGAAGTTGAAATATTGAACATGAGGTAGGCAATGGTCGGATACCGAATACGAAATCGGGAAACTAGCTTCATGGTAGACCCAAGGACTTTCACATAGTTCCCATGGCCTTTAAAAGGTTGAGCCGAAATGCTAGTAAGCATTGTCACTCAAAGTAGTGACGAAGAGAGATCGTAGAGATTTGGATACACCCTTCTCAGCCGCACATGGCTTACATGAATGTTATCAGATAGATCAAAAGAGCAAAATTGATTAATGAATTTGATTAAATAAATATGTACGATTGCAGTTGTGTAATTTGTTATAATATTTATGTGTTAAAAAAAAAAATCCTCATTTTTCAGCTCTTGTAATTTTGAGCATTACACCTTTGAGGTCTACAAGTCTACACCACCTAAGATGCAATGTGATGACAAGGTCCATGCCATCCAAAGTCTGAAAGTATTTGGTGGAGCTGTGGTCTCTCCACAACCCTAAGAAAGAGAAGTTCACATTTTAAAATCTAAAATTTCTTTTTCTTATGTCTTGACCCTTGATATAAACATGCAAGGTGAATCACCTGAAGAGAGAAACCTGGACAAGATTTGCAGGCCACCACATGGCAGCAGGCTCCACCAAATGTCTTCTGAAGATGCCTGCCCATCCAAATCCCAGTATCTGCAAATTCAAAACCTTGTCACCACAATATACATACAACAAACCTTTCTTTCAACTATAATGGCTTCAGAAGGAAACCTGTGTTGTCATAACAATGAGGAAAGCAACAAAGAGATCCAACTTCTTCTTGAAGAAAATTTTGACTGCACTGACTATATGAATAGCATACACACTTCCAGCCCCTGAATTAGCAAAAATTGTAATAAGCACATGTTCCTTCATATTAAAGGGTCCTGGATTCAAGGAGAATTCCCATTTGCTTCCTGCAAGAAACTTTCTCTTGCTTAAAGTGGCTGCCATTAGCCGGCCAAGAGGAAGGACAGCAATCTGAGCAGAGATTGCAGTTATAGTGAGGGGTTCTGTTCTGTACCAAAAGAACTGATTCAGAAATGATAACAAGACACACGACAGAACACCAAGCACCCACATCCTGAATGTTAGAACAGGCATGCTTGGATCATCTGTTGTAGGCACAGTCAGTGCCACCTGCTCAATTGGTGATTGCTCATCTTCATCCCCTGAAGCAATCAATTCTTTCTCTTCTTGCTTCTTGCCAATGGATTTAGCTGGATCCGCATTCTCATATGAAATTTGGTCTCCTCCATTCTCTCTACTGCTTGTAGATCCTTTTAGAACTGCAAGTGCAAATCAAGTACAGATTTAGATTAACATTCATGAAAGGCCCTGAGCATCCATGTGAAAAATCAAAACAATACAATGTTAAGAAAACTAAAAGAATGAGTTTCAAGACTTTTTAAAAATATATATGTTTGGATTAAACTTCATGACCCGTTATGAGAATGAGTGATGAATTTGGATTGCAAATTAGGGCTCCTGAAAAACCATTTGAAGGCCTTAAAGATATATCCAACCAAACAAAACAATTGCAGGTTCTATACAATCCCTTCTCTCACAGCCTAACAAAAGCACTAATCAAACAATACATGTTCTCTTTCTTTCTTTTCATTCAAGGTAAACATCATTTTAAATGCCCAAACTCTCCACCCATACTGCCATGTTCCATAACTAACAAGCCCAGTTCACTCTTAAGTAAAAACTCAGTGGGCCTATACTGTCAAATATCAATGCATAATAGAAAGGATTATGAGAAAACGTTGTCCTACGAGGAGCCTTGGCTGTGTCTTCCATAACCATGCTTGCAATATACACAATTTGTATGTATCCACTGCAACCTGATTAATTTTCAACAATCCCCCCAAGAGACACAGGCACATTATCGTTCATTCACAAACTTACGACAACTAGGTAGATTTAACACAATTTAATAATTAAAATAAATTAGATTCTATTTCAACGAATTTTATTATATAGAAACTGTCTTTGTCAGGTAACTGACATCTGCCACGTGGTGGGACCTAACAGTCAGTGTATATTCTTAAAGCACGCAAGCTTGTGGAGGGAGATTCTGTGAATCTAATTGCTCCGTGAGGACGGGAAGGAATTCGAAGTTAAAATTATAAAATATCGGCCTTCAAAAAAATCGATTTAAACTTGTTATAAACCCTTTAGAAGGAAAATTATAGTTTAATGACATAATATTAATTTTTAATTGGGTTGCTAACAACTACCCCAATTAATCAACGGGTTAATAATAGGAAATTTTTATTAGTTGATATTTTCTATATAAAATTTGGATGCTATATTTTAAAAAATCAAATTATGTTGAAGGTTAAACATCCTCTTCCTCTATAGGGTGTTCCTTCTCTCTCTCTCTCTATATATTTATTTTGAATAATTTTAGTATTTGGTTTTGTCAATATATTAGATAAAAAAAAAAAATCATCATCATAAAATTAGATTGAGATTTAATCTCTTTTTTTTTTTTAGTATTTTTGAGATTTGAAATTTAGTGGATAGGGTGATAATGTATTGTACCATCATTAATTTTATGATTTAAATTGAATGATTATTTACACATTTTTCATGGTTTTAGTTGTAAAATAATTACACAAAAATAACCATAAATTTATAGATTTGAAATATAATCGTCTTTTTTTATATAAATATATGTTAACAATTGTCAAAATAAGAAATATATATTTTATCCTTGTATGATATTATTGTTGTACACAATTTGAAGGGCACTATTGCAAAGTTACTGTCACTAAAAATTTGTTTGACGGACGTAGGTGGCCATCAAATTTAAATCTTGATTGATAAAAAAATCATCGATGGATAATAGATGACCTCGATTAAATTGTATAGTTTTATTTATATCGAAAATATTTGGAAAAATAATTGTGCTCCACTATATGTTTAAAATATCACGACTTTTTTACCTTCTTATTGAAATATTCATTTAAATAAGATATACATTAGAAGATTTCTTGGATTAACTTTATTCACAAATTTGACATAGTAAATCCCAAAATCATTTTTCAAATCATGAATTGTGGAAACATCAAAACTCTCATAGACATCCATTTTTACTAACATTTCACAATTTTACACTCCCCACTTCCACACCCATGTCTATCAATTTAACTACCCCTCATTTAAAAAAAAAAAATAGATATTCATTAACAATGTTGCATTTGTTAAAGTATTGTAGACAAGTAATTCCATCAAAGGGATGGAACAGAAACAACGATAGGCACAAAAGAACTAATTGATTCATGTGCATAGGAGGATCTAAAAGTGAAGTGTTTGATAGAAATGCGGAGTGAAGATATAGATGGGAGTGCAATGTAATGGTAGTTTGAAAAAGGAGGGAAGATCAATTGTTGATGGTGATAAAGAGCGAGTTTTTAAAGATAAACATGATAGGTATGATTATCATAAAAGAAGGTGAATGGGATGCAAACACTATAATCAATCATAGGTTTTATTTTTCCATTTTCATTGTCGCCCAAAAAGTCAAGACAAGACAAAAAAACATTGACATAAAGCCATTATAATCACTTGTAGGATTGGTTTTGTTTATTTTGGAAGCCTCCTCGGAAGGAATCAAGGCGGATATGTGGGGAAATCTCACTTCAGTGAGAGCTAGAGACCAAGAGGCGAGGATACATGTGATGGAATTCTTACCTGAAGTGTGATGGAATTCTTACCTGAAGTGAGATGTCTTAAAAGGTCGTGCCAAGGTGCATAAAGTACTTTCTTATGCGAGAATTCAAGAGTGGTTGGAAGGAAATGACGAGAGACTTCGCATCCCCACAACCACTCTTTAACAGAGCCATGAAAATAGTGATGTAGTTCTTGTCCCGATAAGACTGAACACCAAGAGAACCAATAAAGGAGCACAAAAAGTCATGCAGCCTACGCAAGACCTTGCTCAACAAGAATTTGACATTGATTTCCTCCCCACGATCAAGAAGGTGTCATGTCTCACATTAGCTACAAATCAATTGTATGATATATTTTGTACGTCCATGTGGACCTTTGTTGATCTCTAAATTTGAACACAAATTTGATAACTTAAAATATTATTAATAAAATATATCTCCAATACATCAGAACATAACAGACATTAATTCTTAATACACAATCAATCAAATAACCGCTTTGGCTATTCCATAAGCCAAAACACTAGAGAAATAATTACCAAATTGATTTTTCAACATTGTTGAAAGATTTAGAAGAGAAAATATGCATAAAATGATGTACCACCCAAAGGTGAATGGTAAAGACACCGAGAATATTCCATGATACATACATTGATGTCCTGGGTGGAGAGGTGGGCTCTGATAGGAGGCGACTAATGGATGCATTCATAATAGCTCCTTCACCACCCTCAGTAGATAGGAAGTTTGCATATGTCCATTTTTTGTAGCCTTTCTATCAAATTTTGTTGTAAATTTGCTTAACTAAAATTCAAAAGCTTTTATGAGGCTTTCTATTAAAATAGAAGACACAATTAAATTGATTTACGAATTTGAATTGAGGCGCATGTTATTGTAGGAGTTTTTGAGGGTAAATCAAATGTGGATGCAATTTTGTTCAAGAAAGGGGCAAAGTATGCACTCTTAGCATTGATATTGGCACAATATGATGTGTAATTACAATGTTGGTTGTCGCCTACCTAGAAGATATGCAAAAGTACAAACTTAGAAATTTGATAGCGCAATCACTTACTACAATGATGTGATGGTTAAACACTAGTGGCAAAGGAAAATAGATGACAATTCTCTTTGCCAATGATGATATACAAAATTTAGGATATCAATGGAACAACATGAAATGGAGGTGCCATCTCAAAAGACAACTAGATGGCCACAAATGGATCAACAAGATGTTGCTAATGGGGAAGTTTGTGGAAATTGTGCAGCACCTAAATATGAAAGATGTAGAGGCCAAGAACATTCCATCAGCCACATTGAAGTCATGAATAGAGAATGCATTCATAACAACTCCTTCACCACCCCTTGCAAAGCCCCATATCGATGCAATCTTATTGAAGAGTGAACCGCAAAGTATACATTCTCAACATCGATGTCTGTCACCGCAATACATCAAAAGCTACTCTCCACATAAAAATGCATCGGATGCCTAAGACCAACCCATAAAAAAACACCATACACATGCATAAGTGGGACCCGCGCTTGATCGTCACATCATTGTTTTCTTGTTTTTTTAACAAACCGGTTTGAAATCAAAAAGGGGCATGTGGCAGGCAATAGGCGGGTTGGTGGGGAACCTGCATTTGAAATGTGCAGGTCACGGGTTTGAGTCCTTGAAAAACAATGTGTTTTTCACTGTGCTTTTCAACCAAACCAAAATCACCAAAAAAAAAAAAAAAAACTAAGTCCTGAACATTGCGCCACGTGACAGCAGATGGCATGATGGTTGGGATGATCGGTTTGATATATGTGGTGCATTTTGTGGGGAGAATAGCCCTCGCCCCGCAAACAAGGCATCATTGGGATGTGAGCTTTAGCCCATCTTGAAGGTATGCTCTAGAGCAAAACTGAAAAGCCCTGACAATGTTATTGCTAACTATTTCAACAATACTCTTTCCCAACAATTTTTCTACCGTGATAGGGCAGTCGCTAATCAATGCAAATGGCACATGGATCAGTAGGAAAAGCCACGATACTCCATACAAACACAGTAACTCGGCCAGAGCCTTTCCGAAAAAGAAAATATATAGTACAAATCTAATTATAACGTAAATCCAGAATTTTGACCAACGAAAAATTATATACTGTATGCATATACTAGCTATTTGGGCATTTTTCGGAGCACCTGCGCGTGAAGTTGAAAGGCAACAGTATGCCGGACTGGTCCTCTGGAGCGCATCCCTGTACGTCAATTCTTTTTTCCCTCATTTTTTTCTACGGAAAATCTGCTACAAACCACTTGGACGGTGCAGATACGACGCTTTTCAATGTATGTACCTGAAACTTAATCTACACCCTTCTTCGTTCTGACGCCTGTCACAGAGCCGACCACCTACAATGTAATAGAGGGAATGCCTATCCGCTTAACGAGCGGGAAAGTCAAAATTTAAAAAAAAATTGGGGTACATTTTTTTAAAATACATTTATGTAGAGATTTTGTAATTATTAACAATTTTATTATTTTTGAAAAATTATTTATTGAATGGGGATAAATAGGGAGAAGGCTACTCTCCAAGTAGAATGTACCGGGCCAATAAAAGATTTATCGACCTATCTGATGTCACGTGGCAGGTAGGCCTAGGACCCCATAAAAGACCTATCCACCTATTCGGCGCCACGTGGCAGGGATGCCTGGATTTTTTTTTTTTTAAATGATGTTGAAAAACATACTGGATTTTTAAATGATTTTTTTCAATAGAATGCACCATGCCCATAAAAGACGTATCCACCTATCTGATGTCATGTGGCAAGCAGGCCTAAGACCCCATAAAAGACCTATTCACCTATTCGACACCACGTGGCAGTGCACGCCTTGATTTTTTTTTATAAATTGATGTTTTAAAACATACTATGTTTTTCAACAATGTGTATAAACACATTGTGCAACAAGCAACAAGATTAGACCCAGAGACATGTTTATCAGTGTGCATTCCCACCAATCCAACTACAGCAACGTCACAGATGTAAGTATATGTTTTCAAACTCATTTATTATTAAACAAATATGTCTATGATATGACAAGTGGCCACAGGGCCCACCCATGCATGCACATGTATGCATTTATCGTACATATTATGGGGGCATGATATATGGCTGGTGCATTCTATTGGGAGAATAACTTCCGCCAATAAATAGTGTCAATTTATTTATATAAATGTTTAAAATTTTAAAAGTATTGTTTAATGGGAAAAATAGGATTCAAATTTCATTATATGATGAAGATAAAATAATTATGAAAACTTTAAGATAAAAATCAAAGGTAAATATACTTAGACATATTACAACCCACTACTTAAAATTAGGATCCATGACTACCCTCAAACATTATTATAGAACTTTTTCATAATAAAAATGACCATCTTATTAACATAATAATTAATTTAATTAAATAATAAATTTATTTATTTATTCTATAGTTCCTCTCCCTTTTTTTTTTAATTGAATGTAAAATTATGAGAATTTACTATACAAAATTCTTAAACTTAATTGTCAAATATAAAAAAATAAAATTATATTCCACTAAATTCATTTAAAGCCCACATTTCAACCTCATCTAATATACTTTAACTTCTTAATCTAATTTTTTATTAAAACTACTCTAATGCTAAAATCTTCTGTTCTCATATATTAATAGTCCAGAATGCACCAAATTTTGTTGCCCATACTCGAGCGAGTGGTTATTGGTTAAGTTGCGCACACATCCTTTCACGATGTGGACGTAGTGTCGAGTGCAAGTCCCGTTATGTGGACCACGCTGGTCCGCTGTAGGATAAAACTTGAGAAATTTTTGGGCAAAAAGGGTCAAAAAATATTTAGGGGATAAACTTGCTGAAATGGTTCTAACTTCTATGGATGTCAATGCATAATTAATGACCGAATTAATGGCCTCGATGTGGCACTCATGCCAACGCAATTCTCAACTGACCAATCAACAAGTTCATGCATTCATGTCTTCATCTTATATAACAAATTAAACTCCACTTAGTTGATAATCTCAAGACGTTGAAAAAAATAGCAAAGCCCCTTTTATACCAAGCCATTGTCTTTGACACTCAAACCTATTGGATTTCTCCCACTTTTTACCCCTTTAAGCACAAATTACATTCACGTGAAAAATGCAAGCAAAATGGAGACAATGGGAAATGCAAGTATTTAATTCTCACCTTTTCATTTACAAGTTTTTTTATTTTTGTCTTTGTCTTATCTAACGACTAAATGGCATCCACCTGAAATCCTTGACACCGTAAAAATATTAAAATATAAAAATAGATAATGATTCCTAAAAATGGCACATGGTTGGAGGAAAGAAAAGTTTTGCATAGACTCCCCACAATGTTTTCCCCGCCCTTCAACCCCTGCTCCCTCAAACCCCTTCTCCATTGTCCATCTTCTTGCCTCGCTTTTCCAATCGTACGACTTTCGCTTCTTCCATGCATCACTTCGGCGTTTTCATCATACATTCCACGTGTGATTGCTAGTTATATATATTAAATGAGCTAATTTTTGGTGGCGTGCCACCAAAAATATTCAATGGCAAGTCTTTTTCAACTTTGGTTGTTTAATAATAAGTGAACTCAACATTTATTTTTTAGTTCCATGTTGAGTCAATGTAGCAATCGAATTTGATAACCACAAAATATGGTTGGTTAGATTGTTTTGCGCCATTTTTATAGATCTTTATCTAGAGCCATTCCCCACAATTGCACAAGAAAGAACAAATATCAGTCACAAAAGTTTTCCTTGTGGATTTGTACTCTACACTACATCCTCCACAACATTCATAGGGATAGGTTCATTAATGGTCTCTTTGTCAACCACTGTTTTATATGGTCATCTTGTGTCATCAATTTTCATGATGCTCCTTTACAAAGATGCCTTGTGATAATCCTATAAATAGTTTTGAAAGAGTCATACACATAATGCAAATCATTCTTTTCCAAAATATATGGGGATTGACTATCTCAGACCAACATCCCTTTCAAGAGGTCATTAACGTGATACCATAGATATTTGTTACCCAAAAGTGTAATTACCTCCACCTTACCATGGTGAGAGGACTATAAATGATATATTAAAACCCTTGTTTTGCATTGTCCTCAAAGAAAAGGTATGTGACTAGCTATCACTTCAACTGCCAATGATTGACAAGTTGAATGAGTGATGGTCTCTCCACCTTGTTTCTCACACCTGAAGTACATGGTATTTCAAACTATTTGGAAGGGTGAATCGGTGATGTCTCTTGCATCACATGTAGGCTACTATGGTGACTACAACATGACTACACATGTAGAGTCATTGAAAGAATAGTCTCCACCCACTCTTCGTAAAAGAATAGGCATAAACCCACAATTCACCAAACACTATGCAAAAGTCTTGCCACATCAACATTTCTACTAAAATGTAAAAACCCGAACCGTGAACTTTTGTACGAACATTAAAGCACAAGATATAAAGGAAATTGGAGGGGACCGGGGTGACAATTTTGAAGCGTATATGGCCCATTCTCAACCCGAGCTCCGAGCTCCTTGCAACCGTACTGCCTTCACATTGTGAACCGGAATGCTGACACTGACAGCAGTTTTGAAAACATCACCGACAAAAATTTAAAAATAGCAAATATATATAAGATATATGAATTATGGAAACCATCACCAGCAACAGAGGTATTTAAGACAGCCATCACTAACAATAAATACAGCAGCTGGGGCTCGTGATTAACGTCTTCCATTTATGGAGAGTTATTGATGCCAAGACAAGCATTCAATAGGAAACAAAATAATTGCGATTCCAATCCAAGAAAAAAAGACAAAAGTTTGCATATGGACATGGTTTTTTAAATGTTTTTGAATAAGTACTCAGATCTCATACTTTGGGAAAATTTATACAGTTTTTGTTGCTGTTGTTATTGTTGATGTTGCTGTCTGTATATGATATTCAGTTGAGATTCTTTATAAAAATATTCTGATTGTTACAGAGTTGTCATTATAGATAGTCAGAAGTATTCTAATATTGAACCATCACTTGGGACAGGGTATAATATATTGGGACAGGCCCACAGGGTATAATATATTGAAGCTGTCAAATTTCTTAAATATTTTTATACCATATTTATTCATACATTCTGAACCATTATTTCTGCATGATTTCCTATTTTAATCTTTTAAAAGATTCTCTTAAAATCACAAAAAAAAAAACAAAAAAAAAAATTAGTAGAATATCTTTAGATATTTACAAATTCTAGGTAAATATGTCTTTATAAAGAATAGTGATATTTAATAAATATTACATATCTTTATATAAATTAGAATTAAAGTCAGCATTTTATTATTGTGTTGTAGGTTTTTTTTTTTAAATATAAATTTTTATAGTAAAAAAATTGGTGCATGCAAATATACGTGATGTTTTAGGTATAGTGCTAGTGGTTTTTCATACATACATTCTTAAGAGAGGTTATATATGACAATTACATCCTATTTCCTACAATGTTATAGTCGTGACCTATGTTACAAGGTTCGAGTTCGAGTTTGAGTTCGGCGAGGATAAAATTCGTTTCAAGTTTGTCTCATAGATAAAGTTCGAAAAAATTCGCCATTAAGTTCGAAGAATAAAAATATAAATAAAATATATACTTCAAAAACAATAAAAACAAATAAGTAATAACCTTTTATAAAAACAAATAATTAAAATTAAATTAAAACAAATATATATATATAACAAATATATATTTTTATACATTAAAATAAAGTAAACAAATAAAAAAACATTAATAACATTAAAATAAACAATTAAAGTCAAAACATACAAATATTGACTTGATTAAAATTTAAAATAAAAGAATATTAAAATAAAATTATAACCTTGACATAGCGATTAAAAATAAACTTCTCCCGTCTAACTTCTGTGGGAAGCAACGCACAAAATCGAGGGCACAAAAGGGAGAGCACGAAGGGCAACATTTTCCGCCGATTAATCGTGAGCCACTGGTTGGGGTTGCAGATTTGTAGTGATGGCGGAAGGCATCGTGGCTAGAAGCAGCAAAAATACACCGAAAGAGAGATGAACAGGCCCTAAAATCGAACCCCGGTGATCTGTACATATTTTAACGCCTTGGTCCCGCGTTTTTAGTTTGTTTCCCGCTCAGGACTTGCAAGTGAGCGAACAAATGGAATGAAAAATGCAGAGAGCCCTTTACCTGCGAATTTTTTGACGAATTTTAACGATTTTTGTATGGGTTTTATAACTTCGGCGAATTTTGAACTTCAAGCAAAAAAATCGCCGAACCTTGTGACATAGGTCATGACTATCACAAACTTAATGATTTAAATAGCCTCTCCTCCATTACACACTTCTTCACTACTATAAATATCAAAAGTGTTTTTCCAAAATAACACAATTCATCTCACGAGACCAGCTTTATGAATTAATCTTAACTTTTAGTAGACATTAATAAATATTGTTTTTGGCCTTATTCAGGAAGAGGGGCCACTAGTTGATATGATCTAAATACTCTATATCAACCACTAAAAATACCCTTTTCAAGCAAGTTCCGTACTAAAAACATGACCGTCATTTTTCTGCGTAGGGTAAGCAAAACTTTTCTCAGAAAAAACATGGATAAAGGCAATACAGATTCATAATCTCGAATGCATGTGTTTCCATTTACAACATTAAAACGATCAAATCATTTTGTTTTCTTTACGAGTTAGCTTTCGGAAAATAACGGACTCCGTTAAAAATCTATCCGTCCTGTTATATAAATTATTTATCTACAAAATGCTAAAAGCGAAATCATAAAAGCTGAGCTGAAATTTTTGGATACGTACCATTCATGGTCGATGTGCCAACGACGCAAAACCTTTTTCTGTAAGTGAAATGAACCCCTCCTTTTCTGTATTTGTTTTTCTGAGAAATCTGTAGCACTTTGTATGGCTGTAAACACCGCTTCCACGATTATAAGGAGCGCAATGGATTTTTATCTTCTTTCTGTGGTCCCATAGACTCTTCAGTCTCGTGGACGTTATTAAAATCTTTCATTTTATTTCATTGTTCTTCCGCAATATTTTGGAAAATAATTAATTTTGTTTGTCTTCTTTTACTGTAGCGCATTTAAGTGCCGCATAAAAGTCTTGAGAGACTAGTCAATGGCGATCACGAGTTGTGGGGATTTTGACAACTAAGCCGTGCATGTGGAGTGTATGGGAAGTGGAGAAATTTAAATGAAGCCCACGTGATATCCTACGTTATAAAATATTTTAGTTGAATAAGAACGTAACTATATTGTTTCGGCCAATTATATCATAAAACAGCTTAACCCCACTTTGTATAGTATGGTGGGGTACAATTGAAGGAAGAAACAACTTTTGATCTTTCAAGTAGGCCCATAACATGGAAAATCATGGTTTGAGGGTGTCCTCTACGCAGAAAAATTCCAAGGAAATTTCGTGTGAGGTTTGAAATAGCTTACTAGTAGAAGCTTCGTCAACGGTAGGTTTTATGACTTAAACCTAAACCACTCCTACCCGTCAAGAAATATTTTTATGATGGTTGCCTTCGTGATATCATCTTTCACACGAAGTTTATTTTTGTTTTTGACTTTCATTTTTAGGTTTGAGATTTGTACGTTCTAATAAGTGTAAAAATTAAATGTAATACAATTTTATTTTATTTTTGAATGGAGTGATACAAGACAATATTTTGATACTAGATTTAGATGAAATTGACAAATTATCATGCAAATTCACATTGATAATTCTATTAAAAACATTTTAAGTTCTTTTAATAAATATAACAACGAAATCATTTGAACCGATCTTTCGTAATCTTCAACTATAATGTGTAGGGCTCCAAAACTTTTCATGTGTTATATCTTCTCTACCATTGCTACTTTCAAACTGGTTTGTTGATACGTCATTATAGTTTATTAAGAGTAAATACTTACATTTAGTACAAAAACTTTAAATTATACTTTTTTTTTTCTTACAAAGTGTAACCACCCTTTTCAAAAGGGTCGTTGTCCTGGAAAGCACACAACGAAAAACATGACTTTATTATCTTCTTCACAAATTCCCTACTGAATGGATGCATTTTTTTGTTGGAATTAATTATAGTGCCCTACTACCACTTGACTTGACCTACCATGATAGAACATTTATAAACGTTAAAACATTAATATTAAAACTTTTAAGGCAATTACCCATGCATGCAACAGGCCCTTGTTAAAATAGCATTAGAATTTTATATTTACAAATTTACTTGTATTTTTAGGGGTGCAAGGGATTTGTCAACATGCACTATCAAGATACATGATTTTCGGGAAATAGAAAGTGGTTTTGCAATGTGATATAATTTTTCCGACATTTTTAGCAATTAAGCAACATGAGACAACTTCTTCAAACATTTACTGAAATAGATTCCAACATATAAAATCTCTCAACTAATTATGCATCTAATTATAAATGTTTTTCAATAATGTTTCTTTCATCTTTTTCTCTCATATTTATATATTTATTCTTCTTCTTATATTTACTATATTTAGTCATAAAAATTGTAAGAAAATATGGAGGTCAATCAAATATCACAATTTTAAGGATGATCGTAATCAACATGTAGAAACAAATCCATGCGCATGGTTGGAAACTTTTGACTTGTTGGTTCCCAATATGACACCCCCAAAATAAGGCTCGAATGCATATTTGCATTCAAAGAGAGAGCAAGGGATAAAGATAAACATGTTAGTTTGTCATTTGCACCCAATGATGGGTCTATCTCTTCCTCGTGATCAAGCCTCCGCTGGGAATGACAAGGAGGCACTTTATTGAAGGTGTGGTTGTCCACATGCTACTTTTGCTTCGCTTGAACCAAAGTGAAAGGCCCTAAGGTGTATCTTGAAAGAGAGGGAGATATTACATTTCGGACCCTCAAATTTGTTGGAATGATCTCGAGATCAAATGCAACCACAAAATGCAATGCCCATTCAAAAGAATGGTCACACAAGCATTGCAAACACTTGATGCATCAAACACAAGCCACTAAAGACATATTTAATGTGATCACAAACATCATTTTGTAAGGAATTTGTTGATAACTTGGAATGGAATGACACTTGAGATGTTAATCTTCACAATTCATGGAAAATACACTCAAAATATGCAAGGGTGTGTGATTTTCTAGCAGATAACATGTTGGGTATGTAATGGTGATGAAATCTGCAGAGGGTAGGACAAAAGGATAATGAAAATGAAAGGGGAGATGGAGATGGATGGAAATGGGGGACTAAAGGGAAGAAGTAACTGCTTTAACCATCTTGGCTTGATATCTTTGTTGCATCCAAACTTGAAATCAAAATAAACTCATCCTCCAAAGGTTACTTGCCTTCATGGACACCCAAACAAGGAAACCAATACGAAATAATCATGGAATCCCTAAAGACAAACACCGAGAATAAAGTTTCGTATATCAACCATGTCAAATCCCTAAAACCAAAGGATACCTTGAGATAACAGATGTTCATTCCCAGAAATTGCAGAGAGGAATTTATAACTAAAGCAAATGATGTAAGGTAACACTACAAAACAACATTCCCTCAATACCCACCTCAAACAATCAACTAAAAATGCTTCTATGTAGTTATTTAACATGATAAACACAAGATTACAAAGGAGAATGGATATTTATTCATTTCAAATATATTAAAAACAAGAAATAACAAACATATAGATGGTAGTTTGATCTTGTGTGTTCATTTGTAAAGGAGATACGAGAGACATATAAAGATGCTATCAAATCCAGCTTAATGGTTGTATAACTACAACCACCTTAGCATAAACCCCAAATGAAGCCACAATAAACCAATACTTTGTAGAGCTCAACCCAAAAGATAAAACCCCAACATTTTCCCCAAATACCAATTAGAAGAATGTCCAAAAAGGACACCCAAACTCCATTAAGCAGAGGTAAGTGAGGACAAGCCCTCACTTTTATACAATAATGTCTAAAACCTAGAAGAATATGCTTTGAGATGTTGAATCAAGGGCCAAGATGATGATTTGTGTGCTTTGAGGTGAATTAAATGAAATAACAAGTGATCGGAAGATGGAGGAAGGAAAAATTGCCAAGTATTCATTCAAAAACTCACATATCAACTAATCATCGCTTGGTAGGGGTAAAAGGAGCATATACTCATCCAAAAATCATATGGGGTCAAAGTAGGATCTAATAAGCATCTCCAATTGTCAAATTTGTCATTACATTCCATGAAAATGACATTTTGGCCCCCTAAACTTCAGCAATTGCAATATCCAAAAACTAGGGAGAATTTTAGTGGCAAATATTTGTTAATTCACGAATATTCTAGTTTTCAAAATTTGAAATTGGTGATTTTTTGGGTATGAATAGGGATTGGGTCACCAAAAAAATTCAGTTACAAGTTAATGTTAGCGTTCAGTTCACCTAGGATTTTCCACCGACAACCGACTATTATCATTTAAATCACCCTTATAGAGAAATTAAAATATGTCAAATTCACCTCATATATATATTTTATTTAAGTATTTATAGTTTATTATTCATAGTTCTAAACATTGAACTTTGGAACCTCCATAAATTCGCGATTACATAATATTTCATTAAGGCTTTCTGCTTTCAAAATTTGAGGACTGGTGAGCAGAGGCGATATTTTCTTTCAACTTTCAAGGTACTTTGGTTTTTATGTACTTGTAGCATGTATGTGGCATATTGTCTGGACAACAACATGAAGAATGTTACTGCATCGGTAACATTCAAAGATGGTACCACTTGGTAGTAAGCATGAAGAATGCTTCTAACCTAGTATTATTCTCGCATGTTGTCGTCTCGATAGCATTCTCGCATGACAATGCTACCCACTAGGAGCATGTAGAATACTATCGGTCAGTAGCATGTTGTATGCTACCAATCGGTAGCATTTTACATGTTGTTGACCAGAAGATGTTGCATGCCACAGTGCCTGAAATTCTATATATATATGTTGTCGGTTCTACCATGATATCATGCTACCAAGTGGGTAACATACTACCACGCTACTTTGTCAAACATGTTTCCATGCTATCCGTTCGGTAGCATGTTACATTCTACCACTCATATCATCCATTGTTTTTAATCGTGCATTTAAAAAAATTAAAACTATTTAGATGTTGATTACATTTATCTAATTTAAATATTTTCATAATTAGGTAAAATGGCTTCTCCGAGCAATCAACGAAAGGTAGAAACACAAAAAGAAAAGGTAAAGCATAGCAAAAAAATTTAGCCCCACAAAAATGAAGACCCAAGCTACTACCACTAGAAACATGAACAAGGGTACTGATAAGTTGTAATAGACTATCATAACTATTTGGCATTTTCCTCTTTTAATTTTTTCATCAATACAGTTTAATTTTTTAATAATTTTCTAACGGTCAAAACATTTTTCGTTTTTGAAAACAGAAACCCCTTTGTTAATTTTATTCAAAATGAACCAGTAAACCAAAACATAAACCCTAAGGAAACAATTATTTCAATAGATGAAGATTATATTGACCCAAACATGCCAGAGCTTGAAGATATTCCTACTGGTAAGTTGTAACAGACTATCATAACCATTTGACATTTTCCTGTTTTAAGTTTTTCATCTAAGACAATTAATTATTTTTAAATAATTTTGTAAATAAATAAAACATTTTTCATTTTTTAAAATAGAAACCCCTTCAGTTAATTTTATTCAGAATGAAACAGTAAACCAAAACATAAACCCTAAGGAAATGATTATTTCAGTAGATGAAGATTATATTGACCCGCACATGCCGAGCTTGAAGATTGTCTTAAATGCCAAATGTGTTTAAGAGATGAAGGTTCAAAAGAAAAGATTCCAACAAAGATGATAATGACATAAACCTTCAAAAACATAAGTTCGGGAGAAAGAAGAAAACATCTTGACAAGTGGAAGGTCGTTTCAAGTAGATCAAAGAAAAATATCCATTTATTGGGCTTGATAACCGATAATGGTAGTGATACTCCCAAAGAATGTAGATGCATTATTTGTACTTAGAAATTGGGTAAAGAACATAGAATGCAACTTAAATTGACACTATAGACAAACATTGCGGAAAAGTATATGTTAACCAAAATAAGTTGCCCTTATTTTTGGGTTAACTTACTACCTTTGTGCTTCACCCATATTTCGACATTTAAAGCATTCAAAGGTTTATGGAAAATGCTCCATCAGATAGAGAATTTCTTCCCCTTTCCAGAAAGGTAAAGAACTCTTTCTAACTCCTTGTATTTTTGAGTTATGGCTCAATGAGTTAGAAGGAAAATTTTTCCAAGGCGGACTTGCAGAGCTTGGGAGAGTTTTTTTGCCAAAGGAACTCGGACCGGTGGGGCATCGGAGGAAAAAGTGAAAAATTGTCTTTTCTTCCAAAAGGCATAAAATCAAAATGCGACCTGTGGCCCCATCAAAAAGCTAATGCGGGGATGCGGACTTCGAGGTAAATTGGATTTTTTGACTTTTTGTCAAAAAAATGTAAAATGGAAAAAGGAAGCCCCTGCCTCCACCGACCCCAATGGATGCCACGTCATCAACGGATTTGTGGGGAAAAGTTCAAAATTCACCCGAAGCCAAATTTGTAGGAAACGAATTTAAAAATGCGTATGGCCATATCGTTTGATCCAGAGCTCCAGTTTGACAATCTTGGTACTAATGGAAAGATCTGGAGATTCTCTTCATCATGGATTCTTCAATTTTTGATTTTGGTAGAGATTTGTAGGAGAAAATTACAAAACACGATTTGGCATGGAAAAAATGCGGAACCGCCAACCACCAAATTTAATGAAATATGGGTCTTTTCTCCCTCGAGCAGACAAAATGCATTTGGGAATGGAATTTACAAATGGAGCCTTGAATTTTTGACCAAATTTATGAATGTTGTTGGTGGTTGGAGCAGAGAATCGATTTTCTCATGTTTTTCCTTCTCTTTTCGCATTTTGCTATATATTGTAACAGAGGAACATTTTCAAGAAGTTAGTTAGTGGTTATTCATTCTTATTCTCTACCTACCTCTTCTTTCCTTCCCTAGGGTCGATAATGGAGTTCTAACCTCCTCCCTTGCTCTATAGATGGCATTTCTTACCTCTTGCCCATGAAATAACGATCTGTAAATCCGGAGCAATAAAAACTTGTTTTTGTGACGCATTTGCCCATCCTTTGCTCATTTTTTGGTTGTTTCTTCTTGCCTCTCATTGTTGCAGGGCATTTGTGCATGTTTGAATGTCATTTTCAGGTTTTGGAGTTGTGTTTTTAGGGATTTTGGAACATTTTCTATTTGAAATCTATCTCTGGTTTGTTATGCACTTGTCCATCCTTTCCATTGCTCGCCTCCTTTTTCTCCATGGCAGTTTTGGTAGATGATCAACACTTTCCTTCTCTGGTGTATCACCGTTTTAGTGTAGGCTCTATTTTTCCTTGTTTTCTTTCTCTCCTTGTCTCCTTGGAAGTTAGATTAGAATTAGATTAGCTTGCATGCACTGGAATAGCTTGTGGTAGGTAGATTAGGAAGAGGAACCAACCTTCTCTGGAGGATCATTCCCATTTGCAAGTCCCACAGCTTGGGGAATGATCCAATGTTATGCAAATCACACCAAATGACCCTGCCTTAGAAAAGCAGATCCATAACTCATTTGGGGGTGTTGTGATTTTGCACTAATAGTTTTGGCACGCCCGATGGGACCTTAGAGGTCTCCACTTCATTGCAACAAGATTGATGTGCACTTGTTGCAATTTTCAGCTTATTAGAAGCTTCAATTTACACATCTGGCGACTCCATTTGGTAAACAACTCATTCTCTAAGTTACAGACCTGTTTTCCATTCACTTCCATTCATCCTTCTTTCCATATTATTTCATTCTTTCCATTCCATGAAGTTGTGCAATCATGACTTCATTTCCACCATGGAATTCACATCTACAGCAGCAACAACACATTCCAACTCCAATAAGCTTTACAAATCCTTCAAATCAACATTTTGAGCAAATCCAAAATCAGCATGGTTACCCCTATGAGCAGCAGTGCCAAAATCAGTTTGGCTATGGAGCTTTCCAAGAGCAGGGGTATGCAAACAATGAAGAAAATCAAATGCAAGATGTTGGTCTGTTGGAGAAGATCCAAAAAATGGAGATTGGCATGGTGCAGTCAAGAGCTATAGCTCAAATGAAGGCGTTCAAAATTGGTTGTAGGGAACACTTGTCCATGGGAAGGCCCTTTTCCAAGACACTATAGCCCTCAAGAGAAGTTGGAATTCATAATTGAGATGCTGCCCCAACTTACACAATGGACTGAGGAGATATAAGCATATGAGCAGAGTCTGAATTAACCTTGCCAATGGGTAAGTCATTCTACATTTCCTTGTATTTCTTCTTCTTCATCTCAAGCTTTACCATTTTAACAATGTCAAGTTATAAACCCAGCCAATGTTGCTCCAGTTGTGAAAACCATCCCTCCATTCCCTAGTCTCCCATCCCATCTCAGCTTTTCTACCCTCTTCTCTTCCAAATCCAAATCCCCTCCACAAGAGCAAAAAGAAATACCTTCCACTCCAAGGAAACAAGAAGTTTCATCTCTTCCACCACCACAAACAAATGAAAAAATGGTTGAATCCCAACCCACTCCTTCTCTTGCCTTCCCAATTCCATGTGGAGAAGAAGAAATTTTAAAAATCAATCATGAAGGACAACAAGAAGAAGAAGTGAAAGAAGAAGAAATGGTTAAAAGCTTAGTGAGCTTAGCTCTTAGGTTTGGGATAACAGAGATTCCTTTTTGGTCAAGCCTTTAGAGGAGAAGAAAGTTGAAGAGCCAGTGGTGGCTAAGACTGAATTTGCAGCAGAGAAAGAACAAGAAAAGGAAGAAGAAAACCAAGCAATGGGCACTTTACTCGAATGTAGTGTCCATGTTGGCACTTTAAGTGAAGAGAATGCTAATCCAATTCAAACCGCCCAATCACCAAGGAAGGAGAAAACAAATCAGCTCAAAGTCCCATTGGAAAGGAACAACTTGATGAGACCAAATTAGAGTTTGAAGCAAAGAAGAAGAAGACATTATTGGTGTTTTCTTGCTTTCATTTGAAGGGCTTGTTTTGGTTGTTGAATCCATTTTGGGGAAAGCTATACAAGAGATCTTGCAGTCCCAACTTGTCCTCTAAAGCAGCAGTTTGAGGAGTTTGGTATGGCAAACTTCATGCTAGAGGAAGAGTTCAATCAAGAGCAAGATGGTCTTCAAACAACAGAGGAAGGAGAATTTTCTCCAAATCCAAAAGAAGAGGAGTACATTCCAGCTGTGGAGGAGAAAAATGCAGATCCAAAGGCTTTGAACACAAAATAGGCTATAGAAGAACCTTCAGTTCTTCCTTCCACTTCATCTTTCTCGAGCTCTAACGTTGGAGAAGAGTTTGATCTTTCAAACTTCATGTTGGAGGATGAAAGAAACCATGGTGAACAAGTTACAAACCAAAAAGACCCCATGGAAGAGGTTGATTATTTGCAACAGGAAAATAATGAAGCAAAGTACTTGTCGATTTGGAGGATTGTTTGATGGAGAAGAACTAGTTGAGTTTCTATTGTTTTCTCCTTCATTCACCCTTCAAATATGTGAACCTACTATCATGAAGGAGAACACTCATTTTCAGCAGTCTATACTTTATAGCAGCCTTTTGGAATCTAGTTTGGGAGACTCAAACCTTCCATGCTCTTCACAAGAGGAAGAAGAGAAATAGCATAAGAGTTCCACCATTCCTTCCACGCCATTCACCCTAAGAGGTCTACAAGAAGACTCCATTTTGAGTGGAAAATCATATCAAAGGGCATATCAAATGGGTCGACTTGCCCAATCAAGTATTCAGCTTCATTAGAGCCAAAGGAGAAGCCAAATCTGTCATGTCCATTTCAGGGCATGAGGATGAGCTACAAAGTGTAGACACCAAATTTGTGTCTTATGACCCTCTTGTGACCCGCATCTCATTTCGCAACCTAACCTCATCACCTAAACCTTACACAATTATTTATTAATTACCTTATAAATAATAAATCCACATCGCCTTACTCCCGCCACCTCATCTTGCCACCTCATCATGACCAAGTCCTAACCCTAAAATAACCTAATTAAGACCTATAACTTGGTCTACATCCACACCCATGACTAATGACCCCTTTCTCGCACTCCAAACCGACCTCAGAGTTACTTGACCAAGCCCACAACCAATCCCTCGAAAGAAAAGGAGGGGAAAGTCCGGCTATTTTAGCAAAAATAGCCCGCTTTGACTCGACCGATACCGGTTCCTACTTGACCGATGTCGGTTGCGAACCGCCATCGGTTCCTCGTAAATGACCACTTCTAACCAAAAACAATGGATCGGATTTTCATTTGATCAAGAAAATGAGAGATTATTGAAAGGATCCGGATTGGCCGAGCCGAAAGCAGAGACAAGTGAAGAAACAAGAAGAGTTTGCAGAGAAGGATATCAAGCCCAAGATTGCAACCGAATAACCGAGCCTAAGAACGCCCATCCGAGCATCGAAGAGGAGATAGCTCATCTTGGATTGTCGATCATCCTACTTGAGTCCTATCTTCGTCATCATAGTCCCTGGAACTCCGCATATTCATCGAACTTGAGTAAGTAGTTGTTTATATGTTTCTAAGCACCATTTCTTGAGCCTGTGGGTTGATAGTAATCGTAAGTTTATTCCTAGATCTACTACCAGCAACATACTGCACTTAACCTCCATCCATACATCCTGGTATTGCCCTGAAGACCATTTTATCCCACTCTGAGTCTTCCCTGTTCCCCCATTATTCCCCTCAGCCATCCACCAATCTTAATAACCCCACAATCACCCTGCAACCAACCTCTACCCAGAAGCACCTAGATTACTGACCCTACCGGTGTCGGTTATCCCCTACCGGCAGCGGTTCTCTAACCGCGGTCGGTTATCCAGTGACCGCCGTCGGTCACTGTGACTTATACCCCAAAACCTTTTTCTCGCCTATTTGTCACCTAACAACCACAGATCCAGTCTGGTTTATCCCTATAACTCAACCTGAATGTATCAACGACCAGTAACCAAACAAACAACGTGACGCTTTATTATTGATAGTTTAGCTTCTATTGCTTTGTAACGAGATACCTAAATCGTGATTTTGCAATAGCTTTCTTTGTTATCATTTGTGTTAATTCGTATTAAAAGGGGAACTGACCACCTTCGAAAGGAAGTTTTATATTTCCTGGGCCTAAGGCAACTCCCTCATTTATTGTCTAATTAAAATCTGGTGGTCATGTATTCTTACTTGCAGTAGTCCTTCCAAGACAAAAAGGAGTTCTTCGCAATGATCCGATCTTTCTCTACGCACGCACACACCATCTCAACATTCAACAGGTATTCCTCCTAGCCCTAACCCTTATCTCTGCTTCTCAAAGGAATGATAGGATAGAAGCAAGTCTATTCTCACAGAGTCCGAAACATTCCGTGCGAAACATTTTTGCACACGACACTTAGTGGGACCCATTTCGTGTTTCTATTTCTCTTGCTTGCTTTCGCTTTTAGGAAGCATACTTGTTGTTGCTATTTTTGTTATATTTAGTACATGTAATTTGTCTTGCTTTCCTAGTTTTGTATTAGTGAAAGTCATCTTATTTGCTTCATCAAATATCATTTTCGATTTGGGTTTAAAACACGTGCATTACATTCTTGCTTGTTGTTTTCAATTCTAGTGAACATAGACTAAGTAATATGTCGTACACGTGGGGTGATTTCCACGGTATTGACAGAAATTAATCTTACTTTCACTGCACAACACATACCGAATCACTTCATAATTAACACAACAACTCAAAACATCCCCCCTTTTCCGCGGTATTCCTCCGCCCGATTGAGGTAACCTTATAAGCCAAAACAAACTTGACATTTCCCTAAGTCTTTTGTTTAGGATCGACAAAGATTCCGCGTCTAAAGGCATAAGCCCACAATAATTAAAATTAACCCTAGGGTTAGTCTCTAGTTTTGCGTGTGCATCTTGCTTGTTTTCGCTTATGTTTTCTCTATTATACACTCGTTCTCGTGATCACCTTAAACAATTTGATAAATGTATTGAGCGTTATTAACAATCAAGTCGGTAGCTTCTTATATTTTCTTATACCAGTCTTATTACACCGATATCGGTTAATTGACGACGCGTCGCTATAGTCTAACCGGTCGAGGCCGACATCTACATTCTGTCTTTTACGCTTCTCGACAAACCAACCTACCAATTTCACCATTCTCGAGTCTATTTCTGTTCGTGATAGATCAAACCCTCACTGTACTCCTCTGTCCATGGTTGTTATCACTCAAAAGCAAGCCGCCATGGTTTCACATGCTTGCTCAGTGCCTTTGCTCAATCACCCCCTTCACATTCTCGTGGGGAATCCTACGGACACCGGGCGAGGTTCCTAAAATTCCCGTGGGAGATAAAGAATTTGCCAAATTTCTGGATGCTAATCCTAGCGCCAGTATAATACTATTTGTCTCATGCCCTCGACCGTACACCCGACGGTCCAACTCCTTGTTGGCATGCCTATCGGATAGCTGCTCATTTAGCCCCTTCTCCGCCCGATAACTCCGCTCGCTTTGCCTTCCGCATCCTTAGTCCCGTCCGCCTACCTCTAAGCTTCAGGAGTTCATACGGCATGATTGGCTTTCCTTTGGTTAATCTTGGGCCCAACATGTCATTACCGCCGACCGCTCCTACCTCGCCTCTCTTGCAGATCAAGCTTGCTCATGACTTGCTCTCTGCCACCTATCCACACGAGCTTTCCTTCTCAAGCTCCGCCCCACCTTTTCATTTCCACACACATATCCGGTAACCTCAATGCTTATATAGGACACCCTTATTCGGTTGCCTCAACACATTCGTCCTCCATACCTTATCAACATTTAACCCCACCACTGCTTCTGCAGGTGGCCCTTGGCCCAATTTGCCTCCGTTTACACAACCACACCATCATCTCATTCAACTACTGATTTAATTAAACAAATGATGGACAAAATGTAAAATCTGAGGCTTCGCTTTCAGAAGTCAGAAACTTGACATATGAGCAAGTTTGTCGGGATCCTATCCACACTTCACCCCCTTCATTCATATCCTCCTCAATGGGAATTACCAAAATTTACCCGTTTTAATAGTAAGGAGGACCCTCAACAACACTTGCGATCATTTAGACATGCTGCTTATCTCGATTGCTCACGACGAAGCTTTACTACTTCGCACCTTTCCCATGTCCTTATCGGGACCCGCCTTGAGTGGTACAAAGGCTTTAACCCAAAGACTCAATCTTCTCTTTTAACCAAGCTAGCCCAATCTTTCTTGGATCATTTCTCCATTAACATTGCCAAGAAAGTATCTATCACCGACCTCTATGCCATCCGACACTAAGACGAATCTATCGCAGATTTCGTTGGATGATGGCGAGGCCTTATCAACCAACTTACGTATGCCTTGCCTCGGGACCAACTTATCGAATCATGTTTACGCGGGCTGTCTTAAGCACATCTCTCCTACCCTCCAAATTCAAACTTTCGTACATTTGACGAGGCCTTTACTATGGCTCGAAAACTAGAGATTCGAGCCTTAGAGGAAGAGAAATTGCGGTTGTTGTGACAAAAAAACCCCACTTTCTCGAACCCAAGATTCCACCAACAAACCTAACACCACCAATCCTCACCCATCGACCGCTTCAAATCAAAGGGGTTACGTGCATGCGGTGATGGTCAAATCCCAACCACCGCCTAATACCCCACCAAAAACCACCTATAAGTATAAAGCAGAGCCCATCAACTACACTCCCTTGGGAGAAACATATGGTGTGATATTGGAAAAATTGCTTAAAGCAGGAGCCATTACCTTACCTCCTGTTAAACCTCACTCCGGGTTTGATTCCACTCGCGCCATACCTTCTTGGTACAAAGAAAATGAATTATGTAACTTCCACCGCGTAAAGGGACACAGTCATGAGAACTGCAAGATGTTGAAAAACATAGTGCAGGAAATGGTTGATGCGGGGGATATAGCCCTCGATAATCCTAACGCCCCTGCTAACCGAAATTTGAAAATATTCAACAAACCATTCCCGAATCATTCTTCTAACAGTAATCTAAACCAAGATATCTTAGCCGAGGAGAGTGTTCATGAGATCCATGCAGTCTTCGATTCCTAGCCAAAGACCTCTATCGAACAAATTTTGAATCAAGCCTCTTCACTAACGCAAGAAACCGAACCCCCTTCCTCGCCATCAAGACAAACTGAAATCCTTGCCGTTCCTTTACCCATCAAGGAATTAACTCGCCCAGAGTTCCCTTCTCACAAATGAGCCTTCTTACACCACATCCTTGCAAGACTGTGAGCGGATGTTATCTAATTTATCTATTTCCCAAACGTCTCCTTCTACCATTCTTGCAGTACAAGAGGAAGGCTCGCCACTTCTTTTGTCATCCTTAGACGAGAAACCTCTTGAACCGACATCACCACATTATTTAAACATGACAGATCCTCTCAAACACGCCCTCCTACCTATTAGTCCTTCATCACCTAAATCTTTTCAGCAACCGGTTGACCTCTTAACGCCCATTGATACAAAGGCCCTCATATACCCCCGTATCACACCCACAAAGGGACCGGAATCACAACCCACCTTTCTTCCATACAAAATTTCCTATTCACACGTGAGGACTGTCATTCCCGTAAGATAGACAGTCCTATGGGAACGTTTGAGTACGCCATATTCTCCTCAAATGCAAATGACCGATCCCGATGCCTCTACCATATACCCAAGTGTTTACGTGCTTAAAATGCCTATGTCCTCATCTTCACCCCCTCTACCAAATACCTCGTCCACTTATATTAACTTAACCAAATCTTCCCCTACGCTTGGGACCTCACCCATACCTAGTCTAACACACCCACCTAAGCGGCTTGATTTATCTAAAAATAAAGTCGTCCATCCCATTAGAGACAAACCCAATCTCCTCAATCTATGCCATTATCACAACTAAAACCCTCGTCGTCACACCTACCTTCCATATTGGGACCCCATCCCTCTACCTTACATCAATATATCATACCTCCTACGTTTTCTTTAAAGCGACCTACGCCTTCTGCACCCATACAGAAATCCAAGGGTATAGCAACACCGTCACCCCATGGATCCTGCCCACCTATCAACCCTAAACAAATTCCATCATCAAAAGATTTGTTTTCTGTCACTCCTATTTCTCCGTGGTTGTTTTCTGATACCACATCATCTGTGGCCTCATCATCCAACCTAGCTTCTGCATCAAAGAAGCCACGTTTAGTTAAAACCCATTATCAAAACTCCTTGGCTAAACCACCACCCATACAAACCAACCATACCACGTCATCACCAGAATCAACCCACTAATAATAGCCTCCTCTTCCTCGACTTTGACCCACTCAAAGGGTCTTACGCCAAAATCCTTGCTATGTTGGTAGAAAATACGACCATTTCCCTACCCCCACTTAGACCTTATGATCCATCTAAACCTCAACCTATAGGTTACGATGAGTCTAAAATCTGTGCTTACCACCGCACACCAGGACATGACGTAGAGGGATGCAAAGCGTTGAAAGCCATACTTCGTCAGTCACCTCTCTCCGATAAAAAAGTTAAGAAAGACAACTTACGAAGAAAAATACCTTTAGCTTCAATTCCCTCTCCTATACCACTTGTCCCCGCCTCACCAAGATCTATCATTATTACAGCCCCACCTCTCGAAGACCATGACCTATCCCTACTGTCTTCCTCCTCTCGTATTCACGAGATCAATATGATTAGTGTTGCTACTCGAGGCGTAAAAACAATGGGAAAGCGAAAGAAAACACACCTGCGGCATCTCTTTCTCCGTCCACCATCCCGATTGCACCACCACCTAAAGTGGTTATTCGTGGACCTCGCCTACCCCGTCTCTAATGGAATTACCCATCAACCATGATCAAACACTTCACCAATCACCTCAGTAAAAATGACACTTTGTATGATCTCATTCAGACTTCAATCTCATCGACAAGCTCTCGTTGAAATCATTTAAGGGATAGAGGTCTTACCTAATGAAACCTTGCATGTTACCTCTATTCTAACACCCAATCACGTTGCTTCGCTCACCAAACAATCTATCTCCCCAACCACTTCTGCCTCTCGCATGCAAAGACAGCGCTTCTTGTCGGTTTCTCCAAAGACGAAATTATCGACTTTGGTGCGAAGATCCCGACCTGCTCTTTTCATCTCGACATTATGTCCGAGACATTCGGGTATGTCGTGTTATGATATATCCCTTCGAAATTTTGCGCATGTGTGCCAACCCCATCATGTTGTGGTCATTCAATGATGCTATTGCTTCTACCTTAGGCACCGTGATCCTTAACATTCATGTAGGACCACGCACTTTACCCGAACTCTTCTATGTCCTTGAGGGAGAGTTCCAATACAATATGTTGTTAGGCCGCCCTTGGATTCGGGCTATGGGATGCGTTCCCTCCACCTTACATAGATGCATAAAATTTGAGTACGAGGGGAAGTCCTACACCGTAAAAGCTGATCCTCCCCTTCAAAACTTGCAATATGTTGTATCGCCTAATGATGTGCTTGTACCACCAAGACACCCATTCATCCAACCTAGCCATCCACTTCCAACGCACCTACACCTTCAACCAACCACACCGCCATTACAAATATAACTTTCTTTCCCGCAGATAACATCCCAACCTCCAACCCCTAGTAGATGTTTTTCAACGCCTTACGCCGGGGAATACCGCCTATATAACGTTAGCTCTTTCCATACCCCAGCAGAGTACTGGACGATTATATGCACATCCCACCTATGACCGCTGCGTGGGGAGGTAATCTCTTATGGACCACCCCATTGCGCACCAACCTAACGTATGGGGGTGTTGACACATCCTCCGTTACCCCCAACCTCCTCTTGGTGTGGTTCCTTCCAATCCGATTTTCAATACTTGACAAATCGTCGTTTATCCCTCACCTTCTTGACTCATTTGTGCTTGGAAAGGCTTTGGGTTTGGTCTTTATGAACAAGGCCGACATACACTCATTCCCGTGACTACATGCAAACACAATGATCGCAGGTGGTCTCGGTTTTCCGAACACTTACACCGGAGAAACCTCATGTCGGTTGTATCCGGAGGATGACGATGTCACCCCTACCAAACCATCATCACCCATTTTGCCATCATCACCTACGAGTCGATAGATCCTGAATCTATCCTCCTAACTTTTTTTTTTTTCATAAATGCTATCTTCCTAGATCCTCTCACTTATCAACGTGATAATGAGGACCCCTCTTCTATCCCCTTCTATATCCGGACATGATTGAAGAGGATTCGCCTTCGATTAATGTTGTTGAGTGCCGGGATGACGACTCCATCCTCACTTACCTTGGGGCGACGCGACTCCTATATTCAACGCGCGCTTACCGTCTCAAACTCAAACCATGTTGAATGAGTCAACTATAGAAATCAACATCCACACAAAGGAGGATCCTCACATTGTGAAGATCGGACAATCCCTTAACACATCGGAAGCCGCCTTTACTACCTTTCTCCGTCCCCTGCAACCAAGCTTTCACTTGGTCCTACGCAGACATGCCAGAATTGATCCTACCATCACGCCGCCCATAACATCACCTAAACCCCGATTCCAAACCAGTCAAACAAAAACTGAGAAAATGCATCCACACATTGCCCTCTTGGTCAAAGAAGAGCTTCAACGACTTCTTTCTGTTTCCTTCATCTTGCTTATTGACTATCCTCAATAGATTTCTAACATCGTACTGCCACTAAAGCGACGGGGGACTTCGAGATATGCACGGATTTCGAGACCTTAACCTCGCTTGCCCCAAGGATGACTTCCTCCTCAAGTATTGATCAACTTGTTGATCTCATGCGGCCATGAAATGCTTTCTCTCATGGATGGCTTTTCGATACAATCAAATTTTGGTAGCCCCACCGATCAACATAAAAGCGCCTTCATAACTCCTTGGGAACCTTCATTATCGTGTCATGCCATTTGGCCTTAAGAATGCTTTGTGCCACCTATCAACGGGCTATGACTTACATTTTTCATGACATTATGCACACTATCCTCAAGATTATGTCGATGATCTTCTTGCAAATCTAAACATCGCAGTTGAACATCTCGATGTTTTAACCATTATTTTCGATCGCTTTGTTGCAATATTCATCCGCTTCAACCAAAAATGTGTCTTTGGTGTTCTTTCGGAAAACTTCTTGGCTTTATCGCCTCTTTGCGTGGCATTGAGGTCGATCCATCTAAAGTCAAAGCTATCCTAGAAATGCCCCACCCAAAACCTCAAACAATTGCGTAGTTTACGGGGGTAAACTTCAATCCATCCGGCGTTTCATCTCTCAACTCTCGGATCGATGTCAACCTTTCCATCACCTTCTTAAAAAGGACATTGACTTTCAATGGAGTAAAGAGTGTCACCAAGCCTTTGAAGCTCTCAAAGCCTATCTCTTGCAGCCACCCGTGCTTATTCCACCTCGGGATGATCGCCCTTTCTACCTTTACCTTTCTCGCCACATACCATGCTATAGGAGCCATGCTCGCACATCGGACTCGCACGCGTCGAGAACAAGCCGTTTTTATATAAGTCATACTCTCGTGGATTACAAGACTAGGTATACACATGTAGAAAAATTGTGCCTAGCCCTATCATTTGTGGCCACCAAACTCCGACATTACCTCTTGAATCACAAAACTTTTGTCATCACCAACACGGACCCCATTCATTATATGTATGCCAAACCACATCTAAATCAACGCATCGCTTAGATGGCTTATGCTCCTCGCTGACCCGACCTTGAGTTTGTACAATAGAAGTCAATCAAAGGAAAACTATCATGGACCAACTTGGAGGCCCCTTTAATGGGGGAACAATTTACTAATTTTAATTTCCACTGACGAACTCATCGCCACTCTTTCACTCGGGAAGAGTCATATCCAATGACCCTCTTCTTCGATGGATCCAAATGCCGGTAGCGGCGGAGGAGCCAGCGTTGTTCTCATTCCTCTTGACGCCGAGCCTATGCCTCTTTCATTCGCTCAATTTCCCTTGCACTAATAATACAAATGGAATACGAGGCCTTTGTTTTGGGTCTCCGTGTTGCATTACACTTAGGTGTCAAATCTATTAATATTTTTGGCGACTCTCGGGTGGTAGTCAATCAAGTTGTGGGCATCTACCAATGTAAAAATGAGGAACTTCAAAAGTACAAACATTACGTGGATTCACTTTTGACCTCATTTACTCGTTATTCTATCCAGACCATTCCCCGCTCCACTAACAAATTTGCGGATACTATGGCTTGCTTAGCCTCGCAAATTCCTACCTCACCAACTGACTCTGACATATTCGTCTTGGTCCAACAACTCTTTGCCCCATCTTACTCAGCACCGGTTGTTTGTATGATAAATACTGTGTCTTCTAATTCGCAGGATACCTGGTACCACCAATTTCATGACTACCTTACAACCTCTGTTCTCCCACCTGACCTAACTAGTAGTGGCAAACGTGCTTTTCTTAAACGTGTTTCTCGTTATTTCGTCATGGGGGGACTCCTTTATAAACGTGGCTTTGATGGCATCCTCCTTCGATGTCTAACCGGCGCGGAGGTCACTTATACCATACAACAGGTCCATGACGGTATTTGTGGCGGACATTTTAGTGGCCTTGCCGTGGCTAAACGAATCCTTCACCTAGGTTATTATTGGCCCACTCTTAATAATGACTGCTACGAATATGTTAAGCGTTGTGTTATGTGTCAACAACATGCCAACCTTCAACATACTCCTAGCCATCCGCTACAGGTCGCACGAGATCTTTGGCCTTTCTCACAATGGGGTTTAGACCTTATTGGTGAGATTCACCCGCCTTCTTCACAACGTCACCGTTGGATAATCACAGCAACCGAATATTACACAAAATGGGTGGAGGCCATTCCACTCATTTCAATCAAAAAAGAAAAAATTGTAGAGTTCATTAACCACCACATTATCTGTCGTTTTGGTGTTCCTCATCGCCTGATAACAGATAATGGAAAATCTTTCAAAAATAAGTTGTTGCAAGACCTTTGTGACAACTTTGGTATTAAACTTAGCTTCTCATCACCTTACTATCCACAGGCCAATGGTCAAGCTGAATCTTCTAATAAAACCCTAACCAAAATCCTCATGAAAGTTGTCAATGAGTCTGGAAGAAACTAGCATGATCACATTCCCTTTGCCCTTTGGGCTTATCATACTAGCATTCGTACCTCCACTAATGCCACACCATTTTCTTTGGTATATGGTACCGAGGCATCTTGCCTCTCGAAATACAAATACCCTCCTCGAATATCTCTTCAAGGTATTCTCACCAACGATGATTTCCGCCAAGAGTGGTTAGCCCAATTAGAGCTTCTTGACGAGCGTCGTCTTTACGGCTCTTGATCACCTTCAAATCTACCAAAAACGCATCAAGCGTGCTTATGATAAATGACTTCATGAGCGTACCTTTAAGGTTGGTGATCTTGTCCTCAAAGAGAATCAACATGTAACCAAACTAGAAAAGAGCAAACGTGGAAAATTTGCTCCTAATTGGATTGGGCCTTACATTATCACTCACACTTATGGATCAGGCACTTATCATTTAGCTTCGCTTAATGGTAAACCTGAGCCTGAGCCCCTTAATGCCTTGCATCTTCGACCATTCTACTGTTGAAATTAGTGTTATATCACTTCTTATCTACCTTACGCTCGTCCCTTGAGCTCATTTACCACCGCATACACTTTGTTTCTTACATCTCAAAATCAAATCAAGCTCACATGGTTTGATTATTACCTCCTCTTAAAAGATGCCTTCCCCTTTTTAGTCTGGTCCATGACTTAAAAGTATCGAAATAACATGTTCTCAATTGTACACTTATGGGATGTTCTTGAGTCAAACTTCCTACAAAACTAGATGCTTCATGCCAAACGGACATCTAGACCTCTAAGTTATACATAGACTGCTCCCTCGAAGGACAACTATGTGAAAAACCACTTCTACTATTATATATAGATCGCTCCCAGAAGGACAGACTATATACATAAGCACCGCATCTCTAAGCTACTTATAAATAGATCGCTCCTTTGAAGGATAGCTATACACAAATTTTACTGAAGCTTCTCGCATTGATCACCTTCACGAAGACCTCAAGAACAACAAAATACATATCCCATGTAGACTTCCCGCATCGATCAGTCTATATCCAGAAAAATAAAATAAAAATAAAAGTAGTACTTCAAAACACTTTTGAGTCATGGACTTGTCTATTTAGGTTTGGTTTTCTTTTGTCAGAATAATCATCTTATAATAAGTTCTCTGCACCCCAAATGACTATACCGCCACCTCACCTCACCATTCGTCAAAACAACAAAACTCAAGGGACGTGACGTATATCCAATATATTGTGATTATACAACTCTTTTCACCTATTGACTTATCGCCTATGCAAGGTACCTAGGGATTCAAGCTCATCCTACATTAATATGTGGTTTGTTTAGCTCTTCTCAACTACGGACACTCTTGCCTCTTTTGCTCGACTCTAGGATTGTGTGTTGACCTTAATCGGACACGATTCCCTACTACTTGGGTATCTTGACTTTCACTCCACCTATACCTACACCAACAACATTACCCTACCAACACCAATAACATTACCCTACCAACATCAAATTTTTACCAACCAACACATTGCCTAACCACAACCAAATTACTGAATTCACATCTCCCGATCCTAAGGGAGAACTACATCGGTCCGAGGCCCTTCCTTGCTTTGTGCAATGGGCTATGTAGGCAAGACTTAGAGACATGGGGTCTCCCAAGGTTAGCTCGACCATCCCCTACGTTACCCTATCATGTGTTGTAAATATAAATATTTTTGTGTGTTTTTATTTGCCAACATTCATCTTTATCCTTTTTCAAACAAAAATAACATTCAAAACACACAACCATTCTTATTATTATCATCACTCAAAATCACATACATCTTTAGTTTTATTTTAGATGTTAAACAAATGCATCTTCTCTATCATCGACTCATGAGTCGGCATCCTTATTTATTCTTATATTCCTATGAAATCCACTTAGACCCAGCACCTCCTCCCGAATCGGGTGGTGATCGTGATCGTCGATGCCCCTCGGTGACCTCTCCATCCTCAAAGGTGCCACTACCATTGGTTCCTCTCATTGATCCGCCAACATCTCCTGTAACATACGAATACGTCCTCTGCGTGGAGGAATCTTGCCTCCGAGTCTCTCACTCATAATCGTGAAACCTCTAACAATCCCATTGTCTCATTCACATGTGTTTGAAGCTCGTGAGCCAAATCTTGTAGACGATCTCTCTCCGCTGTAATCACAGCTATGTCAGGGCGCTCACGTGCACCTCGCAGCTTCTGCTACCCACCATAATCTATAAGCCTCTGTCGCTCCCGCATCCATTACCCTGCGATCGGCTGCTATCTCTTCTGGCCCTTCTGGAGGTGTCGGCCGGGGAGGTGAGAATGATGCCTCGGCGATCCTCATGTATGGTCTATAAGCCATGGGTATATCTGAACAAATCCAAATTGTCACCGCATGCGATCTAGAGGAATCCTCTCGTACTCACCGGCTGTGCCTGCGATCCATCTCAATCGCTCTACACCCTTAACTCCTCGCCTATGTGCTCTGTCACCATATAGTTCCCGTACGGCCTCCAACAAATATCCGCAATCATCACCATCTCCCATACACGTCATGATACTCGATGTCATCTATCACGGCTGGGATCTCGCTTCTTGTTTCATGCTCCTGACCCATCGTCTCAATCCCAACCTTTGCACTCCTGCCTCTCCCGACTCAATGGGTCGGCCTATTGATGCACACAAACAATATGCTCATAGGCCCAACAATGTAATAAGTACGAACAATCCAATGTCATCTCGTGTTTTCGCTTGCGAGCCCATAGACCCCTATATAACTCTCTCCAGATATATCGGTGCCCATGCGAAAGTCACGCTCATTTCTATCATTTCCCAAATAACACTCATCAATGCTTTGGGAAATCTTCCACCCTCCGCCCTCGCAATGCATAATACCCCACCGCTATCATTAATATAGCACGGCCAACCTTGTTTCCTCAGGATGTGTTGCATACATTGTACCATACGTAAATGATAAACCTCACTGTGTCAAATCTCGTGCGGTGACCCAAATATTGCTGTTATCGCTGCCCGTCCCCGCTAGCTAGGCAACGCGCTGATACACTGTTTTTCCTATCATTGGGAGTCTCAAAATACGGAACACATCTTCCAAAGTCACTGTCATCTCCCCTATTGGTAGATAGAAGGTATTCTTTTCTGGATTCCATCTCTCAATCAACGCCTGCAACATAGCATGGTTACGCGCGATTCTTGAATAATAGCGAATTCCACTTAACCCCAACCGATTTATCAATGCCCATTCAGCTGGTGTTACATCCGCTCGGATTCGTGACAACAACGCTAGAACAGTATCATTCATCCTTAACCTTGCTTCTGCCTGCATACATAAAAACGACACATAATTATTCACAAGAACAAATCTCCATGGGTTTTTTTCTCAAATTCTAGAAACTCTTACAGTGACCGATATCGGTTATGAATAACCGATACCGGTTTGCTAACCGATACTGGTTCCTTCTAAACGATACCGGTCACTGTCAAAAATATACCTATCCTGCTTAAAACATACACCCACGATAATTATTTTTCCCGTTTCCTCCTATTTATACCTAAAAACATACGTGCCCACCCTGTTTACCTACCCCGTAGCACTCACCCCATCCCCAACCCTTGCCTATCACCTTTTTTCTCATCTTTACCCACTTACACTTCTTTCATCCTATTTACAACACATGCAAGAATCAAATTACAACCAAACAGTTTACCTCTTGGGATGTAGCAGCTTGGGGCGGAACATGTCTTCCCCCTCGTTCCTGCCTGCTGGATGCTTCTCCTCGTTCAGCCATGTTCACCACCCTCTTCAAATATAACTTGTCTTTCTGCCTTCTGAATCTCATCCCACGCTCACTTCACCTGTCTCTTTCCTCCTTATCACTCAAATTCTTTCATGCAATTACCTGTAGCAGTTGTTAAACAGCGTCGCATTCGCATATTTAACTTGTGGCATGACTCTAAAAATAAGAATGCTAAAAATAAGAACTTAAGTTGCAATGTAATGATTCTATTTTTAGGAAAATAATTCTTGAATAACCGATATCGGTTACATAACCGATATCGGTCATATAGCTACCGACATCGGTTCCATAACCGATATCGGTCGTGTCCCCTTTTTGCTTTAACCTAAGCCATTTCTTCATTTTTACAAATTTTTGTGGCGCCCGTCCCTTTTTCCTGCATAAACAACACCATTATCTATAATTTTTTCATTAAATCTATATCTCATCACAATTTCATCAACATCATCTATCTATATTACCAAAATAAACAAGCCATCAACAAATGATATCCAAAACCATCAATCTATACACCATTTGGATCCAACTCAACAAGCTACATACATTCAATTTCACAAACCAAAGAAAAACATACAACATTTCATAACACAACATGTCAATTAAACTCATCATATATATATATACATACATCCCCTCAACAAAAGACATCAACATCATCAATATATAAACCATGTGGATCAAACTCATCATACATTCTATATCACAAACCATCGACAAAACACTTAAAAACATTTTAAACACAGCATGTGGGTCAAATCATCATATCTATATATCCAAAGTTTCAAATGTACAATGTGTCCTGCATAGGGGCCTCTGTGATCTCATAATACAACAAAGCCGGCACGCGAGCCGTAATAATCGCTATAATCTCGACTCGCTCATGCGGCACGGTCTCTCATATCAAAACATAAATACTCGCTCACAAAGCCAGTATCATTATCAGTATGAAACTGCATTACTCGGCTCAGGCCGGTATATACAATAAATGAATCAATAAATGAATGAATAAATCATATGTGGGCACGCAGGCCTCTATAAACATAACCGGTTCGCAGACCGGTGCCCATATCCAATGTACAAACACAAAAATATGCAGGGATCCCTCAGCTCTCCCCACCGCCCTCGGCACCTCTCCTGCTGGTCCTGTGCCGCTCTCACCTCCTCACCTGTGCGAGACCCACCCACCGGTGTGGCCGCACCTCCCGAGATCTCGACTTCGAGAGGTCTCGCCCTCTATGTGCCGCATATGGCTGATAGTCGGCCACCGATACCATCAAGAACATCTTGATAGTACGGGCCTCCGCTCTCGCCTCCATATATAAGCGGTCCCGTGCCACCATACCAGGGCCTGCTGGGCTGGTCCCCGACTCCTAATATCAATGCCCCCGTGCTGTCTTTGGTGCCGTTGGAGGTGCACGTGGGCTGTGTGGTGCCTCGTGGTGCGTGTGGCTGGTGCGTATGGTGGTAACGTGCTGTCTTTGGTGCATTTGGTGGTGCTGTGGCTGTACTGCTACATGGTGGTACTGTGCTTTACTACTGTACTGTGTGGCTCGCTAGCCGCCTGTAAGACACCTATTCGTGCTGTCATGCGCGTAGCTAGCTGCCCCTCGTAATAATCATGCACGCCCCCGAGCTGGTCCTCTCTCTACTCTAACAGCCATGCGCCAAGTCAGGCCGTGCGGGTGTGCTCTCCTCGCAGCTCTCTCTCCTGCCCACCATACTAAAAATGATCCCGTGCAGCCGGCGTCGTCCACTGTATCGCCTGCCTGCTCCTCTCTGCTGCCCAATCTGGGTCCATAGGATGTGGTGCAGGCAGTGGAGCCTCTACATCATCCCTCCGGTACTGAGGGAAGGGAGGTGGCTCATCCTGTCGTAGCCTAAGCTGTCGTCGTACCCTCTCCAGGGGTATCCGCTCGTACTCTCCCGGCCTCCGTCCCGCTATCTAGAATGTATACTGGATCCACTGCAACTGTGCTCGGGCTCCTCCATGGGGTGATGACCTCTATAAGGTCTCCATACAATGTCTAATCTTTGTCAAGCCCTCTAATACACGCCGGTAATATGCCACATCTCGTCCGGCGAGAACTGCTCGTGGCTGGCCCATGACCCCCAACCACCTCTGGAAGCCATATCTGTAGATCACCTGTGGCCTGGCCGCCGGGCAGCCCTACTGGTCTAATGCATATGATATGCTCATATGCCCAACAGTGTAGCAAAAACGTAGAGCAAATCCCGAATCGCCTCATCCGGCGATAGCCCCACAGCTCTCGGTATAACTGCACCAGGTATACTGGTGCCCAAGCATAACACGTATGCTCCTCGACCATCTCATGTAAAACCCCCATCAGCGCCCATGGAAAGCGGCCTCCCTCTGAGTCCGGGAGGGCGAAGCAGGTGATCCCGATCATCATCAACACGGCAAGCCGTGTCTCATGTCGGTGGGCCCGGTACATATCCCCATACGCGATGCTCGCGCTGTGATACGTCAGTAGCGCGGCTGCATCCCCGAATACATGTAGGATGCTATCCATGGCTGTCTCTGCGTCCACCTGAAAGACTGCCTCTCCATCAATCGGTAATCGAAGGATGCGATACACATCCTCCAATGTGATGGTCATCTCTCCAGTCGGGAGATGGAACACATTGGTCGCCGGATCCCATCTCTCGATGAGGGCGACCATCAAACTGTGATCCCTGTCGATCGCTCTGTACCGCTGGACTCCGCCGAGTCCCACCTCGCGCATGATACCCCACTGCGCTGCGGACACGTGTGGCCGCATCCGTCTCAACAGCGGGGGCATCCTGTCCCGCATCGTCAGCTGCTGACGTGCCTGCAAAACCAACTCACTACATTAGCCCTACTCTTTATCACAACATCTACTTATACCCTCTATACCCCTTTTTTTTATCCCCCGACCACACCCCGACTCTCTAACAAACCCCTCTACCCACCTATATTCTACAATATCCCCCAACATCTTCACACCCAACACACAAAACCCAATCATAAACAACACCACACAACCCAACACGCCATCCCCAACAAGAACTTAACACCCAAAACCACCACAAAACGATGCAACAAAATCGAAAATCCCCCAGGGACCGGTACCGGTCACCCTTAACCGACCTCGGTCCCCTTTCCACCGACGCCGGTCAACTCCCGACCGACACTGGTCACCCACAAACCCGACCTACCCAAGAATTTCACGACCGATGCCGGTCGCTTAGTGACCGGCATCGGTCACTGGAAAATATCCGACCCAAACCCGACGCGGCTACCCCATTCCCTTTTTTTCCTATTTCTTCCACTATACCCACCCAAACACCCTAAAAACCTACCCACCCAGCCGCCTTGGCCTATTTAACCTATCTACCCTCTCCTTTTTTCAAATAACTTCCATTTATTAATTATTTTATCAAAATCTAGCATTCCTACCCAAAACCCAAATACAACATAATACACTCAAATCCACACAATGAGGGGTTTCGAACCTACCGGTACGATGACACGTCGTCGTGGTGGGATGGGTGGTGGTGGTCCAGCTGGTCCAAAGACCTCCTGCTCCTCCTGGCTGTGCCATAGCTCCACCTCTCCTCTGCTGGGTCCTCCACCAATCAACTGCTGCCTCCTACTCACTCGGGCCCACTAACCACTCACTCCTCCACTCAAATAGCGCCACCTCAACCAACAAATGCTCCAATCTCAACAATCCACCTCAGATAACTCAAATTGGGTTTCAAATTGACAATATGACAATGACAGGCCGTATTTTTTCTTTTTATAGGTTTTCGACCTATAACCGATACTCGATTATATTGTGCCCTAAGAACCCAGTGTCGGTCCACCCTAACCGATATCGACCATAGACAATCGATATCGGTTTTATCCCACCTCTTTCCCAATTTCTTCCCTTACTTACTAAATCGCCCTTTCTCACAACATCACCTATTCCACCTTGGCTGAAAACCCTTTGTTAACTTCCTTGGCCCGATCCAAGGCCGCAACCAACCAATTTGGCCCAACCCAAGGCCGCAACCAACCAAATTGGCCTCGACCCAAGGCCATAACCTACCATTTGGCCCGACCCAAGGCCGCAACCAACCAATTTGGCCCGACCCAAGGCCACAACCAACCAAATTGGCCCGACCCAAGGCCATAACCTACCATTTGGCCCGACCCAAGGCAGTAACCTACCATTTGCCCCGATCCAAGGCCGTAACCAACCCATTTGGCCCGATCCAAGGCCGTAACCAACCAATTTGGCCCGACCCAAGGCCAGTAACCTACCATTTGGCCCGACCCAAGGCCGTAACCTACCATTTGGCCCGACCCAAGGCCGTAACCTACCATTTGGCCCGACCCAAGGCCATAACCAACCAATTTGGCCCGACCCAAGGCCGTAACCTACCATTTGGCCCGACCCAAGGCCGCACCCAACCATTTGGCCCGACCTAAGGCCGCACCAATTAAATACCTTGCCCACAATCAACATTTTATTTTATCCATCCATCATGTAGCTTTTTGTTCAATCGAGCTCACCTGTTCGTGTTTTAGCATGATTAGGGTCCTTGACTTGATCAGTCGACCAACTTTGCCTAGACCAAGACCGTGACGTTTATCTCAACCAAACCAACCATTTGATCTTTGCCGAACATGCCTAAACATTCTGTACCTTTACCCGTTATATCCCCTGGAGCTACTTCCTATGCCTTGATACCGGATTATATCACCCTTGTTTGGATAAACTATCGACCTTTGTCTATGAATTGCTTGGTTTGCTCGTCAAATCATGTACCCTGGTTGCACTACTGCATTTCAACGCGCGTCTGCTTCCTTGGACCTACCCCACCATCTCACCATCATCTCCACACCATTTACCCTTTATCAACTCTATCCCTGATCTCACGCTATCTCCATCTGTGATAGATTTGAGGGGGATTACCTATACCCTTAATAGGGGAAACCACTTCATATTATTGTCCGTGCAGCTTTACAAAACAAACTACACGACAATAAGGGGCTAATGTAGACACCAAATTTGTGTCTTACGACCCTTGTGACCCGCATCTCATTTCGCAACCTAACCTCATCACCTAAACCTTACACAATTATTTATTAATTACCTTATAATTAATAAATCCACATCGCCTTACCTGCCACCTCATCTTGCCACCTCATCATGACCAAGTCCTAACCCTAAACTAACCTAATTAAGACCTATAACTTAGTCTACATCCACACCCATGACTAATGACCCCTTTCTCGCACCCAAAACCGACCTTGTAGTTACTTGACCAAGCCAAGCCCGCAACCAGTCCCTAAGAAAAAGGAGGGAAAGCCGGCTATTTTAGCAAAAATAGCCCGCTTTGACTGACCGATACCGGTTCCTACTCGACCGACGTCGGTTGCGTAACCGCCATCGAGTTCCCTGTAAATGACCACTTCCAACCAAAAACAATGGATTAGATTTTCATTTGATCGAAGAAAAGGAGAGATTATTGAAAGGATCCGGATTGGCTGAGCCGAGTAGAGACAAGTGAAGAAACAAGAAGAGTTTGTAGAGAAGGACATCAAGCCCAAGATTGCAACCGAATAACCAGAGCCCAGTAACGCCCATCCGAGCATCAGAAGAGGAGATAGCTCATCTTGGATTGTCAGATCATCCTACTTGAGTCCTATCTTCGTCATCATAGTCCTGGAACCTGCATCTTCATCAGGAACGAGTAAGTAGTGTTTTATATGTTTCTAAGCACCATTTCTTGAGCCTGTGGGTTGATAGTAATCGTAAGTTTATTCCTAGATCTACTACCAGCAACATACTGCACTTAACCTCCATCCATACATCCTGGTATTGCCCTGAAGACCATTTTATCCCACTCTGAGCCTTCCCTGTTCCCCCATTATTCCCCTCAGCCATCCACCAATCTTAATAACCCCACAATCACCCTGCAACCAACCTCTACCCAGAAGCACCTAGATTACTGACCCTACCGGTGTCGGTTATCCCCTACCAAAGAAGGGTTCTCTAACCGCTGCCTATTTATCCAGATGATCGCCATCGGTCCACCGTGACTTATACCCCAAAACCTTTTTCTCACCTATTTGTCACCTAACAACCACAGATCCAGTCTGGTTTATCCCTATAACTCAACCTGAATGTATCAACGACCAGTAACCAAACAAACAACGTGACGCTTTATTATTGATAGTTTAGCTTCTATTGCTTTGTAACGAGATACCTAAATCGTGATTTTGCAATAGCTTTCTTTATTATCATTTGTGTTAATTCGTATTAAAAGGGGAACTGACCACCTTCGAAAGGAAGTTTTATATTTCCTGGGCCTAAGGCAGCTCCCTCATTTATTGTCTAATTAAAATCTGGTGGTCCTGTATTCTTACTTGCAGGTAGTCCTTCCAAGACAAAAAGGAGTTCTTCGCAGTCGATCTGATCTTTCTCTACGGTACACGCACACCATCTCAACATTCAACAGGTATTCCTCCTAGCCCTAACCCTTATCTGTTTCTCAAAGGAATGATAGGATAGAAGCAAGTCTATTCTGCAGAGCCGAAACATTCCGTGCGAAACACAAAGCACCAAGGATCAGCTGCCATACCTCTTCAATCCAAATGTAGAGTAACTAAAATAGGTATTGGTTTTGTCTTTAGTTGATACTTTGGTGATTTGGGTGGAAGATTAGCTTGTAGTTAGTTTTTCACTCATCCAACCAGCCATGTTCAATGCCAAATCAATTGCATGGCTGCCATTTTTGAGGAAGGGAAGCTATTTCTCCCTACCAGTTGCAGGCTTTGTTTGAGCTCCCTTTGCTCTTGGTTAGAGTAGTGTAGGTAGGTTTGTTTTCAGTAGAAGTACTTTTGCACACTCTGCATGTTCCATTTGGAGCATGTATGATTTTCAGTTTGTACATAGTTTTTGGTGTTGTTGTATTGCTCTTGCACAGTGCATTCAGTTGGCTTTTGGTGAAGTTCAACTTCAAGTTTCAGTGGGTTTCCAAGTGATTCAGAGGTCATATTTTCAGAGTTAGATTAGAGAATTGGTTATCAGGCTTGACTCCATGCCCAATGGATGCAAAAAGGCCACTGATCATTCATCTAGCAAGCAGATGACCCTTGTGAGTCGCCAAAGTTGTTAACCAAAATAAGCTCCCCTTATTTTTGGGTTAACTTACTACCTTTGTGCTTCAGTCCATATTTCATACATTTAAAGCATTCAAAGGTTTCTGGAAAATGATCCATCAGATAGAGAATTTCTTCCCTTTCCAAGAAGGTAAAGAACTCTTTCTAACTCCTTGTATTTTTTGAGTTATGGCTCGGCGGAGTTAGAAGGAAATTTTTCCAAGGCGGACTTGCAGAGCTTGGGAGAGTTTTTTTCCAAAGGAACTCGAACCGCAGGCATCGGAGGAAAAAGTGAAAAATTGTCTTTTCTTCCAAAAGGCATAAAATCAAAATGCGACTTGTGGCCCCATCAAAAAGCTAATGCGGGGATGCGGGACTTTAGAGGTAAATTGGATTTTTTGACTTTTTGTCAAAAAATGTAAAATGGAAAAAAGGAAGCCCCTACCTCCACCGACCTCAATGGATGCCACATCATCAACGGATTTGTGGGGGAAAAGCTCAAAATTCACTCGAAGCCAAATTTGTAGGAAGCGTGAAAAAAAATGCGATGGCCATATCTTTTGATCCAGAGCTCCATTTTTGACAATCTTGGTACTAATGGAAAGATCTGGAGATTCTCTTCATCATGGAGTCTTCAATTTTTTATTTTTGTAGATATTTATGGGAGAAAATTGCAAAACATGATTTGGCATGGAAAAACGCAGAACCAGTTTTCAACCACCAAATTTAATGAAATATGGGTCTTTTCTCCCTTGAGTAGACAAAATGCATTTGGGAATGGAATTTGCAGATGGAGCCTTGACTTTTTGACCAAATTTATGAATGTTGTCAGTGGTTGGAGCAGAGAATCGATTTTCTCGTGTTTTTCCCTCTCTTTTCGCATTTTGCTATATATTGTAACAGAGGCACATTTTCAAGAAGTTAGTTAGTGGTTGTTCATTCTTCTTCTCTGCCTCCCTCTTCTTTTCTTCCCCAGGGGTTGAAAATGGAGTTCTAACCTCCTCCCTTGCTCTGTAGATGGCATTTTTGCCTCTTTCCCGTGAAATAACATACTGTGTAAATATGGAGCAATAAAAACTTGTTTTTGTGATGCATTTGCCCATCCTTTGCTCATTTTTGGTTGTTTCTTCTTGCCTCTCATTGTTGCAGGGCATCTGTGCATGTTTGAATGTCATTTGCAGGTTTTGGAGTTGTGTTTTTAGGGATTTTGGAACATTTTCTATGTGAAATCTATCTCTGGTCTATGATGCACTTGTCCATCCTTTCCATTGCTCACCTCCTTTTGCTCCATGGCAGTTTTGGTAGATGATCAACACTTTCCTTCTCTGGTGTATCACCGTTTTAGTGTAGGCTTTGTTTTTCCTTGTTTTCTTTCTCTCCTTATCTCCTTGGAAGTTAGATTAGAATTAGATTAGCTTTCCTACACTGGAATAACTTGTGGCAGGTAGATTAGGAAGAGGAACCAAAGATTTCTCGGAGGATCATTCCCATTTGCAAGTCCCACAACTTGAGGAATGATCCAATGTTCTATAAATCACACCAAATGACCCCGCCTTAGAAAAGCGAGATCCATAACTCATTTGGGGGTGCTATGATTTTGCATTAACAATATATTACACAACCACCGATAATGATGGGAAAAAAACAAAGACACATAGATGGAAAACTACAAAGGAGTGCATGCATGTCGATATAAGGAGTATGAAAAAAGATGAAACACACACAAAAATTTCATGAGAAAGGAGGTACCATAAATGCAAATTTTGGAAAAGCTACAAATAAAAATCAAGGCAAAAACCTCGCATTTTCAACCATATTCTTTATTTTGAAAATCAGCAGACCAATTTCTAATTTTCAAAATATAAAAAATTGATCAAGTTCAATGGTTTTCCAAACCTTTCAAGTTCACATTGGTTAGAGAGTAGTGTCTGGGAAATGGCGAGATGTCTTGCGATGATTGAACAAGAAGATCGGAAAAAAAATCTAAAGAATGCAAGTTTCATCTCCATTTCAATTGATGAAGTTACAGTCGTTGAATTTTTTTTTGGGTTTTCATGCATGTATATACATTCTAGAACCACACTAGAACACCTCATCTGCTATCGGTTCATAAAATGCAAGAAAACTGCAATGCTGAAAAATATTTCCAAATTGGTGATATCTAATTTGAATGACAAAGTAGGAATGGATCATTATTTTATAGCCACAAAGCTGATTTGTGTTGGTGTTGATGGTGCATCAGTGATGTAAGGTCACGAAATGGTCTATGTGTGCATCTCCAAACATATATTTCTCCTTACATGATTCATAATCATTGCATGGCTCATAGGATGAATCTTGCACATAGGATAGTAAGCACATTCAATGTGTTGAGAAATTTGAAGGGCTTATCCATGAAGTGCATGCCTATATGTCAAGCAATCCGAAAATATTTCTAGATTTTCATAAGTTTTCAGTTGGGGTCACAGATGGTAAGAAACTTCTTAAAGATGTTGATACTAGATGAATTTCTATGTATGAGCTTGCAGACGCAGAGTTTTTGAGGAATGTCCATCTTTAATTAGTTTCATGTAAAAGAACCGTAGGCAAGTTGGCGAGGTAAAATATTTGCTTTACCAACTTACGGACTTTGAAACATTGTTAACACTTTGTGGGATTCTTCCAATGTTGCATGAGATGAATTACATAACAAAACGTGCACAAGAAAGGCCATAAATATAGCTGACTTCATTAGGTGCGAGAAAAAGGGTGTGTCGACTCTAGATATGTTATATGACTCTAATGACTTCTTTAAAAGACATGTTTTCGATCCACTTGCAGCTCTCAAAAGATTTAAAAGATCCTAAGAACTACTTGATTAAATATATTTGGCCATCTATGTATCTTTATTAACGGGAAATGCAGTTAAAATGCACACATTAGAAAAATGAGTTGATATTGTTGGAGCAGAGCTTGAAGAAGTGCCTATTACATGTAATTTATATGATGCTTTATTATATCTGAAACAAGGAAAAAAATTCAGAAAATCTCACAATGCTTATCAAATGAGATGAGAGATCGTTTCAAAAAAGGAGAGCTTCTTGAGGCCATGGGAGTTGTCAATCCTAACTTTTGGAATCCTTTAGGCACTTCTACTTGATGCATTTAAAAGACACATGGGTACTATAATTAAACATTTTTCACAATCAATTGAATGTAATGGATTTCAGATTAATGGTATTCTTCAAAAGGAAACTCTTGCATTGCAATCAAATGATTTTGGACAGGTAATGAAGGAACAATATGAAGAACTGAAAGATCCAACAGAGAAGGGAGAAATAACACTTCTATGGAAAAGGTTGTATCCTAGTTCCATCCTTCATGAAAGCATAAGTGAGTATTTTTGATTGTATGAACTGTGTCAAACAATGATATTGGGATCAGTTGAAGATGAAAGAGTTTTCAACGCATTAACATTTATAAAATCAAAATATCAGAACAGGCTTGATAAAAATCTTGAGACCTGCTTGAGATTGTACGTTTCAAGATATGATGTGGATACCTTTCCTTACAAATGGGTAATGGTTGTATGGAATTCTCTTGCAAAGAGGAGAGGGATCAGTAATACCAATACATGGACTACAGATAACAATGACTAAAAATCGTAGCGAAAGATTAGATAAAAGTGTTGGACATCTAACTTTCAAGATAACTTTGCATTTGATCTAGTTGATATTGAATAAACAAGACTGACTATACATTTTTATTCTGGAAAGAAATTTTCATATCAGGATTCTGATTATAATTATGTATATTGTTATTTTTGTTATATGCCTGTAAATTTTTTAACATTATTTTCAATGTTGCAATGTGTTTACTTGTTTAAATTTTTTAAATGTGTCATACTTATTGTTCTATTGTCTTTCAAAAGAAAAAAATATAATTACATTATTGGAGAATTTTCACTTTTTTAGATAATTTTTGTTTTTGTTCTTTGAAATATAAATGCTACTTGTAGTTCACTATGTTGTCAACAAAGTATTTTAAAATGATAATAATAATAAATTTACCATGTAATAAATATAACAAATATAATCAAGAATAATAATCACATTCAAAATTAGTTTGAATAGCAAAATAGTCACAATATATTATAACAATAGTAAAAGTAAAATGTCATAATCCACATTGATTAAAGTTTGAAACTTTCAATATTGTCATATAATCTGAAACAATTTTATAAAAGATTCAACAACAATTATAATTTCATAATGTCTTTTGCAGATTCAACTTTGAGAAGATTCTTCTCTATGTCAACAAAGTATTTTAAAATGATAATAATAAGAAATTTACCATGTAATAATATAACAAATATAATCGAGAATAACAGTCACATTCGAATCAATTTGAATAAAAAAATAATCACAATATATTATAACAAAAGTAAAAGTAAAATGCCACAATCCACATTGATTAAAGTTTGAAACTTTCAATATTGTGATATAATCTGAAATAGTTTTATAAAAATATTCAACAACAATTATAATTTCATAATGTCTTTTGCATATTCAACTTTGAGAATATTCTTCTCTATGTGATTCTTTCTCCTGCACTAAAGAAATTTCTTTGACAACACCAGACTGAACCAAATCCTTTGCAACAAATTCAATATTTTAAAGAATCACTTTTTCTTGATTTTCCACTTTACCAAAAAATAGTAATGTTTGATCATCTTCAGCTTGCTTCTTCAGTAGTATGTCTGGATCCATTGCATTTTCCTTTATAATTCTTCTCAAGGTATTATTCTGCTTGTTTAGGATAATAAGCTTCTCTTTCAATTCAATTGTTGCATTTACACTTTTCCTTGCACTTTGTAAATGCAAATTAAGCACACTAGCCTCATTTTTCAAATTTTCATACTTTGACTGCATTTCACAAGAGAAAAACTATTAGTAAAATTTCAAAAAATGAAAATAATACTTGAAAATTTAGTAAGACTTACCAATGCCTTATCTCGTTCCGCATTTGCTATAACTACAAGGCCCTTGTCTCGCGACCACATATTGTGGTAGGCTTGTGCTTCTACATTTAAATTCTCATCTCTCGTCCAATATAATGTTCAACACTTCATCTTCATAATTATTATCAAATGATACAAAACTAGAACTAACCTGATTCAACAAAATATCAATATTTCCTGGCTCATTCTGATGTGAAGAATACAATATATGTCTTTGGTTGTGATTTTTATATCGTGAATTTATTTCTTTAATCGAACTTTAGCCCTAAACTCCCACAATTTTAATTCTTCAACCTCCTTCGAAATAATATCAATATTGGCTTCCGTGTTATTAGCCAAAAGAACACCAAGTGGAAAAGTAATTTTCTAGTCATCGGTTAAGACAGTGCTAACCTGTACTAGAGATGGTGTTCTTGATCTAACCCTTCTTTTGGAGAAGGTTGCCTTACCGCATGAATCATATCTTGGGGATTGAATGTTCCATGCTCCTAAAGTCTTCTTTTAATCCCAAGATACTCCTCATCTAAATCAAAATTGTTCAACACTGAAACACCCTGTCCACTTGGAAAATTTCCCACTAACAACACTGGAAAATAAGAGGCAAAATTAAGTGTGCCCTCTTGTCATTGGCGAACGAATGAAATATTCTTTCCAGTGAACATTGTCCTCATGTTTAATGGTGGGGGTGGTGGAGGTGGAATCTGCATTTGTAGTGGACGCTGAATTGGAGGCCCTAAGACATTGAATTGTAGTTTTGTAAATAATATGACGAAATTCAAAATTCAAACATAATAGAAATGAAAAATAAATAAATTCATATAAGATTATTAAAAATTAAAATTACTTTGTTGAGAGGAATGTTTTTGAGCTGCAAATGAAGCTTGATTCTGTTGATGTAGTGGTTGTGGAGGAGTAGACTGGAAAGACTCGATAGATGTGATCTAAAATATAATTAAGAATTAAAGATCTATTAGAGTGTTGAATTTTATATCATCAATTATCAGTAAACATATAAAAACAAGAGATTCAAACCTAGGGCAACAAACTAAGGTATTGAAGATATTTCTACTTCCTGCATTTGAGGTCGATGATATGATCATGTTCTACTTGGTAGTTTGTACAACAAAGCAAAGATAAATTGTAAGACATTTTGAAACACATACAATTTTATATAATTAATTACATATTATTTTCAAAAACTTTGTTGGTGCATTCTTAAGCCTATTGAAATTCCCATGCGTGAGAATATTGTTGGCACATTCTTAAGCCTAAAAGGCATAACTATATTTATAACTATCCCACTTTGTTGCAAAAGTTGTCCAGTCCTGGTCCTTGTGCATTATACGTACTGATGATATCCAAAGAAACCATCTGTGAAAGATTAAATCTCGTGCCCTACTACACCTTCAAGAATCTCTTCAGTAAAGGGTGTAGGGAAGGGATCAATAACACAAGAGGAATTTAATTCTCTATAGTCCACAAAAATCCATTTTTTCATATTTTCCGATGTTGATGACCATTGGGCTAATCCACTCTGATTCTTCTATTGGCTCACTGATACTTGCTTTGAGAATCTTGTCTATCTCATCTTTCACCTTGACGTGCAAGTTGGGATTCATCCTATAAGGCATCTTCCGTATTGGTCTCATGCCCTCCCTTAGCTTGATCTTCATTTCCCGAGTGAAGGATGAACACCCTTCAACTCATGGTACCCTCTAGGAAATAGATCATAGAAGTCACATTATAGTTCTATAATCTTCGCAACTTTAGATTATGACTATTAATCACAAATTATTTCCTCTTTAGGTGCATCCTCGGTTCCAATGTTAACTTTTTTTTCAAATACAGGTGATATGCACATGCGTGCTCATCTACTATGGTAAAGATTTCATTCTCTCCCTCAATGTGCACAAAGTATCCGGATCTTTGACCTCTTCATCATCAATCATGTACACCAACGTGCCTTTATCTTTTCTTTCCAGTGTGCTCGGGAGCTACTCATCGAATCCATCCATCCACAAGTGTTTACGAGTTCGATTAAAAGAGTCTCACCTTATAATTGAGTTACAAACTCTTATGCCTTTGTGCTATCTCCCTGAGTGATGCACTTCATCAATGGTTAACATGTATGCACAAGGGGTTTAGTAGAAGAGTAATCGAAGACATGTATCATACCTGAAGTCATTGCCTTCCAATCCACAGTCTTATGTTTCAACTTAGCATGTATGTACCATGCACGTGCACACTTGTGCAATGTGGAATAGAATTTATGTACACATAGAGATGGTGGTAATACACCGGGTCCCACAAGCAATTTTTTCCACAACTTTGAATGTGAACCGGGGATGAGACGTCCCATCATAACTTGATATCTTTGAAGGAAGGTTACATTTTAAGAAATGAGTTAAGAAGGCAAACCTAATCTCACATCATCCTAGTAAGTTGTCTCTATACATAGCCAACAATCATGTTTTTGTTACCCTAAGTGAAGATACAAGAAAATTTTCCCATTTCTCCCTCATCACGTATTTGATCTTCCATGGCACACAAAAATATTCCCGACTTTCCTTCTCCAAGAAACTTTGGCAAAGACGGTCTTCCGCATAGTTGCCTAACTATTTGTGGTTTGATTACTCATGTGACTCTTCTATGAAAATCATGACCAACCATTTCAAACGTACCATGAGCCCAATTATCACAAGCAACACTAGTAGTGTTCTTTGATAGAATGCACGTATCCCCACTTGAGCATCCTTTCCTTAGTTGGCTTAACATACTCCGTGTTGAACACCATCTACACATAGATATGGTTAAATTCTTCATTTATAGGCTCTGTAAGCTAGGAAAAATACACTACTAACAAGGAATTAAAATACCAATAATCATACCTCCTCCTTTGCGTTTTGTAGCAAGCCTCGGAATGGGCTAGGAAACTTGGATTGAGCCCTGATTATGTGATATGTAGGTGCTTTTCTTCAAGACAAAGCAAGTCCTTCCTGCAACAACAATCCTCTTACTTTGCACTAGATGGGAAAAAGGATTATGAGGCTATTTAGGCATTAGGATGAGGCAAAATGGATGTTCTTTGCTCAAAGGATGCAAGAACTTAGATATGACATTCAAGCTTATTCTCCGTGTCCTTAGAAGAGAGGGGTAAGCAGGGGATAATTTTAGCGGCGAATATTCATAATATGGCAAAATTTCATTTTATGAAAATTCGAAAAGGTGAATTATTTGGAGTGGGTCTGTCTTGTTCGCCTAAAATATATAGTATATTTTTTTTTCTGGGGTCAAGCTTTGCCTTCATTTGAAAACATCTCCTATAAAAACCTAGCTGATTCGCTGTAGTATACCTCAAGTAGCTTAACAAATTACCAATAATGTGAAATTTTAACTCACATACCCTTAAGCACCGAGAGATTGACATCGTTGCTTTGTGATTGTTGACGCATGACAACAAATGACCGACGCGTGACGCGAGAGAAGTGTTGATCGTGACTTGGGCAAAGCGTTTACGCACGCTGAGAGAAGTGTTGACGCGCGATGAGAGAAGTGTTGACGCCGACTTAGGCGCGTGGTGACGCCGCATGATGAAGTGGTGACGGCGATATGGGCAGTGGTGACGCGCGACAGAGGAGGTATTGATGTGCGACATGGGCAGTGGTGACGCGCGACAGAGGAGGTATTGACGCGCGACATGGGCAATGGTGACGTGCGACAGAGGAGGTATTGACGCGCGACATGGGCAGTGGTGATGCGCGACATGCACAGTGGTGACGAGCGACAGAGGAGGTATTGACGCGTGAAAAGGGGTGTTGACACGCGCGGTATATTCGAGCGATGGATGCGCGACAGGAAATGGGTTGTTAATGTGAGACAAGTGCAAAGTTGACACGTGACAAAGACCTCAGACATGGAGATTTTTGATGAGAAAGCAGAGGTCAGAGGCTGCGGACGCGTGACAGAGATTTCTTTATGTAGCGTCGAAAATGCGGACGCGTGTCAATAGACCTTAGTGACGCGCGCATCAACAACCTTGTTGGCGCTGCCACCGAGGTGCCGGCAACATCCAACCGAGGATCTTGTCTGCGCTAAGCGTCACTAAGGTCTATTGACGTGCGTCACTGCATTTTCTTGACGCGTGACAACAAAATCTCCTGTCGCGTGTCTGCAGCCTTCTGTCGCGCCACTTGACAATCAGGTGAAATTTTTTCATACAACCCCCAAAAAATTTGCCTTCCCGCGAAACCAGTTCCGGGGATATTCGCCAGGTATTCTCCACCTCCGATTTCCAAGAGGTCTCTTAAAATGAACCCCGGGGTAAGGTTGTATTTATAGCCTGGGGGAGTGATTAACTTAGAGTAATTTAAGTAATCATGGTTTGAAAATGTGGGCAAGATTAAGTGAGTGGTTTGAAAATGTGGGCAAGATTAGGTGAGTGGTTTGAAAATGTGGGCAAGATTAGATGAGTGGGGGCCATGAAGAATGGGTGAGGATTTGAATTATATTTTTAATTCATAAGTGGAGGATTTTAGGTGAGTGGGGACCACGAAGGGTGGGTGAGGATTTGAATTTGAATTTTTAATTCAATAGTAGAAAAACATGGAGAATAATGACATGTGGTGAGGATTGGGTTATTTTTTAGATTTTTAAATGGATAATTAATCAAATTATATTTGATTAATTTGAAGTGTATTTTTGTGGGAAATGAGGAAGGGGAATTAATTGATTTAGGACAGATGTGAAATTAGGGTGTCTACATTTGCCCCTCTTTGGAAGGGTACTATGAAAGTAGTGTCCTTTCAAAGAAAGTAGACGGGATGGGGGAAGAATTCAATCTACTTTTCTTAAGCAAAAGGTAGAGCGAATGTTTGCTGGGGAGAATAGAAAGTGGTGAATGACGGATGTCATAGTATCCTCCAAGACAAAAATGTCATGAGAAGATGTGATTATGGATAGATGTGGTGATGCCTCCTCGAGAGGACTGATGAGAATGGAATATATGACAAACTCTCGAAAAGAAGAGAAATGAATTCTACGGAGAAGATGACGAGAATGTAGTGGAAGAGACTGGAATGACCGCACGACGCAAATGGAGAAAGGATTCAATCGGCCTTGAATGCTAGGTGTGAGGGTGTGTGGGAAAGAGAAAAGGGAATGGATAGGATTGGGGGTTGATTACGAGAAGAGTAAGGGAGATAGGGGGGGGAAAAAAAGAATGGAAGAGGTAGAAATAAGAGAGAGGGATGATAGGGGAAGAAGGGAATGATGAAGGACAAACAAGGCAAAAATAGGAAAATGACAGAGTAGAGGGTGAAGGGATAAAATAGAGAGATGTGTAAAATGAAGGAAGCAACAAAGATAGTAAAGAGGGATGTGTGAAAGTGAAAGAAATGATAGATCTGAGAAAAGTAGGAAACATGAAAGGATAAATAAGAAGGAGAAAACGAGGTGGGAGTAGGGGGTGAAATGGATGAAAATGGAAAGAGGATGAAAGAAGAAGTAGAACAGAGAAAAAAAAGAAACTATGAGGGGCGAGGAAAGTGTGAAAAAGAATAGAGAAAAGAAGAGAAATAGATATAGAATGAAATCCTGTTTCTCCTTTCTCTATCCCTGCCACCGCTGCTGTCACCCCCATGCCGGCCGTTCAGGATTCTTCTCCCATTCCCCCTTCTGAGGCTCCCGCCCCCACTTGGCCTCTACCTCGCGGAGACCGGTTACCAGGGCTTCTAGGAAGCTTAACCTTGAGACCCTTGCTGTGGAGAAGGGTTCTCATGAATTTGAAATTGCTCATGACCTCCTGCATATCAGCAGTGCCAGCCCCCGGGAAGTGCAATTGGAAAGCCCTACTAAAAGGCTGGAAGCCTTAGAGGCAGATATGAAATTGTTAAAGGATGAAGTTAAAAACTTGACAAAACAGAAAGGAAAGAGGAAGAAGGAGGAGGAGGAGGAGGATGTGGACAGCAGCCAAATTGAAGATATATACAAGAAATTGCACTCCTTGGACTCTCGCTTAGGGAAGGCCAAGACTAGGCATGATTACAACATTGCCATCTTTAGGGCAATTGAGGAATTTATTGAACAACACGTCAGAAGTGTCTCCAACCTAAGCGGAGTGCCGACAACTCTTTGGGGTACTGATAAAGAAAGAAAGAAGACCTTGGAGCAGCTGGATTCTAATGACGCTGCCCATATGACTACTTTGGGAATGTTTAATTCCTGGAAGAATATCAAAACCATCTTAGACAAAGCTACTAGGAAGTAGCTGCAGTTGATTCTGCTGTCCTTGTTTGCTTTTTTGTTGTTTTTTTTGGATCCTTTACTGCTTTTTTGCAGTATTTTTGTTGTTCTGTCTCGTTTTGGTAGCTATTTTTTAGCTACTTTGAACATCATTGTAACATTTGGATTCTGATCCTTTTCGCTCTGGTTTTCTTGCTTATCCTGGCTTTTAGGCCTTCTTTTGTATTCAAGGGTATAGTCCCTTTCAAAAAACTATTTGCCAATAATAAAAAAAAAAGCAGATATAGAATGAACAAAAATGTAGGGGTGGTAGAGAAAAGGAGAAGTGGTAAGAAGAAATGTGAAAATTAGGGGAGAGGAAAGGAAGATAGAGAGAATACAGGGAGAAGATTGAAGGAATCGTGTCATTGCGAGGAAGACCAAGGAAAAGAATATGGAACAAACCGTATGGAGATGCATGTGGAGGGTGGTATGATAAAAAGATAGGACAACGCTAAAAGAGCCAGGTTATCGATGGGGAAGTAAGGAGGAAACGTGATGGAAAAAGGGGAAGAAGACGATACAGGGAAGGGAAATAAGACGAGGGGTGGGAGAGAGAAGAGGATAACAAAGAAAATGATGTAGAAAGAAGGAAATACAGAAAGGGGGTAATAAGTGGAAAGGGAACAATATAAGGAATGTTTAGAGAAGAAAGAGGGGAGGAATGACATCGATTGGAAAAGATGCGGAGATGCATGAAATGAGGATACTAGGATGACGAGAAAATAGAAAAAGGATGTATGATGAAGATAGTAAAGATATTGAAGAGGGCAAAGAGAAGATGGAGAGATGGGTAAGAAGCAACAAGAAAGGGTGGGATTGAGGGAAACAAATAGGAGAGAAAAGAGAATGGGGGATAGAAGAGGCAATGCCAATGAGGGGACGTTAGGGAAATCCCCCTTACAATGAGTGGTGGGGAAGGGTGAGAGAAAAAATGAAGAAAAGGAGAAAGTTAATGAGGATTGGAAAGGGTAATGCCAATAAAGGGACGTTAGGGAAATCCCCCTTACAATGAGTGGTGGGCTTAGAGGAGGGAAGGAATGAAGGGAAACTCTAGAAGGTCCAAGGGAGTGAATGAGGTCGTGTGGAATGAGGATTGATGATTTTTAGGGAAATCCCACTTACAATTATTAGCACGGGAATAGAAGATGATGATGAAATAATGATAGAGGAATGTTAACAATAATGGTGAATGCGTGTGTGGGTAGAAATGTGGGGGATTTGAGAAGATGAAGTGGAAAGAGTAAAGAAAATGGAAGGGATGAGGTTGGACTAGGTGAAAGTGAGGAGAAGATGTGGGTGATGAGGATGAATGAGGTGAGGATGAGAAGATGTGTGCGGTGGTGAGTGTTGTTTGATGAGAGGGGAGGTGGTGAAGAAGCTTCTACAACGGGAAGATCTTAGGGAGAGGGTAAACCTCCACTGAGGATTCCATATAGAAGGGGTTATTAAGTAAGATTGTCAAGTGGGAAGCAAAAGGGTGAAAGGAAAGAATACAAATGGGTGAGAGGGGACATGAATGGTGAGAAGGGTAATATGGGGATAAGTGGCGGAGGAGTAAAAATGAGGAGTGAGGATGAATGGATCAAATACATGGTGAGCATGGTGGGGGAGGAGGAGCTGCTAGATAGTGAATGCTACTTGAGAAAGATCGTCAAGTAGGATTCACAAACTGCAATGGTGATCAAGTAGGATTCCCAAACTGGGGAATGTATTAGTATGGGTGAATGGATGGGGTGCAAAGTAAGATGTTGATCATGTAAGAAGATACTCACGTGACGAAAAGTATCTTAATTTTAATATAGCACATAACAAGATGCATCGTGATATAAAAGATTAGGATGACTAGACTGTAATATGCGTGATAGCATAGATAGGGGCCATCAAAAAGGTTTGATGCCCCAGTACGATATGCAAATGGAAGAGAGCATAGAAAGAGGCCATCAAGAAAGTATGATGCCCCAGAATGACATGCAATCAGATAACATAAGAATATTAGAGAGAACACCAGGATACATAAAATCAAGATGCCCCTTGTAATATATCAAGATACAAGAAAACAATTAATAATTTATAACTAATAATGCAACACAAGAACTAATAAACATGTCCCTAATGTGTTCCATAGTGAGGATTGATCGGATGTGCCCCCAAGCAGGGGTACAAGGACATAGTAAAATATTGGGTCATTGTCCTCAAACAAGGAAACAATGAGAGCGGATTTGCCCAAGCGAGGATTCATGCAAGAAGAAGTGTTTTGAATTCGGTAGTCATAAGGTGATTGGATCATTCATTGGGGATAATAGTTCAAAGGTTGAATTGTGTTGGTTATTTTAGAGTTTTTACGATTTTACGACGTTGTTGTTTTTTGTTTATAATATATATATATATATATATATATATATATTATGAAATGAAAAATAAGAGTAGATGTTCATTCATGTTCACTTGTGTGTGGATATTCCTACATAATTCCCCAATACAATAACATAATGAAGAATAAATATCACAAAGAAATGCAACATCATGAGTCTTGATGAGGTTGAAGCAGTGGATGTGTTCCTGTTTAGACCTAGGTTTGTGGTTAGCCTCTCGGAAAACCATTAAAGGCTACTCATATTTGTTCTTGCTTGAGTTCCCATAGTATTAGTTCAAATTTGTTCCCTAAAGTGACTATTTTATAAGAAGATGATTCATGAGCGTGTTCTCATCCTCATTGGTCGAGATGTGTTCCCAAAAATGCATGGTTAATAAGATTTGATGTGTTCCTTCTTATACCTTTAGTTTGAGCGTTGTACTAAGATCATGAGCAAGCACGGGTGAAAGGATGTAGAGAAACCGTGAAAGTTCTCTTACTACCATGTAAACATTAAGGGGGAATGTTAGGAAATTTATGTTTACATTATTTGTAATTATTGTATGATTAATACAAGTAAGTTATATATATATATATATATATATATATATATATATATATATTTTTTTTTTTTCTAATGTTTTTTTTTTTTTTTTTTTTTGATAATCGTTTCTAATGTTATTTTATTTTTTAATTTAATTTAATTTTATTTTGATTTTTGATTTTTTTACTTTTATTTTTTTTTGTGACGATTTTCAAATGTTTTTGGATTTTAGATTTTACAATTTTTTAATTTTTGACGATTTTCACACTTTGTTTATGGATTTTTACACTGTGATTGGCAATTTATGGACCAAAGTGCAGACTTATTTTTGAGAGGTGATAAACCAGGATATTATCCGTATATACCGTGTTCCATGTGGTAACTTATGCTCAGAATAACACAAATTCTCTTTCCATTGGCAGGATATGGTGGTGATGATATGATGAAAGAAATCTAACTCCATTCTTGACTCCACACAACTAGTAAGATGCATGGGCTCATCACCGAGAATCAAGAAAGATGCAAGAGGTAGATAATGAATATAGAGACAAATGCTAACAACAATCCCTTTGGGAAATTGTGACTCCATTCTTCATAATGGTACTGAACCAGTTTCAAAAATGGCTTTCACTGTATGAGTCACATACTAGACTTAAACAATTATGTGGCCTATTAATTGGTAAGATATGAGGTGAAGGGATAGTTCTCTCTTCACTTAGGCATCTAAATTACTTCTTTGGAGATTTTATAATTTACAAGCACTGTAAGATTTTGTATTTTTGAAATGACTCCCTATGCCTTGCCCCATACTACTAGTGAGAAGCAAGGGCTCATCACCAAAGGTAAAACATAGGCAAGTGAATTCCCTTTTTGTTTTTGTTGTGTTTTGTTTTTTATTTTTATTTTTATTTTTGGATTTTTGAATGTTTTTGCAATATTTTTTTATGTTTTTATGAGAATGACCCTCTATGCTTTGCCCCATGCCACTTGTAAGAGGCAAGGGTTTATCACCGAAGACAAGACGTAGATGAGTAAGGGCACCTTCCTCCATTCCCAATCTCAAACTATCGAAAGAAGTGTAGGCTCAACACCAAATACTATGAAGGACGAAAGATGTGAAAATGAATTACTCGTAACTTATTAAATTGATGGATTTTTTTACGATAGTGCTTTTTATTTGGGAAGGAACGTTTGCCCCCAATCTTAGCCCCAACAACTAGTAGGACGTGAGGGTTCAACAATGAAGACTGGGATGGACAACCAAACAAACTGGGTAAAGAAGTTTAGAGCTTTGTTATGAAAGAGAGAATGTTTTTGAAGGGAATATATTACCATCAGTAAGCTTCTAGGTATGACCATAGATGAAAGCAATTGAAAATGGAAGATATGATAAGAAGTATGATGCTCACAAACTTAATAGGATTTATATTAGCACTTGTCTCATGATGATAAATATGAAGATGTGATTTTGATAAAGAAAATGTCTGCCAATGGAAATCAATAAATTTATTCAGAGATAAGCAAGACAAAATGAACAATGTACACTTTGTTGTTTCCCTGGAATAGAGAGTGCTTTCAAGAATAGAATTTCTTTGAATGGAATGCATTCATGGGTTTTTCAAGGACTTGGCCTATGTCAATGGCCAATTTATAAGCTCCAAACCCAAAATTATCTATGATTTCGTTGGGCTCAAATTTGTCTTTTTTGTCTCGTTCTTCGGTGTGTTTTTTCGATTTTATTTGAGAATGAAATCATTGACCTTAAATTTTCTAGATTGAAATTTTTTATAGTAGCTATACCATAGCTGATTTTGATATAATTGAAGATGATCTAGGGCATTAAGTCATTTTTCATCAAGAAGCTCGAGTTTATTAAGGTGTGAGTGTCGATAATAATCTTTATTGATTACATCTTTGAAGGATATTATGAAGGATGGAAATTCAACCTTGACATGTAAAATAACTTCCCAACCATAAACAAAGGAGAAGGGAGTGGCTCCAGTAGGTGTGTGATAAGATGTGCGATAAGCCCAAAGAGTGGGATAGATTTGGTTAAGCCAATAGCTTCCATGTGTGTTGACAATGATGGTTTGTGTTATTTGGTTTGTTGCTTCTATTTGTCCATTAATTGATTATTTTTAAGGTAGATTCACGATTAAAGATGGAAAAGGTTGTGTAAAGATATTCTTGGGTATAATTACCTCGTAGAATGTATGCACATAGAAGTCTTGATAGGTGAGAATAATTAGTGATGAGATGCTTGCAAGATCGATCGTTGAAAGCATGATGGACACGATAGGTTGTATTGTCACAAGTGTCCAAACTCGATGTGGTTGTGTTTCAACAACAAGGCTAGAGATGTTAGGCATAAGAGCCAATATTGGAATAATAGAATCAAAATTAATGGTACCTGTTGATGGAACCTCTTTTGTAGTGTCTACAGTAATATCAAGGTTTGAAAGGGAGTCTTGAAATGAGATCAAGGTCTCGTTAGATGTTGGAAGAATGTTGTCACCCAAAACAGGTTCAATATATGTTTGGGCTAAAAGAAAGTCTTGAAATAAGTTCAAGTGCTTAGTAGATGTTGGAAGAATGTTGTTGTCCAAAATAGGTTCAATGTATGTTTGGGTTGAAAGAGAGTCTCGAAATAAGTTCAAGTGCTTAGTAGATGTTGGAAGAATGTTGTTGTCCAAAATAGGTTCAATGTATGTTTGAACTAATGGAAGGAAATTTGAAGAAGATATGGATTGGTTTGGAATTAGAGAGTCTTGACTGTTGTCATCATGATCTCGTGGAATTTTAGTATATATAGGAGTTTCGAAAGTAGTCATCTCTTCATGGAAAGTTGTGGTATTGGATGTGTCGTTGGTTGCAAGAGCTTTGTCATCAAGTTCTACAGAGATGATGTTGTCGTCAATTAAGTCTTGGACGTAATTCTTAAATCGCACACATTTATTTGTGTGATGACCATCAATGTGATGAAATTCACAATATGTGTTAGGTTTGTACCAACATGGCTTAGCTTCCCCTTCGGCAAAGGGTTTTGTAATTGGATATCTTATCAATTTAGCCTTTTTTAGTTGATGAAAAACAATAGAGAGACTTTCTCTAAGGGGGTAAACTGGCATTGGAATTTACACAAAGTTACGTCTTCATTAGGTTGTATGATCGGATTTTTGGGTGATCGTTCACTGATTTGGGTAGCCATATGAGAGAGTTGTGTTGTCAACTTATTAATTTTTTCTAATAGCTCATTGCGTGATGTTTTTGTGAATTCATCATGTTTGAAAGAGAGGGAGAACGAAGAAAGGTGCGATGAAGAACTCAACCTATTGATTGTGATCTTTGTTTTGGCTCAATCGAGTTTTAACAAGTAAGGCTATAAGGAGCAAGCTTAAACAAGATACTCAGGATAAATATGTGATAGCTTAAATAAGCTATAATGAAAATGGTTGAGATTTAGCTTAAATAAGCTCTGGATTGTTGACAGGGAAAGTAACCCAAACGGGATAATCGTGATATGGTTGTGATATAACTCAAAATGAGTTATGAAAGAATTTGTGTTGGCTGTGATTTGGATAAACATGATGGTGGACAAAATAATGAGTGAACTCAAACAAGTCACCCAATATTAGTTTGATATAGCTGGAAACAAGCTATGAAGGATGTTTTGGCAATTGACGATATGGGGAGTGAATGTTAGTCACTCAATATCAGTTGGATATAGCCGAAGACAAGCTATGACAAATGTATTATAGGTTGAAGTGAATTAATGAAATTGGTGTGATGTTTTGGTCTGCGTTGTTGGATTGTTTGGATGTTTTCGCTTGGTATTGAATTGGTTGAGAATTGATTTTTTATGGAACACAACTAGTGTCCAACTTTTACAATGAACACATTGATATTAGCCAAGTTTTATGATAAAACAATGCTAAAATATTTTGTTTTCAAATAGCAAGCAATCATGTGGATCCAATCGTTTTGGCTTATGAGGTAAATTCTTCAGAATGATCATTGTTTCATGCAATCATACAAGTATGTTATGGACTGATGGATGCAAGACTCTTATTACTCCGAAAAAAAAGATGCATCCTCTAATATACCCTATTCCTGATATACCTAATTCTATACGGGGACAAAATTGGTACGGGAGCCCTTCGAGCACTGGAGGAGACTCAACAATTCTTACTTGCCTGTTTTGGAGTGAATCACCATGTCCAGAACAGGTTTGTGAAAAGGTGGAAGGTGATGGAGGGATGAATGTGTATGGTGTCCTTATAACTCCCCGAAGATTTATAGGGATGATGCCCAAGCTTCGTTGTTACAACTATTTAGGCGTGACTCACATGCGCTACACGACAACATTACCTGTAAGTGAAGAGCAGGGGCGAGGTAAATACCAAACGCTGTGATGAGACTAGGTCTCAAAGTGCAATGCAGATGCAAATGCTATTGGTGCATGGTAGTCAAGTCCACGTCACCAATGTAGCTTTGGTGGTGATGAAATCCACCTCTTCTACATGTGTAAAAATAAAATGATAAAGTGATTAAACGTAGGGTTCTTTCCAACTTGAAATAAATCACTAGCAGAAAATAATTACGTACCTAAGCGTACTTTTTTTAGTTTCAAAATTTTCTTTGAATGGTGGTATTTTTGCGGGATTTTTTTGTTTTTATATTTTTGTTTTTGACAATATTCCAGCGACGTAGTCCTACGAAAAACAAATTAGTAGTTATTCTAAAACGAAATGTTAGAAAAATGATCATGGCTGTTTTTGATTTTCCGGATCGCTCGAAGGCGCAGTGTAGTGCTCACATTTTTATAGCTCGATTACTTGTTGTTTCTTTGCTCATAGACATGTTTTGTGAGAGATTTGTTATATTTTAGACATTATTTTTAGAGATTTGATCTTATTAGACATGTGTGGACATTTAGGCGTATAGCGCCAATTTAGCTTAATTTCTATGTTGTTGCATTTTCATATGATGTCATGGATACTAATGGATATGATGTTGTTTTTGGAACATAATTATATTGATGGATATTTAGTTTTTGCATGTTGGGATTCTATGGTTATATGTCACTCTATCATCTTTTTCTAACTTTGGAGAATTGAGTATAATTGTGCACGTTGTCGCATTTTGATTTCAGTAGGATGTTAGGCTAGTTTAGAACTCATTGATATCTTACTGAGTCATCGTTTTATATTTTATCAGATGTGTATGGTTAATATGCGCAATGAGTGTGCAGTGACAGTTTATAGGAGAAGGTGGGATTCGTGCCAGCTACACAATCTTACAAAGCGTTCCACGGGCTGAGTCCTAGCCATGTTCATTGTGTGAAACCTTAGCGTTAGAATTATTGTTTTGGACACCATGGGTGGTCCTCTTTTGTAATATATTATGTCTTGTAATTATTAACCTTGCTTAGGGTAATTGGTTGTGTTGTAAACTTGTTTTTGGAGTTAATGATCCCACTTTCATTAAGTTTTGATTTTTGTTTAATAATGTACTTAATTTTGGGGGTTTAGGGTCACATGTGAACCCTTGGGTGGTCCCCACACCCTCTAACCATGTGCCTAATCTTGCCAAACCCGAAATTGGGTTATTTTGGGCATTTTTAGGGACCCCTTTTTAGTTTGGGAGTTCCCTTAACATAAAAATGAGCCCTTGGACCCTACCTAATGGGTAGGGGGGCTTATTTCCAAGGCTAGAGGGAGTTTTCCCTCCCTTTTTGCCTCTTGTTTGGTCACATCCATGTAAGGGGTGTGGATTTGAGTGCTTGTTAAAAGTTGCAATAGTTTTGTCTTGTTAACATTTTGAGTCATTTGGGAGAAGAGGGCAAAAGACATTTTTACCCTTTCTCTCTTTTGTTTTGGCATCTTTGACCTTGAAGGAGGAGAGGGGTGACACATGTCACCCCCTCATTTGTGTGGATTTTTTCTTGCTCCTCTTCAAATTCCCCTTCATGGGAATTGAAGAGGACCTTTTTTTGAAAAAAATTGCTTGGATGCTCGGGTGCTTTGGGAGCTAGGAGTTGCTTGGGTCAAGGAGTGGAGAAGTTGGAAGTTGGAAAGCTTTTTGGAGAGCTTTCTTTGAGGTAGGCTCTTATGTCTTATTGCATGTGTTGTATTCATCTTAGTTGTTAGATTGGCTACTTGAATTTGTTATTGTTGCATGTGGATTTTGGTTGTTGTTTTCTTGTTTTACTCCCTCCATCATATGACATGATGGAGTTTTGGAGTTTGTGGGGGAAGAGAGAGGAATTTTTCCTCTCAATCCTCAAGGCTTGATGGACAAGCCTTGTAGGGTCTTAGTGTTTTCCCCTCAAATGGTTGAGGTGGGGAAGTTGATTCATTTGGCTTGAATCTCCTTCCCCATTCTTGGTAAGGAAACCCCTTTGGGGTTTGAAAATCCTTCCAAGAAGGACTTGGAGAAAGGGTGGAGGAATAAGGAGGGTTTAAATGATATAGGAGCAATAAGGAGGGTATGGAGGTCTTGTTATTGTGCTTACAACCTTGGTAACAAATTTTGGAGAACTCCTCTCCTCTCTTCCCCTTTTAGAGGTATAACTTGGGTTCCCCTCTTTGTCACCTTGTAAAATTTTGAGTCTTGTCTTAGTTTTTTGTCCTATTTTTGTGTGGTTGTATCATTGTTAGCTCACCCTCATTCTTGTGCAAGTTGTGGATGGTAGTCCTCTTTCCCATGGGCTTGGGGGAGGCTAGCATGCATCCCAACCTTGGGAGAGGCATGTAATGATGCCTATGGTTGGGTGGAAACAAGCTCTTTCTCCTTGTTAGTTTTCTTGAAGGCATGAAGATTGGAGCTCAAGTTGGAATTTGGAGATATTGAGAGTTTTTCTTGTCTTCTCTAATCTTTTTGAAACATCTATTGTATTGTAACCACTTGAGTATGGCTTGTACTCCATGTAAAATTCCTATTTTGAAATTTGCATTTTTGAAATCTTGAGCCATTTTTGAGCTAAGTAATCTACTTTAAAGTCTTGTAAAAATCTTGTGATAAATCTTCTTGGGTGGATATGTATTTGTGTATGTTGGTATATGTGAACTTCAAATCTTGAAAAGGATATATTGTATTTGTTTTTTCTTGAATATGCAAATTTAATATGTAATCTCCCTTTTGAAAGAAAATGTATAGATTTGAAAATATGTCTTTCTTGTGAACATATATATATACACTTCATGTTGAATATTTTCCGTTGTTTATAAATATGAAAAGTTTATTTAGTTATTGCATTTGAAAAAAACACCAATACCTTGTAGTAAGTCTCATTTGTATAAAAATCTGAATTAATCATTTAGCACTACTTGGAAAAGAAAGTATCACTTCTTATTCTTTTTGTAACAATGTTGAATAGGATGAGAGTAGTTGAAAATGTTAAGTTCCTTATGCATCAAGATAATAAAATTAAAAGTCATTGTCATTTTGTAAGTTAGATCCCCATTATTTAGTATTGTGTGCAAAAAAAAATTCTTATTCAACATTAAAAATAAACTATAGTCTTAGCTTATTGTTTTTACTAATGTAGTTTTTTTAAATTACGAGTTTTCTTTATATATTGAATATTTCCTTTTTGAAGTTTTGTGTTTTTGTATATATATATCGTATTATGTATAAATAAAAATAAAATATATATATATATATATATATATATATATATATATATATATATATATATATCGTATAAAATAAATAAACAAATAAATAAAAATATTTTGAATTTTATAAACAAAAATTTAACAAACAAAACAAAAAAAAAAAAATATTGGTGGGGGCCGAACCCCCCACCCCAAATTGTCCCAGGGGGCCGCCCCCCACACACACACCCGACTCCCCATCCTGCGCCCCCGCCCCTACGCCGCCCCTCCTACCCACCTACTCCCACCTGCCGCGTCCCTCTCCATCGCCGCTCCCCTCCCTAAGCAAAACACACAAAAAAAAAAAAAAAAACTCAGCCGTATTGTTTTTATCTCGTATATATATACGAGATATATATAGATATATATATATACATACAAATAATAGTATATATATGTGTGTGTGTGTGTGTGTGTGTATGTATGTATGTATGTACACACACACACACACACACACACACACACACACACACACATATGGATATATTGGATCTAGTTGTATACATATAAAGATACAACCGAATTTTCCTTCTTTAAAAAAAAAAAAAAAAAAAAAACTAATTCCATAAAACCTTGCAACAAGAAAGAAAAATAAAGAAATGCTTCTTTTATGGTATGAATCATCCAACAATATAGTGAAAGATCAATCAAACTCCACGACTCCTCCAACACAACTGACGCAAAAAAGAAATAAAAACCAAATAAGAGAAAATAACATGAGAAAGCAAAGATAAGGAAATGATAAAGAAGTTAGGGCAATTTTAGGGTTTTAGATCTGAGGGTTAAAAGTAAAAGCATCCAAGGGTGGATATTTATCCCTACACTTTCCAAGTCATGGGATTTTGTGGGATTCCATGATAAAATAAAAGAAGGGTGTATGAGGACAAATTTAATAAGAGGGGGGGGAATCTAATTAAATAACAAGGGGTGTGTAGAATTTCAAGTGTGATCCTACTAAATGATTAGTAGAGAAATCATATTATGTAATAGAAATTTAGGTTGGAAATTTAATTTGTGTAAATCTAATTTATATAAATTAATTTATTATTGGGGTCGAAAAAGGTCCAGCATTAACATTTATGTAAATAAATAAAAATTTTACCCTAAATTTTTACTTTACCTTGGTCTGGTTTTCCGGTGCCTTCCCGAGAGGCATGAAATTTGGTATCGAGCGGAGATTCACATAGGCGGACCAATGGGTAACTAATTAAGATAGTTACTGGTAATTTTAATAACACTAAATTAAATAAATGAATAAAAATAAATAGTAAAAAAAAATCATCTGCAACCATTAAATTTTAAATTAATAACTTCTTCGCTCACCTTGTGCACAGGATGACACCCAAGAGGGGACGATCAACTAGAGGTTTGGGGCGTAATGTACCTACGTGGGAGTAGCCGGCACCCGAATTAGGGCCTCAGATATTAGAATCCTTACACCACCGATAGGCATTGTGGAGCAGCACCTACCACCACCGCAGGAGATGAGAGAGGGGACACCATTGGGAGACGAGGAGCCGATAAGCAAGGACGCACACATTCAGAGCCACCAGAGCACGATACACCGAGGCGGGAGAGGTCACGTAGCCCTTCCATTCATCATGAGAGGGTAGCCTCATTCCGTCGTAGCCGCTCACATAGTCTCGAGGGACCATTTGAGGATAGGCGACCCCCTTCGCCTGTTGGACTACATCATCAGGATTGAGATACAGGCAGTGTGATCATGGATCTTCTTCGCTTGCAGCCACCTACCTATATCGGCTCTATAGATGGCTTTGGGGCTGAGTCATGGCTCCTTAGCTTGGATAGTTGCTTTGGCTTACACTCTTACGAGAGCAACGTCAAGGCAAGGTTCACTATACACCTTCTCCGAGACACAAAGAAAGGGCGTTTGGTGGAGGTGAGGAGCGAAGCTCCACCGACTCGAGAGACAGTGACCTGGGAGATGTTCGAGGAGCGATTCAGGGATCGTTATATGTTAGAGAATTTCATGCAGAAGAGGATCGATGAGTTTCACGACTTACGGCGGCAGGATCTCACACAGCACAATAATAGCACGATGAGAGCAGGTTTCTAAATCACCTACGGTATGTGGACTACCCGCAGATGAGAAATTGCAAGTTAACAGTTTATTCGAGGCCTTAATGCAGATATAGCAGGAGTAGTTAGGATGTTATCTCCTCCCACACTTGAGAAGGTCGTTGAGAAGGCCTACTTAGCTGAGGAGAATAGGACCAAGGCACAGGAGCACCGTGATAGAAACAAGAGCAAGTTTCAGGAGAGGATACATGCCTTTCAGAGTCAGAGGTCATGAGGTATTGCACCACCCCCTAGAGGAGGATTTTGGCCTCCGCTAGCAGCCATGAGGGCTCCACCGCACCTCGGCAGCCGGCATTGACACACAAGCGGGGCCACTGCGCAGCAGGGGGCTGATAGACACGAGATTTCGAGAGAGGTGTTTCTAGAGGGGGTTTTGGTGGAGGCAGGGATAGGAGGTAGGGTACTCAGCAGGCACAACCAGCTCGCATGCAGTAGTCTGCTAGGGTTGGACCGGTAAGATCAGTACACCAGAGTATAGGAGGGACCCCATCTCAGAGGGGTATAGGAGGTTGTTTTATTTTTGGATCTCTTGATCACTATGTATGCATGTGCCCGCACAAACCCAATACCATGGATGCATAGAGAGAGCTGCTAGATCCGAGAAGACGGTGGGAGATGTAAGATGCACTCATCGTGTTTATGTAGTGGTTGTGACCACCGTGCCGAACATCGTGCCACATCATTGAGATGACATGTACTATCAGGGGTATTTCTGTCTCAGTACTTTTTGATTCAGGTGCTTGATTCTTTTATATCACCTACTATATAGTGGACCAAAGGTGTGGGCTAGTGGTGGCTAGACAACTAGACAGGTTAGCGAGTTAAGTTGGCCTCACTAAACTCACCGTGGACTCGTATGTGGAGAGTTGTGTACTTGATTTAGGAGTCTTCTTCACTACACTTGACCTCCTAGTTATCCCTCTAGGTTCTATCGGGTAGTTTTGGGTATAGATTGGCTCGAGGCTCATCGGGCTAAGGTGGATTGCAAAAATAAGGTCATTGAGTGTCAGGATGATCTTGGGAGTGCGGTTGTGATATTAGGGATGCGGAGGCCTATCTCCTTACACATGATATCGGCTAAGAAACTCAAGCGGAGAATGCGTAAGGGTTGTCGATTATTTTTATCACCATCGTGATCGATCAAAGAGCACTTGAGCACTCACCCTTAGATGACCATGCGGTTTTGAGGAGTATACCGATGTGTTTCGGGAGAGCTTCGGGTTACCACCCCGTAGAGAGTAGATTTCACCATTGATTTAGTACACGGATCTGCACTAGTTTCTAGGACACCTTATCGGATGACAACTCCAGAGCTTCATGAGCTCAAGATTCAGTTAGAGGAGTTGTTAGTTAAGGTTCTCATTCACCCTAGTGTATCTCCTTGGGGAGCGCCAGTCATATTTGTGAAGAAGGATGGTTCTCTCAGGCTTTGTGTAGACTTCAAGTAGCTCAATAAGGTCACAATAAAGAACCGTTATTCACTCCCTAGAATTGATGACTTGTTTGATCAGATGCGGGGAGTGAGAGTGTTTTCCAAAATCGATCTCAAGTTAGGATACCATCAGTTGCGCATATCAGATGCAGACATTGATAAGACAACTTTCCGCACACATTACGGGCATTATGAGTTCACAAAGTGGTTCCATTTGGTTTGAATAATGCCTCACTGTCTTCATGAGCCTCATGAATGGAGTATTCAGAAATTTCTGGATAATTTTGTTTTAGTGTTCCTTGATGACATATTGATTTATTCTCGTTCCGAGGAGGAACATGAGGAGCATTTGAGGTAGGTACTTGTGGTTTTGAGAGAGCGAGAAGTTGTATGGGAACTTGGAAAAATGCGCTTTCTTTGGACAAATATTTAGTACTTGGGTCATATCATATCAAAGGCGAGGTATCTCCATAGATCCCTCTAAGATATAGGCTATCTTGGACTGGCCAACACCCACATCAGTTACTGAGGTAAGGAGTTTCATGGGTTTGGCAGGGTATTACTGCAGTTCATACAGGACTTTTCTAGGATTGCTCACCCTATCACTTCTCTTTAGAGGAAAGGGAAGAAGTTTGATTGGTCAGAGAAGTGTGAGCAGGCCTTTCAGTTGCTTAAGGAAAGGTTAACAAGCTGCACCCATCTTAGCATTCCCGGACCACACAGAGGATTTTGTTGTTTGCACCGATGCATCACTAGAGGGTTTGGGAGAAGTTCTAATGCAGGAGCACTGTGTTATTGCATTTGAGTCTTGTAAGCTCAAGGACTATGAGCTTAATTATGATACTCATGACTTGGATCTTGCAGCAGCTTGTTCATGCTCTAGTACGTTGGCGACATTTTCTTTTGGATAGACCTTTCATTTTGAGGACAGATCATCGGAGTTTACAGCATATCTTCTCACAACCGAACCTCAATGCTTGTCAATGGCGTTGGATGGAGTTCCTATGTGAGTATGATATGGAGGTTCAATATATCAAAGGAAAGGAAAATGTTTTTACAGATGCACTTAGTAGATAATGACATGTGCTTGCTTCTTTAACACTTCAATCAGATTTGAGAGGCAGGATTCTTGAGCACCTTCAAGAGGACAGATTTTATGAGGGAGCCAGATAGATGTTGGAGTCACATGGTTCATTAGAGGGTAGATATTCTGGGTGTGTTTTAGAGGCAGATGGTTTGCTTCGGTTCCACAGACATCTACGTGCCTAAGTTAGGTGATCTGCGTAGCTTCATCCTCTCAGAGGCTCATCGAGCCCCATATGCGGCACATCCAGGAGTGAAGAAAATGCATGCCGATCTGAGAGAGTTATATTATTGGCCAGGTCTTTGACGGGACATAGCAGATTTTGTTGCACGATGCCTTGAGTGTCAGAGGGTTAAGGCAGAGCATTCACATCCCGCAGGACTTTTACACCCCCATGATATTCCCGAGTGGAAATGGGATGTGATCTCCATGGATTTCATAGTCGGACTTCCTATGTCTTCTTATCATCATGATGCCATTATGGTCACCGTGGATAAGTTGACCAAGGTTGTGCACTTCTTCGCCAACCAAGGTTACCTATAATGCACAGGCCATCACCAAAGTATTTATGGAAGAAATTTTTAGGTTGCATGGGATTCCGAAGACCATCATCAATGACAAGGATACCATCTACACTTCAATATTCTAGACTTCCTTTCAGACCGCTCTGGGTACTCAGATTAATTTCAGTTCAGCTTATCATCCAAAGACAGATGGACAGAAAGAGAGAGTTAATCAGGTGCTGGAGGACATGTTGAGGATGTATGTGATGGACCGGTAGAAGTAGTGGGAGGATTACCTTCATTTAGTTGAGTTTGCTTACATCAACAACTATCATAGTTCCATTGGTATGGCTCCTTACCAGGCTTTGTATGGACGACCTTGCAGGACACCTTTGAGTTAGGACAAACTAGATGACAAGATTATTCTAGGACCAGCTTACCTACAAGATTTAGAGCAGTAGGTTGTGTTGATTAGACAATGTCTTGAGTAGGCTAGAGCACGCCAGAAGGCGTATGTAGAAACCAAGAGTATTGATCGTCACTTCTCATTGGGTGACAAGGTCTTCTTGAGAGTTCGCCCGCATAAGAGTTCGATCCGTTATGGAAAGGGTTTTAAGCTATCGCCTTGTTTTGTGGGGCATTTTGATATTTTAGAGGTCATCGGTCTAGTTGCCTATCACCTAGCTTTGCCACCATGCCTTGCAGCCCACGATGTATTTCATGTTTATGTACTATGTAGATATGTACAAATGCTTTCTCATGTTTTGGATTGGTCGGCATTATAGGTAGAGGACGGAGGACAGTGGAGACTGAAGCCCGTACGCATTCTGGAGCACCGGAGGTTGGCCCTTCGGGGTCAAGACTTGGACCAGGTTAGAGTTCAGTGGGACCGATATGATGAGACAACAACTACCTGGGAGGATGCGATACCTTTGAGGGCTAGATATCCCTACCTCTTTAGGTGACTTTCGGGAGGAAGTCTAATTTCAGTAGAGGGGGATGTAGTGCCCACACTTTTATAGCTCAGTTACTTGTTGTTTCTTTGCTCATAGACATGTTTTGACAGAGATTTGTTATATTTTGGACATTATATTTAGAGATTTGATCTTATTAGACATGTGTGGACATTTAGGCGTATAGTGCCAATTTAGCTTAATTTCTATGTTGTTGCATTTTCATATGATGTCATGGATACTAATGGATATGATGTTGTTTTTGGAACATAATTATATTGATGGATACTTAGTTGTTGCATGTTGGGATTCTATGGTTATATGTCACTCTATCATCTTGTCTAACTTTGGAGAATTGAGTATAATTGTGCACATTGTCGCATTTTGATTTCAGTAGGATGTTAGGCTAGTTTAGAACTCATTGATATCTTACTGAGTCGTTGTTTTATATTTTATCGACAGGTACGGTTAATGTGTGTAATGAGTGTGCAGGTGACAGGTTTATAGGAGAACGTGGGATTCAGGCCAGCTACACAATCTTGCACAAGCAGCCCACGGGCTGAGTCCTAGCCATGTTCATTGTGTGAAACCTTAGCGTTAGAATTATTGTTTTGGACACCACGGGTGGTCCTCTTTTGTAATGTATTATGTCTTGTAATTATTAACCTTGCTTAGGGTAATTGGTTGTGTTGTAAACTTGTTTTTGGAGTTAATGATCCCACTTTCATTAAGTTTTTATTTTTGTTTAATAATGTACTTAATTTTGGGGGTTTAAGGTCACATATGAACCTTTGGGTGGTCCCCACACCCTCTAACCATGTGCCTAATCTTGCCAAACCCGAGATTGGGTTATTTTGGGCATTTTTAGGGACCCCTTTTTAGTTTGGGAGTTCCCTTAACATAAAAATGAGCCCTTGGACCCTACCTAATGGGTAGGGGGCTTATTTCCAAGGCTAGAGGGAGTTTTCCTCTCTTTTTGCCTCTTGTTTGGTCATATCCATGTAAGGGGTGTGGATTTGAGTGCTTGTTAAAAGTTGCAATAGTTTTGTCTTGTTAACATTTTGAGTCATTTGGGAGAAGAGGGCAAAAGACATTTTTACCCTTTCTCTCTTTTGTTTTGGCATCTTTGACCTTGAAGGAGGAGAGGGGTGACACATGTCACCCCCTCATTTGTGTGGATTTTTACTTGCTCCTCTTCAAATTCCCTTCATGGGAATTGAAGAGGACCTTTTTCTAAAAAATTTGCTTGGATGCTCGGGTGCTTTGGGAGCTAGGAGTTTCTTGGGTCAAGGAGTGGAGAAGTTGGAAGTTGGAAAGCTTTTTAGGGCTTTCTTTGAGGTAGGCTCTTATGTCTTATTGCTTGTGTTGTATTCATCTCGGTTGTTAGATTGGCTACTTGAATTTGTTATTGTTGCATGTGGATTTTGGTTGTTGTTTGCTTGTTTTACTCCCTCCATCATATGGCATGATGGAGTTTTGGAGTTTGTAGGGGGAAGAGAGAGCAAATTTTCCCTCTCAATCCTCAAGGCTTGATGGACAAGCCTTGTAGGGTCTTAGTGTTATATATTTATATATATATATATATATATATATATATATATATATATATATATATACATATATTGAATCTAGTTTATACATATAAAGATACAACTAAATTTTCCTTCTTTAAAAAAAACAACAAAAAAGGAATTAACTCTAGAAAACCTGCAACAAGAAAGAAAAATAAAGAAATACTTCTTTCATGGTATGAATCATTAGCAATATAGTGAAAGATCAAACAAACTCCATGACTCCTCCAACACAACCTGCAAGAAGAAATAAAACCAAATAAGAGAAAATAACATGAGAAAGCAAAGAAAAGGAAATGATAAAGAAGTTAGGGCAATTTTAGGGTTTTAGATCTGAGGGTTAAAAGTAAAAGCATCCAAGGGTGGATATTTCTCCCTACACTTTCCAAGTCATGGGATTTTGTGGGATTCCATGATAAAATAAAAGAAGGGTGTATGTGGACAAATTTAATAAGAGGGGGAATCTAATTAAATAACAAGGGGTGTGTAGAATTTCAAGTGTGATCCCACTAAATGATTAGTAGAGTAATCATATTATGTAATAGAAATTTAGGTTGGAAATTTAATTTGTGTAAAATCTGATTTATATAAATTAATTTATTATTGGGGTTGAAAAAGGTCCAGCATTAGCATTTATGTAAATAAATAAAAAAATTACCCTAAATTTTTACTTTACCTTGATTTGATTTTCCGATGCCCCGGAGAGGCACGACAACAGAAAAGAGCATACACAACCAATGACCAAACAAATATTAATAATATGACAAAATAAAATGATGATTGAAATGACAGCTAGAAAACAAAGCTAGAGGATCCTGCAATGTTAAAACAAGAAACTAAAAAAGTTGTGACCATTTCGATTTTCCGGATCGTTCGAATGCGCAAGAAAAGAGCATACACGGATACAATTGGAATATATATTTTTTCAAATGTTAATAATTATTGCAATTATTCATGATTGTGAAATAGCGATAATGATTGTTTTCACAAAAAATAAAAATGATGAAAGAAGAGTGTGAAAAGTTACCTAGAAGTGTTGTCGTGGAAAATTGAAATGTAAGACAAAAAATAAAAATTTAAAAAATTATTTTACGGGTTTGAGTGGCCTCACGTTTCTAATTTCCAAGATCACTTTTGAAGTGCAAGGAAAGATCATACACGTGAGGTTGTTACGTTAAATAAAATAAAATTAAAATTTATAATTTTTTTAAAAATAATTTGTTTTTTGTTAAAAAGACATGTGTTAGAAGAAATGAAACCAAAAATTTTCTCATTAGTATAAATCAAAAAAATATTTTTTCATTGCATAAATATTTTTGATACCTTTCCGTTAAAAAAAAGTCATTCCGAGTTTGTGAGAAAACGTTATGGTTTCCGGAAGATGGGCTACGGTAGCACTCTGAATGAAAATTTTGAACGTGAGAAAAACATCCCGGGAGCTATTTTTTTATTTTCTGACTTCTGTACTTCACCTGAGAAGCTAAAATTTTGACAGCAAGGTTAAAAAAGAACAATAAACAGAAAGAAAGAGTTAGATCACAAAATGATTAACTAAAATGAAATAATAATAATAATAATAATAAACTTCCTACAAAGCAGTTATTTTAGCAAAAGTAAATAAATAAATACATTTTTTGGATTGGTTGTCCCATGACAGTAAGATGATAAATTAATGACTAGTTCATGTGTTTTTACAGATGACGAGTGAATAGAAAAATCAAAACTGAGAACTAAACACCAAGCACCGAGGAGATCAAAGACAGGATGAACGTCATAGTTTCATTGTTGTTATAACCTGCAGATACACCACAAGACACCGCACAACAAAAACACTACCCAAAGCGTGAAGGTTAACCAAAGAAGGCCATAAGGAATAGAAAAGGAAATAATAATGAGTAATAATAAACAAAGAATAGATAAAACCACTAATTGGGAAATTAATGGTAACAAATCAAAAATAACCTAAAGCGTGCTTGAGAATATAAGCTAGGAAAATTACACTACTAACAAGGAAGTAAAATACCAATAATCATACCTCCTCGTTCGCTTTCCATAAAAAACCCTCGGAATGGGCTAGGAAACTTAGATTGAGCCTTGATTGTGTGATATATAGGTGCTTTTCTTCAAGACAGAAAAAAGGCCTTCCCCGATAATGATCCTCTTACTTTGCACTAGATGGGAAAAATGATTATGAGACTATTTGGGCATTAAGACGAGGCAAAAGAATGTTCTTTGCTCAAAGGATGCAAGAACTTAGATATGATATTCAAGCTTATTCTCCGTATCCTTAGAGGGGAGGGGTAATGTTGTATTTATATCCTGGGGGAGTGATTAACTTAGAGTAATTTAAGTAATCATGGTTTGAAAATGTGGGCAAGATTAAGTGAGTGGTTTGAAAATGTGGGCAAGATTAGGTGAGTGGTTTGAAAATGCGGGCAAGATTAGATGAGTGGGGGCCACGAAGAATGGGTGAGGATTTGAATTATATTTTTAATTCATAAGTGGAGAATTTTAGGTGAGTGGGGACCACGAAGGGTGGGTGAGGATTTGAATTTGAATTTTTAATTCAATAGTAGAAAAACATGGAGAATAATGACATGTGGTGAGGATTGGGTTATTTTTGGATTTTTAAATGGATAATTAATCAAACTATATTTGATTAATTCAAGTGTATTTTTGTGAGAAATGAGGAAGGGGAATTAATTGATTTAGGACGATGTGAAATTAGGGTGTCTACGGGCTCTATATAAGGCATAATATTTGTATCGTCCATAGGAACACTACCCACTCATCTCGCATTCTTGAAACTAACATAACATTTGTTAAAGCATAGGTTTGCATTGTTTTCATAGCACCAAGGACGACTAAGTAATGCGGAGAAGTTGTCTACCTCTACCAACTCTAGAACCTTGAAATATCCTCCGAATTTTACTCCCTGAATCGTGATGCTTGCATCCTTCAAAACGTAAATGGGCATTGCCGTTTATTTGTTTTCCATATACAACACACTTGAGGATGGTTGTAATGGTGGTCTACCCATTCTATTCCAAGCATCAAGGGTAAGGACATTAACTTCCGCACTTTGTATCAATCAAAATGTTACTTACCAACCAACCATCTATAACCACATCTAGGGTAATCTCCTTATCGTATTCATAGTTCCTAGGTGGTAAATTAGCATGTAGGATCCATCATTACATCCCTATTTATTCACGCAAAACTTTCTCCTAACCATTCTCCTAACAAGGGTATGATATTTTCTTATCTAAGCATCCTGCATACTTCCCTAAGGCCATCAACATTCTTATGAGGTACTTCAATCTTCTTGGTGCACTCTCTATCTCGCCATTATTCATTCACACAAAGTATCTCCCCCTACAGCTCTATAATTAAACTCATGGTCTCTTGGAATACTTCCTTTTGTTGCCTGTGTTTGGATGCTTAGTTGGTTGCACATTCTTGTCCTAAGCGATTAGCGGCTTCGATCTTCTTTGCTATCATGCACATGAAGCTTCTACATGCATAGTAACCAATAATGGTTATTATTATTCCATAGCTAAAGTCTTAGGTTGCCACTATCCCCGCCTAGAGCGTTCAAATGTATCACTACGCACCCCTATCTTTCATGTTCTTACACATGTGTTCATACAAGTCTAGATAATCCTCTACTTTGTGCCCCTTCCCACGGTATGCACAAGATTGGTTCTTTGGACACTCACATTGATAATGGTCTAGAGGGCCACATATATAGCATGTCCTTCAGCTGAACTTGCTTCCACGACCTCCACAGCCTCTGCCACGATATCCTCCCCTATAGCCTTCATTTTCGTTATTACCTGCATCATTAGTATGTCTGTTGTGCACTTGTGAGCCTCTTTTTTTGCTGGTTTGGTGCAACCTTGTTTCACAAGCCTCATGGATATGGTCAATTAGCCAACAATTAGTTGTATCGTGCGTATGTGCATAAAAATATTGCAATAGAGTGACACATTCTTACGGGTTGTATGGTGAAGAAGTGGGAAAACCCGACATCATGATTTTATGGAAAATCTTGCAAGCCGAGAGTAGTGCGTGCACATTCCTACACGGACAACTCTCCTTAGTGTGCCCCTATACATATTAGTCTATACACCATACTCCACAGTGAGTGTCATGCATGGAATTAACAGTGAACTTATCTAACTATGTTGTCATAACTTCAATCTACACTTCAAGGAATGAACTTACACCATTATCTACGCTTCCAACCGCCTCTGCGCTTATTGTTGCTATAGAGCCTCATGCTGGTCTATAAATGTGTTATGTGATAGCACCCTTATAAATAGTGTCAACAATCCACCCACGAACCATTATGCATGTTTGATTTGATGGATATCATACGAGAGCATTGACAAAAAAGTTTTGAACAACACATCATATTCCCAAACACTTTTAGATAGTCCCTATTTAATTTCCTTGAGCACGGTGATGCTCTACTCCTAAAACTCGGGCATGTGAAATTCAGCCGAAAAGTGGTGTCAAACCTATCATAGTATCACTAATTTGATATGGGTCATACTTCCTATACCAATTGTGTGTGTGCCCTTGCAATGTAGTCTTAAACTAACTAGGCATTTCTGTATCGACACGGTGATTCCCTTAGCTCTCCACAAGAGCTCAAATTTGTGTACATGTTCCTCAACATCTTCTAATCCTCTATACTTAGGTAAGTGGAGTGACATTTAAAGAAAATCGAGGTTTTTGTGGTGGCGGGTTACTTCCTTGTCCTTGATTGCTTCTGCTTGGGGAGGACAAAATCCCGAACCCGAACCTCTACCAGGATTACTATGCTTAGGGGAGGACCGAGATCCTCTCAAGCCTCCTGTCGATAGAGCTCCTATCTGGCCACCATTAGTGGAGCTAGTTTGTGTGCCAACACTTTGCCTTGGTGTTGTGCCTATTGTACTTCTAATCAAATTTTGTGTGCTTACCGCCAAATTATTCTAAGTAGCCATGTGAGTTACCTTTATCTATTGTGCCTTCTAAGTTAATACTAACATGTATCTTCTTGTATCTCTGGTCCAATGTGGTGATCCCCAATTACCTTCTTTTTCTCTCATCACTATGATGCTCCTCTACATGAACTTTTGATTCCCGTATCAAGTGCAAGGGCTAAGGGTTTAGGTTAGGTTAGATGCACGCCAATGGTTCTTCTCTCTTCACCAGACTCACTTTTATCATATGGGGAGGGGGTCCTTCTGCTGCGCTTCCCCAATATCAGAGGGACATGGTCTTGAGGTACCTCGTCTTTGGCAAGGTTCTCATAACATATGTCTGACCACATTCCTCTCTGTCTTAGCGCCTCCTCAATTTTCCTCTCTTGTGCATTATTTTATCTGCACGGTCTTTCTTCTCTATCCATGTATTCCATATGACCCAACACAATCTTTCCTAATCCCCTTCCTTTCCCTTGTGCGCGGAGGGGTTTTAGCCACCATCGAATATTTTCTAATCTGAGTTCAACCATCAAGATCTTTATAGCTAACATTAGCGCACGTAAATATGATCCTCTGGGATCATTAATAAACCCGAACTCAACATCCTCTGGGCATGAATATGTAAATATCTTGTATTCCAAAGTAGTAATGCCTTAAAAACCTTCACACCAATGATCTACCGTATGCATCTAAGGTGTATCCAAATTAGCCAACACTTGATACTTACTCTAACTCTAGATATTCTTTCATTCGATCCTACTTCCTTTGTTACTCTGCGCATACATTGCTAACCACTCATACAATTATTGTGGAAAGAATCTAAAGAATGTCTCATCGAGTGAATCATATAGGTTATCTTCGTCTTTTTGCGTGGATTAAAGTTAACGCTAGTTTTGTATATCTATGTAAACTCGTCTTCTCCATTGTGTATCCACATTTCAATGTTCTCCAATGATAAATGAAATGCCATAAGCTCACAATGTCTTGAGAGCTTGAATGAAATAAGGTCTAGACAATATAACCAAAATGTCGCAATGCAATCTAGTAAATCAGCACAACGTAGTCGGATGGATGACACCTCACTTAGACATAGGTCTAAGTGCTCACCATAAGCGTGCACAAATCCTTCAAGTTCCTTCTAGGGAAGAAATAAAGACATGGTTCTTGCAAACATGGTTAACATATTATGCATAGATATAACACATGAAGATTATGTCCCAATGCAATATGCACAAATATAATTGATCAACCAAAAGATCTTGTATTCATTGTACTCATGATGCATTACAATATGATAATATCAATCATCCTCAATTCTAGATTCATGTAGGACTCATACATAGATTCTAACTCTATTCCAACTTAATTAGACTCCACCCACACGAACTCACATGCACACACACACATATCTCATCCACCACAATTACATGGAAACCTACACACACACATATATATATATATATATATATATATATATATATATATATATATATATATATATATATATATATATATATATATATATATATATATATATATATTTACATGATTTAATCTATACTTAGACTACTCCTATACATAGCTTGCATGCTTGCGCTTTCCTATATTTAGGCGTCATCATGTGGTTCTCAAAAAGCGGTATGTTGTGTGCTCTAAATAGTCTCTCGCTTTAGCCTCGTTGCATGCTCTATAATTAGATTTTCCCCATCCATGTATATTTTATGTCCATCTTAGCCATGCATGTGCTTTATCCTATTTTGGCCATGCCTTATCCATGCTTTTGTCTATTTATAGCTTTTCTTTGTTCATCACGTAAACTCCGTGCTTTTTCCTATTTGAGCCTTCCTTTGAAAATTTGGCTAACTCTTTCCTTTGTTTCTCATGTGCACACACCTTTTGCGCGTCCTTTCCTCATACCTTCGCGTGCACCTTCTCACACTTTTTTACTTGCAAATTCTACTTTCATGCTTCACGCGCACCCTCACATGTCATTCTCCCTTCACGCATATCTTCGTACTTAGTCATTTCTTTGGTCCAACAAACATGCACCACACCAAGTCATCTCATCTACCATAGCTTAAAATAATTAAATCATCATCATTATGATTATACTAAGCACATATAACATCTACCTCCTCATATCCATAACCAATAAATATCATAACATCGTCATCATAATAACTCGTCATACATTAACATGTATGAATAAAATATAAACATCACATCTATAAGCATGTCCATCAACAATAAGTGTAAACACCATCATATATCCATAAGCATCGAAAATTACATCATAAACATAATCACGGTTTCCATAAATCATTGAGCCCATCATCATATATACATAAAAATGTCAAGGAAATGCTCAAATACATATACAAAACTTTGAGTTTAGGTGTACATCATATAGCTAGAAAAATCATAAATACATCATAAAATCATCATCTATATATAATCTCCTATTTATCCTAACTCTTGGAAACTCCTAGAGGTGGTGGTTGAATCCCTCTAGTAAATGATCTAAGTGACGATCTCCTAAAATATATTTTGCACTAGATATCTATATATGAGGGTGGCCTCTACGCCTCTGTTACAACCTGCTCATATAAAGGATGCCAATACTCTATCTCTCTCCCATAACGAGACCAACTCCCTAGCCATCATCACAAAATCTTCACACAACAAAACCACGACCAACCGATCCATCTCTAACTACAATTGATCCCTCTATGATATAGCATGATCCCTCTCCGTGCCCACCTCATATCTCTCTACATGAAATTATCACACTCCCTTGTCCATATGGAAATATGAATCAATAACTATTGCACCTATAATGTCAATTGTGTAAATTATGTCATGTCTTGTGTCTATTGGACCTATAACCCCCGCAATATCTATTGTCGTGTGCACTAATCTCCTGTTGTAGTTTTGAAATCAATGCCAAATTTTCTAATGACTTAACCTATGAAGGATTGGCTACTCCACTCCCGATCCTCCAACACCATCCCCACTTATATGAACCTATGTATGTGATTGTGGTTGTGGTGGTACATGTGTTTGAACTTGTACCTTCCCATGTCCATGTCCCTTTCCTTATCGATCCACATCCATAACTGGGAACTACTTAGGGTTCCACCTGTTGTATTGGTACATGTGGTGCTCTATGTCCTCACCGTTGTTTCCCTCTAAGTTGTTGTGTCAAGATCTTGACTAAATAATTTGAACCTAAACTATCACCCATCTAATCTATGGCCTTAACCTCAATATATGTCACATTCTCTACTGAGACAGACATGTCATATTGGTAATAGTATCTATACCAATGTAGTAATTCAAATCAACCTCATTTGATCCTACCAAGTATCATAAGCTACCGCCGTATTTGCATCCACCATACCTACATGTGGGTCATATGGAACTACCACCAAACCAATCCAAATCAATAATGTTGGGGTCCTTCTCATCGAACAACGCAATGGACCTCTCTCTTGTAACACAAGAAAATACATAAATAGGTAGGCTCTATGGGTACATATTGTTGCTGGACCATCTATCTTGACACCACGATCATGACGATATGATTCTATCTCGTATGCATTCTTATCAATGATGTAATATGACATCATAATATAATCCAAGTAGTGTTCATCCGACCACACTATCCGCAATGCTCTATACATTCACCACATAATCCGATCATTATAGAGATCATCAATAACCCTCCTATAATACTTGCCAAACCCCAACTAGCCTCTTTATAGCTATATACTTCCATGCCTAGATTTGGAGCAGAGTGCATGGTCTTAATCCTCACCCATCGTTGTAAGATAGCATATGCAGATCCATGTACAAAGAAGCAAGTACACATGGAACCTAGGCAATTATTTTGAGTTGTCTTCGCAGATCTTCAATCACATATGCTAGGCCCATTATTAAGTAGCATCTAGTCTTGTTACGAAACACAATTTCGCTGACAAGACACATCGAGAACATCATAAGTATCCTCACCAAGCCCCGATCACAACACTGTTTACATCAATCTCACGTTGACTCAATTGTAGATAAATTCGGCCAATCATACTCCTCATGGCTTAGCTCCTCGTCATCCTCTAATATATTGTCTCTCCTCATAGGAGCATCATAAAATATTGCAGAGTGTGATATTCGTCTCCCCAATCGAGAAGATGGAAAGTGTTAGTCTTTGAATTTCGTCACTCTATTAATGTTGTCAAGAGGGCCCTATCTACTCGGATCTTCGACATGAAGGTCACATGATACAAAACCACAATAAGAAGCACCACAATCTCATGTGATATAAGTTATAGTCACAAGGTTACAAGGCTTGTGGCCATTGCTATTACACCACCACCGTATGAAGAATCTCGTGCAAAAACGTCACAACAAGCACACTTAGTCAACGGACCTACTTTATCCGAGCCCCGATCATATCACCGTTTACATCAATCCCACGTTGACTCAATTGTAGATAAATCCAGCCAATCATATTCCTCATGGCTTAGCTCCTCCTTGTCATCCTCAAATATATTGTCTCTCCTCACGGGAGCATTGTAAAATATTCCAGCGTGATAGTTGTCTCCCTGTTAGAAGATGGAAAGTGCTAGTCTTTGAATTTTGTCACTCTATTAATGTTATCAAGAGGGCCCTATCTACTCGGATCTTTGACATGAAGGTCACATGATACAAAACCAAAACAAGAAGCACCATAATCTCATGTGATATAAGTTGTAGTCGTGAGGTTGTGAAGGCTTGTGGCCATTCATTGCTTGCGCCACCACCGTGTGAAGAATCTCGTGCAAAAAATGTCACAACAAGAACACTTAGTCAATAGACCTACTTTCTCTTCACCAAATCATATCTTTTCCCCCAAAATTCACTAAACTTTTTCCCATCCTAACCTCTTACTGACGCTTAGCCTCATTTTTTACAAAATGACACTCCTATAATGCCATTTTCATAAAAACAATGTTCCTTCTTTGTCGTTTCACAAAAACAACATTCAACTTGTTTGTCATTTTTACAAAAATGACATTGACCTAATTCGCCCCTAATTTTTCCACTAAAACGACATCATCGAGCATGATAATAACACCCGATAGCGCATATTTTCTTTTAACCTAAATCCCTTTTCATTTATTACATTAATAAATACCCTAATTCCCAAGATAAAAATTCACCAATTTAATACATCACCTACCCATGGTCCTGCTTGAACTAGCCTATGGTGCTCTCGGACTCTCTCATCATGGTGTTGCTCATAGGGAATCTTCACAAAAAAATGCAAACTTAGTGCTCAATATTTTCTAACTTAAAGGGTAAAATGAATTGGGTTTTCCCCTCAAATCACTATTTACATCCCATTTTAACCCCTTACAACCCCTTCTCATTATTGTAACCCCTTCAACTCGTCAACAGAGATGGTACTTGGCCAATAACTTACATCCATGTTTTATTTTATCGTCAATCGATCCCAATTTAATTACTCATAAACTCAACTTGCCCAACGAACAATCCAAAACCAAAAATTTAAATGAAATCACATCAATACCAAATTAATGTTTATGGATTTGTTATCCCATAAAATTGAAAAGGGAAATTTGTAGGTAACTATGCCAAAAATTATGTTTTGACCCCTAAAGAAGTTTGATAACGTTCAAAATGGCCCAAAACTTCCTTTCGAAAATCAAGTTTTTTAGAACTTAGCCATTTTTCATCTTCTTCCTTTGGCGCAGTTTTTTACGTGTCAACAATCCCAAAAATGCACCTTTTTAATAAGGCGCAAGAATTCGCGTGTCGACATCATAAAATTTGTGCCCACTCTTAAAATCCTTCGGCGCGCTCAATGTTGTGTCAACATCATTGAATTTGTGCCTCTTTGGTCCTAGGCGCTGGAAATGTTGTGTTGACATCCGGAAATGTGCGCTAAGGCGCTGGAAATGTTGTGTTGATGTCAATAAAATTATGCTAAGGCACATTTTTCTTTGTGTCGACACTCCCAAAAGCACACCAAAGGTGGTTGGTGAGATAATAAATGCCAGTTTTTCTATAAATATGCGCCCGACACCTATCATTTTCACGAATTGAAAATTATGAAAAGTGTTTTCTCTACGCCTGTCAACCATCCTTGTCACCCACGCGTGCCATTTTTTGAGCTTGTGGACCCCACATCGTTCTTCGTCTTTTATAAATCCGGGTAAGTGGCTCCTCTCCTGGTTGTTGTTTTTGTCTTGTTTGTATTAGGTATTAGGGTTGGTATAAAAGATAAAATCTAAAGAAACACACCTAATAAATTATCAAACCAACTTGAAAGCCCTTTTGCCTCTCCTTCCAGATCTGCAAATCTGGAAGACCCCTGCCTTTGAAGAAACCAAAAATCATCTTTTCTTGCTTGCTTCCTTACCAAACCAACCCTCTCTTTTCCATCTGCCAAATCTAAAAGAGAGAGGAAGAGAAATCAAGGATAAAGTTGCCAAAATTATCCAACTGTTACCTATTGGCGCCTTTTTTTTATGTAACACCTCCCAAAGTTGCGTGTGATGTAACACAAGATTTTCCCGCGCCCAGTTAAAAAGAACACTTAGCAGTTTTTGTGGGGCGTAGGCGCCACTTGCACAACATCAACACAAGATGTTGTGTGCTGAAAACCACGCCACGTGCTTTTCCCTTGGTGCACTGATTTTCCTTGCAACATCTTCCAAAGTTGCGCTTTGGTGCACTTTAAACACATGTAACACAAACTTTTTCTGCACCTAGCCAAAGCAGATTTTTCCTAAGGCACAGGCGCAACTTCTTTAACATCAACATAACATGTTGCATGTTGCAAATCTGTGCCCTACGCTTTATCCTTGGCACTAAAAATTTTCATGCAACACCTCTCAAAATTGCGCCCTTTCTAAACTTGGCACAACTTTTCTCATGTCAACATTGGGCAACTTTTTCATGTTGACATCTTCCCAAGTGCGCCTAGCAATAAAAAGCCTCTGCAGCCTGACTGTGAACCTGCGCCTTGCGCCCTAAGCCTTATTATTTCTTGTTCTTCATTCTGCAAGCTTTCATTATGAATAACATGATGGTTGACATGGCTCTTCTGTGTTGGACCTCCTTGATTCTTCTTACAGAACAACAACATCCATCCTTGAGCTCACACATGTCTTCATCAAGAAAGAAACCAATTAAAGCTAAAGTTAAGCAGTTGGAACAAGAGATGAAGTACAAGTATTAGAGAGTCAGAATACCTAACTCATATATAGAGTGCATCCTTGACTAACTAGGCAAGCAGTGGCCCATGGATGAATAAATTAGGGGGCAGTTGATTGCATTTTGTAGCTGGGCTTCCAGTCAACGCCGTAAATAACGAGTTCATCATGTTGGTTGCTTGGTGCTATAACAAAGACACTAGATGTGTCGAAGACAAGGAACACAAGACAATCATCGACCTCACAGCTCATCACTTTGAACTGACCCTAGGCATTCCTCATCATAGGTAATATGTAGAAATAAGCATCAAAGACTGCAAGAAGGCTGGGACGATAATGAGGATAAATGCATGCAGATGATGAACGAGCTTTATCTAAAAATAAGAATTCGGTGAGCAGATGGCCACAAACCATCCATCGTAGTGACTTTAATGAAGAGTTGAGTGATACAATCACCTTCTTAAACAGAGTATTTGGGCTCCCTGATGCCCATTACTTTCACAAGTGGATGCTAAGATACCTGGAGACCATGAGCAAGAATGCTCCTGATCAACGTTTTGGTTGGGGTGAAATCATCAGTGACACCATCTCCCAATAGCTTCAACAAGTTCTAACAATTGGGAAATTCTACATGAATTCCTATGTTGTGTATGTTGTTACGTCAGAATGGGATTTCACGGGGTTAGCTTGAAATGGGGTATGGCCCCAAGTCAAGATATATGAATTCTATCTAGAGCTAAAGCTCGAGGCCAAGCATCTCCCAGTTCTCCAAAATTAATGATGCCTTCTTCTATGAGGTAATTTGCTTGCTAAGGCCAAACATGAGACATGGTCGGACCAACCCGAGTGTGATTGCTGCTACAAAGAAATGGGGAGCGTTGTTCACACAATTCCCCACATTCACATACCTTAGAGTTGTGAATTTTGAGGGAGAGCCAATGAAGCTGCCAAGGTTTGCAGGGCCGAAGCTGGTCCTGCTTTGGAATTATCAAGGCAACTAATCACTTACCATGAGAAGTGCATGAAGAGAAAGAAAGGAGGAACTCCATTCCCCTTACAGTTGGCCGATACACCTACCCCACACTTGCCAAAGCACAAGAGATGTATGCTTTGAGTTGGAGCTACTAAATTTGAAACATAACTTCCCAGCAAGGCCCACCTTCGACTGTCGGAGTTGCCTCCCAAAGGCAAAAATTGATCCCATCCATGTTCCCAAGATCGAGGACATCTGGATTGACCTGACACATGAGATAGACATCGGTGGGAGGATCACTCCCGATTGGCTCTGGAGGAGATCATCCACTATGGCATTGCCATTGTCCTAAAGGAATTCCAAGAGACTGATCAAGAAATTGATCAGGTTTACCTTGACACAGATGGGGACAATTGGCCATTCACGGAGATCGACAGAGCCAAAGCGCCAAAACCATTTAGGAAAGGGTTAAGCCCACATTGCAACGCACCAAAAATTGGTACAAACAAAATGGTCTCACCTACCTCGAGTAGATTTCACTACTTCTCCTTCAGGTAGAGCACCTCCAAGGTTGGGCCTTGCGCCAAAAGGAAAAGGAAAAGAAAAGGAGGGTGAATCAAGAAGACAAGAAGAAACTCCCGAAGGCCTCCTTTTACTTCTGAGAAGCAAGTAGTCGACCTGGTGTCTCCAGGTAAAGAAGAAACAACAGAGGTTTCAATGGATACATCCACCCAGGATGTTATCACAACTACAACTTCAGGGGTACCCAACATTCCTTCTTCCATTTCTTCTCCTCCTCCTGTCATTCAAGCATATATTCCTATGGATGTGTCTTCTCCTCTCCTTCCTCCCTTCCATATCCCACCTCTTCCATCTTCTCCTCTCTCACGGATATGTCGCCTAGTATTCCCTCCATCTAATTGCAGATCCCTTCCATTTCCATGTCCTTCTCTTCTCCTGTAGTAACTCCAAGCCCCACAAGTAGCGGTGCATTGGACTCCTTGTCAATGCCACCACCGAGCATTTCAACACACTTCCTGAGGCCTCTATAGTTTCTCCCCCTCTCACTCGTTTCTTCTTCTATTTCCTCTACTCCCACTCCCATAAGTCCTAGTTGGATTTTTGACCATCTGGGCCAGCATAAGAGAAAGGTTCCCATTGCGGCCATGGATTTCTCCGTCATTCCGAAGAAGGGAACCAAGAAGCAGAAAGTGATAACTCACTTTTCTAAAAGCACTTCGGGGAGAGATTCATGGAGATAGCCTACCTGACCCCACCAAGAAAAAGGAAGATTTGTCTCCCACAGACTTCACAGTGACTCAAGTCACAATGGGGACCTCATCTGAAAGCCTGCAAGGGGAAGCCTTGTCTGCAGTAGATGCTCTTTGCAAGAAGCTCCAAGAAGAAAAAGAGGAGAAGAGAATACTCAAGGAACAAAACAAACATCTCCTACAAGCATTGCAGAAAATGGGCAACACTCCCCCTGTAACTGCCGCCGAACCCATTCAAGTTCTCAGTCAGGATAAAATAAATGAATATGCTAAGATTGGTGAACAAGGCATAGCAGTATCATCCTGGATTGAGTGGATCCTCAGAGATGGTCAAGAAATGATTGGGAAATTCACAGTGCTCTATCAGGATATTACCCAAGAAAATAAGGAGCTACAAGCAGTAGCAGGTTCCCTCTCCGAAGAGTTGGATAACGCTAGGTTGCAGCATGAAACGTTCCAAACCATGGTTGACTGCTCAGCTTGACGACCTATTGAAGGTCGGCGTTATCGATCACCCGCGTGCACATAACAAATCTCTCATTGCTTTAGATTACCGGGTTGATCAAATGGAATATATCCTGGAGAGAATAGATAAAATCAAAGATGAAGCCCTGGACGCACGATACAACATGGAGCAAACAGTTACAAAAATGGCTCCGAAAATGCTCAGTGAGTCGTATAACTTGAGAGAAGCAGATGATACATTCTAGCGCTTCAAGACTATCGTCACTCAAGGTTTGGCACCAGAGGTCACTTTCGACCGAGAGTCAATCAATAACCTCCTGGCTTGCCGCGACTTCATTGGATTTTTGATCGATGCATGCGAAACTTTCACCGAGTTACCTGACAAGCTCAAGAATGAGAAAGAAACTTGCAAAGTCATTGGCGACCATTTTAAAGGTCCAGATCATGATCAACTTCAAGCGATGATCAGCAAGTTTATGGAATATCGAGTGCAGTGTCACATCGACTCTCCTGATCAAAAGCAGGATACCAAGTTCGAGCAGAGAGATGATGAAGAGTAGTTTCTTCTTCTTGGGATCCATTGATCATTTTTGTAAAATATTTAAAAATCATGTTGGCATTTATGATGACCTCATCCATGTTGCACCATGGGATGTTGTCATCCAAAAACTTGCCCAAAGTCAACTTTTGACTTTTTAGATATTTTGTAAATATCTTGTAAGATATTTTGTAAATAGTGGTTGGTTTGCTTTTGTCTTCTTTCTTCTTCTCCTTCTATAAATACTTGAATACTTGTTATATTCGGTGTGGAATTTTTGGTATGAAAAGAGAAGTGAGGAGAGAAATACTTTTGTTTTCTTGTAATAGAAGAAATATTAATACATATGTTCAGACTTTGTGCTTAATGTATGTGTTATTTGCATCAGATCTTTCTTAAGTTAGATCTATGTTTTTATTCTGTTGGATTCATTCCTACTATTGTCATATGTTCATCAATATTGCTTTAATTGTTTATGCAAGTAAGTTTGGCTCTGTTTACTACCAACCCAAAGCATAAACCTTCTGACCTTTCTGTCTTGGAATTCATTTCTTTTCTTCCTTCAGATCTATCCTCCTCCGTTCCTTCCTTCCTACCTTTCTGTTCGTATTTGGAACTACCTCTACTGGGATGAGATCCCAAACCCCTGAAGTTAGAATAGTGTAGATTTACACAGATTCTTGCTTGATAGATTAACAATAAACCAGTTTCACTTTGTTGTCTCAAAGAGGGGCTATGCCCTACACACTGTTGGCTTGTTTCCCCACAACCTGCCTAACCGACAGATTTTCAAACCAACGAGTTTATACCTTTGTTAGCATATGGATTTGCATGCATGAAAATGACACACAACAATGTGGGAACAAATTCCCTCCTCAATGAAGGTGAGGCTACCTTTATTGAAAACCAAAACTGTATTTACATTTGTACATCCAAAATTGTATATGGGGGGTGTTTTGGAACATCAATAGAAAGAAAATCGAATGAGGGAGATGGAATGGAATGAAGGAAGGGAATGTAAAGGGATGAATGGAAGGAACATGCAAGAGTTAGGTAAAAGCGAGCCTAATATTGCACAAAGAAGAATGATGAATAACCAACACAAATAAAATGGAGTTTGAATCAGCTAAAGAAGAATAAGTAAAAGGGAACACATATGAGCAAGTAGATAATCGAGCTTGATCTCTTTGAACTAGAACAACATATTAATAGTGTTAACAATAAAATAAAAGACAATATTTGCATGCAAGATTTAAACATATAACATCTAATGAACATAAGAACATCAAATGCTACAAGAGACAATGAATGGGACACAAAGTTCATATTTCATTAACTCTAAAATGTCTTCACAAAAGAACACAGTTTCTTTCCTAAAACAAATCTTGCACACAAAAGTATTTTCTTCTCCTCTCTCAAAGTCACCCTTTACAAATGAGCCCCTGACTTCCTTTTATAACCCAAAATTTGGTTACAAAGTAGTTAGGGTTTTACATGAACATTAAATAGGGCACTTAAGTGACTTTTGAATTTTTCAACCAACTTTATTAAAAGCTACCAAAAATAGAAACCACTTAAGTTATCCACATTTTTCTGAAAGAAAATTCAATAACAACATCCCTTTTTCTAAAATTCCACTTTTAAAACATATGACCATAACCAGTGCCTTATCCATTGAAATGGGGTCCGCCTATCTCAAACGTATGAGAAATGGACTCTCCCATTTCATTAGATACCAAGAAAACTATCTTCTTGAAAATTAAGATCTTCTACTTTCACCAATTGAAAGGATCTGAACCTTCCCAATGTTTCGAACATATTTTCTTCATCTTGCAGTTTAGTTGGTCGAAGAGTAGCCTCACAAAATACCTACAATTCCAAGATCCTACCTAACATATTATTCAGATTGACCATCTTTGATTGAGCATTCTCAAACAAGTTCTTTAATTTTATGCAACGCTCCATTGAAGATGAAGAGAAATTGATGGCGGGAGTATACATGTCCTTAAACAATTGTGAAAATTGCTCTTCCACATGTTCCGATGAACACCTTTGATTATGCTCATTTACAAGGTTGCAAGGGATCTCAGCTATGAATTCTTGAATCAAGGCGAGTGAAGTGAAGGATTCATTACATACACTCTCATAATGGATCATAGAATCCTCGAGAAGCATATTTCTTGATTTGAGATGCAGACACCAAAGAAAACGTGTCCCTCGATATTCAAATTCAAGAATTCCTTCAATGGCTAAAACTGAGGACTCCATACTCGTCATCTCCTGTAGACTGGGCAATATCTCATCCAAATTTGATATGTTAGAAACAAAAGTTTCCTTGAAAGAAAGAATTGGATCAAGATATGCACTGACATCTTCATGGAGCTTAATCATTGTTTTGATCGTCTATTGGTGTAAAACGAGAATCTTTAAAAGCCAAGTTTTGGTGACATGGCCCAGTGTGTTTATTTCTTTTGATAAATTTGGAGTTTCTTCATTAGGGGCAGCCACCGCATCGGGCACTGGGAAAGTGGATGATATGAGATTTATCAGATGTTGAACATATTCCACTAATTGATTCTTCTCAACCTTGAGCTGAGAATTTTGAGACTTATATTTCTCAAGTCTCTTTAGCACGATATCAATTGAATCTCGGGCCATCGCCATGTCACTTTCCAATGTGGACTTCCCAAGTCCAAGTCTGGAAACTTCATAATCAATAGATGTCATGGCATTACGCTCCTTGTCAACTTGTGGGATGGCAAGGTCCGCAAATATGTTTCGTCATCGTCCACCATTATTTGAGAGAGCACTTTAGGCTTCTTTGGAATGATGTCATTTGAAAGTTTGAAAAGGGCATCAAAATCAATGTCAATTTCCTTGATAACCCTCTTCCTTTTCTTGATTTCACAATCAACCTAGAAAGGAGTATCATTCACTATTTTTGCATACAAAAGCCTAGAGCTCGAAGCAACATTCTCATTGTTCTCGACATCATGAGATTATGTAAGAATCCTTTCCACGACCTCAATTTCAGGAGAAATAACCTCGATATCCACCTCTTGATCATTTGGGAGATTTTAGGAAATCTCTTCGTGAATTGTAGGTTCTGAAGTGTTCGATATTTGGACTACCTGCACCTGAGTGGACGCTTGTGCAAGGCATGGCTAAGGATCATTTTTCATGAGCTTCTGAGAACTATCAACAATGTGAGTAGAAGAATCTCTACTTGAAGTAGAAAATCCCGATACACGCTCTCTTCCTTCACTGGGGCTAGGACCCTTAGATTTTTCTCCTCGTGACACATTCTTCGGTGAAGTGAATGAAAGGAACGATAACCAGATCATACCAAGCCAAGAACACATATGCTAATCAAACACCACGATCAATAAGATGAAAGCAATTCACCAGAATAACTTTACATAAAACCTTTGCAAACAAATGAGCAGCAATATCATATATTATTATGGAACTCAATGCAATACATTGAGAATGGTCCTTACTTAAATAGACAAGGAATAACAATCTAAGAACCAGTCAAGGTCGTAGATCAAGCCATAAATCAAAGAAATAACTAGTCATCAAAGAACTAGTCAAGACCATAGATTTAGGAGAGAACTAAACATCAAGGATCTAGTCAATACCATAGATCAAGGAAAGAACTAGTCAATACCATAGATCAAGGAAAGAACTATACCTAACAACTAGATATATCTCCTAATATATAAATAAATAAAAGAAATATCTACACACATAAGTGGGTGAGGATAAATACAATAAAGGTAAATAAAGTACCTAGGTGAACATGAGCTAAGGTAAATACCTACTCTAACACCCCCTCAAGTGAAGCTAGGGACCAAAATAGAAGTGGCATGTCCTCAGTATGAGTCCCAAAGTAACTAGGCATGATGAGATACTCATGTACAATAACTGGGAAAAAAGGGACACCGCAAGGTACCCAAAACCAGTAATAACAAAGTAAAGAGAGTAAAGACCCGCTCCAAGGCATCCCAAGAAGCTCGGCTCAAAAAAATCATACAATGCTGAAGAAGTTTGGTGTGCACCGTAGTCTCAATCCACTGCTCGATCAAAAATTAAAAAAACAAGCGACACTTTGGCTCCACCGAGAATAGATCCATACAAGGAGATCACAACGGAGTGATGTCGAAAGTGTAAAAAAACACAATTATAATTCGATCAAGTGCTGCAAATAGGTGTGCCACGGTGCAAGAATAATAACCAAAGCTACAAGGCAAGGACACAAAATACGAGTGTCACGATCCAAGAAAATCCAAGGTAACAAGGCAAGGACACAAAACCCGAAGAAGCAGGATCAACACCACACCCTCCCATATTGTTGAATGGGTGGAGTGACACTACAAATCTGTATGAGTTGTCAAAACAACTACTCGAACACTGACAAAATAACATTGGGCTCCACTAGAATAGCTCCCCCATAAGAGAGACTATTAACATGCCAAAAGCATCGAAAATACAAATACAAAATCTCTCAACAAACAAGAGAGATACACTACACTTGCTAAAGAAAAATTCTCAAAACAAGAAGCATCACAATGCATAAGGTATAGAAAGTGGAGCAAGAGGCCGAATGGTGGAGGAGCCATGCCTGTAGAGTCCTCTCAATGAATGCCTACGTCGTCTCCATGAGTGATCAAATATCCACCCCAAATCAACACGGATGAATGAAGAAGATGCCTGCATATGACTTGGTGTAAAATGCACAATGGGTGCATGTAAAAGAACATCAGAATGTGTGTCAAGTTGATCATGTCTGACAACTGAAATCTCAGGTTTCTTAATCTCGAGTGAAGGTGCAGAACTTATGTGTTGTTCATGATCCTCAGAAAGAGTCGAGCGAACAAAAAAAGGAGCTCTGTCAATGTTTGATCCCAATGAAGTATTTGCTTGAAAACTAATGTCATGACGAAAATTCCACTTAACATGTGGAATAGAGGAAACAATACTATGTGAATGTCTCGCAATGACTCCGCTAGTGAGACCCATAGAGCGGAGCATGCGAGTAGTATGCTTCTCAAGAAAGCCATGCAGCTGAGCAGAAATAGGATACACAACATGTGGTATTGTAATAGGCACATATGTGGAAGAGCATGCAGTAATAAGCTTCATAGGTGTATGAGCATCAAGAGCAAGAACAGACTCAAAGACTGACAGATCAATGTCAGTGGGTTCAGGAGCAATAACTGCAAGTGGACTAGGAGCATGGTTGTGGTTGTCCACAATATGATGGTGATGTTGTAGGCTAGCAAGTTTGTTCTGCAGGGAGTGTATTATTGTATCCTTATAATGAATGAGTGATTGTAGAAGAGAATTTCACTTCTTGAGTGATCTATTTTCTTCCACAAATTTTACAATATCATCTTGAAGTCCATACACTTCGAGAGAAAAGCATATCATTATCGAATCCATGATAGGTATAAACTATGAACTCCTAAAAATTTAGGACGTCGGGCTCAGCCAAAATTGCATCCACAATTGAGTACAACACTCCTCCATATTTGGCACTTTATAATTATAGTGCAAGTCACAAAATAAATAACTCCAATGGAAAGAGCAAATGGCACTCAAAACCAAGTTACCGATCAAAAGATACAAGCTTTTTAATATTTTGCTATGTTATTTATTTTAGTTGCCACTGAAACAAAATAAATTGTTGTTGCCTTCACCACACAAATAAAATTAAAGGGGGCTGAAGTTAAGCACATACTAGTAGGAATCACAAGCTTTAAGCCCTCATATGACCATACCATATGACCAAAGGCTAAGGATTTCGTGGCAATAGGGTAAAAACAACTGCATCATATGAAGGATCAATAACATCTTCATCATCATTTACGAATGAATCTGGAGGGTTCTTGATGCAAAAGGCCTTGATCTAAGCAAGGGTTAGGCGAGAAAACTCTCGTCTTCTTACTTCATGTTCGTCTGAACAGGAAGCCCAAAAATCTTCCATGGTAGGGTTATGTTAATACTTTGCTCCAAGAATCTTCTGCATATATCCATTGATATCAAATTGGGATCTCTTCACATATGGATGAATAGTGATGAGGGAAAACTCTTTTTCCATGAGTTGTGCACTTGAAGAGATTTGGACATTGGTATTCCCAATTTGGATTGGGAAATGAATTCCTGAGCGATGCTTGTCACTAAGAAGATAGTGAACTTGGAATAATTGTTGCGCAAGCTCCATTAATGCCCATCATGTCACTGACGTACTTAGGAAGCTTCCATGGAGTACCCACAAATCCGCTTACATGAATGTAGGAAAAGGATGAAAATTTGATAAACCATGTTCCCCATTGGGAAATGACATCCATGACTTCTTTAGAAAATCTTTCCTCTATATTCCAATTCAGGTTTCAATCATGCGGAAGGTGAATGCATTGTTAACTCTTCTAAAATGATGAGAGATATTTTTGAAACTCAGTTGCGGATAATAATGAAAGACACTATTCGATGGACCCATGACTCCTTTTTGTTTGAGTCCCGAAAATAGCTTCTTCTTGCCTTTTGTGTAAGTCGATACGATGTCATGTAAAAGCATCTAGTCATCTTCACTTTGATCAATTGTTTGTGAGCAGTGTATAGTGATAATGGTGCCCCAATCCACAAACTCTCTCTTGGCAGGATGATATAGATAAACTGATACATCCATTGGTGGAAAATTATGGCAAAAGGTAAACCGAAGAATCTACTTAAGAGAGTAATCATGTCCCTGATTTCTTCGATGAACTCAACATGGTACAATTCTTTAGGGAGCCAGTCAATTCAAGGCCTCTTGGTCACTAACCGATTCTTATTAACCATCTTGCTCCACCTAAGGGGCTCTTCATATCAAAATTCTTGTCTTTGACTTTCGAGTGATATCCGCATTCTCGGGAAGTCGGGTATCATTCGAAAGCAACTCCTCAATGTGCTCTGGTGTAATTAAGAGGAAAGGCTCACAATTATCTTTAAAAATTCCTCGTCTCTCGGGATCATAATGCTCCACGCAAGTGATAACCAACTCTGGACACTGCACCGAGATAGGAAATGCTTTGCTACTTGGGGTAGACCACTATGGTAAAGCCTATCTGAGAATATGGTTTTGCCTTCAGCTTTCACCCAATCGTAGAATTGTTACACATTGATGTGACCCAAATTTGTATTAGTGATATTATCATATGCCGACTTGATGGAACTGGGAGGAATGATTCCTTGGAATTCATACTTGAGTGCGGACTTATTCGATTTCTCCACTGGCTTCCTCAATCTTCCTGCAAATTTATTAGAATTTTCAGCATTTATGAAAAATGACTCAAGCACGTAAAACAATGCAAATGGGGTCAAGTCTCAGTCTCTAAAACCCTCATCAATGCAAGAAAAAATATGACTCGTTTTAATATTATTATTATTATTATTATTTAAATAATAATAATAATAACTAGTCCCGGTTACAATTTTCGATTCTGGTGACAACAATTTATTTATTTTTTCTAAAATAAACAAAATCCCGATTTTAATATCCATATTTTTATTTAAATTTTCCGAGCAAATTCTCCTTGGTATGCGTGAAAATTACCTAATTTTAATGACCATGTACTTTGAGATTTACTTCTTCCTTGTGATCTTCTGATTGATGTGTGAGTATACTTGCTTAATTCTTCTGCAAATGCATGGAGACTTCTGGACTGCCTTCTCCTTTAAACTGCCTTTTTAATATTTTATTCTTGGGTGAATGCGTGATGATCCTTGGGCATTAAAAATGACTTCTTCCTCCTATGCATGCATGATGATCTTTGGGAATGTGTGAAGACTCCTTTGTTTGTTGTTGGTTGCATTTTTAGACTTCTTGGAAACTTCTTTCTTTCCTTGCGTGGTGTTGTGTTCCCTCTATTTTAATTTTCTTTGCTTTATCCTTCTAGGTGTGTGGATATTGTTGCACTTTGGACTGTTCTTTCCTGAAAAGGTGTGGGAATGGAGAAGCTCCTTGTCTTATTAAATTGTTGTTTCCTTTTGTTATTTTGCTTTCCTTTGATGCATAAACCAATGCGTTGAAACTGATTTCATTCACCTGCGTGGCCTTTTGGATTGGTGTGTGGTGTTTTTAACTCCAAATGCATGGACCTTTCAATGAAGACAAAAACAAATACCTTTTCATTGTTATCTTTCCTCCCCCATGCGTGGAAGATTTCTCACCAAACCAAAATAAATATTTTTATTATTATTCTCCTTCCTTTCTGGTCTGCGTTGGAAATTCTCCTCTCTGACTGGTTTCTCTTTTATTTTATGCCATGTGTGGCCTCCTTTCTTCCCTCAATGCGTGGGTAGCTCTTTGTTGTTTTAATCTTCCTTGCTTTGCTTCCTCAATGCGTGGGGATACTGTTGTTTCTTTTCTCCCTATGTGAAGGATCTTCCTTGCTTTGGATTGTATTTCCTCCTTGGCCAATGCGTGACCAATGTAATCTTTCCCTTTGGTTCTTAAAACCCACGTGATTTTGCCCAATGATCTTGGATGAGTGCGTGATGAATACTTTGGCTTTGTCTTAGCGTGAGAATTCTCCTTTCAAATGATCTCCAATGTGTGGAAGATCTCTCCTTTCACTGAAAATTCAATTACTCTCATGGGGAAATGGTTACGGGAATTAAAGAAGCTTCCCCGTAACGTTTCCCCTTCCCATTGAAATAACTGACTCCTCTTCCTTCGGGTAGTGGCATTAATTGCCAAGGGAAAGTGGGAAATAAACAACCATTTGCCAACGGAAATGGCAAGGTGGGTTGGCAATCCCCATTTTATTTCCCGATGTGGGAAATTGGGATATTTTTTACTGTTTTCCAATCCATTGAATTGGCAATCAGTGGAAGAAATCCCACAAGCGGAGAATTAAAATAAATTTTCCAGGAAAGGGGAAATCAGGTACGGGAAGCCAATTTGGCATCCTAGCAATGGAAGCGGAAGCTTACTTCTCCCCCTCGATAATTAAAATAAAAATTTGTCGATTGACTTTTAATAATTATTATATTAATATTTATTTAATTAAAAACCCCAAATTTTAATAAAATTAATTTTATCAAACAAAGGGTAATAAATAAATTAATTAATATTAAAAGTAGTTTATGACCTGGAGGGAGGAGTTCTCACCCGAAATGGACAAAACGAAGACCGAAACGATCACAAAAACGAGACGATCACGACGAGGGTGATAAATTGCGCAAAGTAATACTTTTGAAAATTTTCAAAATTTCCATGTTTATTAATTTTGCATACCAAAATTAGTGATAACACCTTTAACTAAGCATCACCAAAGACCTACAATGATTAAAATTTGTTATGATCCCATCCCTTCCGTACATCGTTGGTTGGGGTAACATCTTGGCTTGTCACAGTCTTGATTAATTGAGCTCCCTCACATATATCGTTGTTTAGGGCACCATCGATCTTTCTAAACCAACCAACCAATCCTTCCCTTGCATATATAGTTTCCCGAGGCATCAATTAATCTATCTCACTCCCTTCCATGTCTTGCTACTTGGGCATCTTTTCAAAATCACTCAAAAAATAAAGAAATTGATCAATCATCACTCCAATGCCATCAAGTAATCGTTTTGGTCCTCATACCAACTCCCCTCCATTTTATCTTTTTGTCCCCATCATTGTCATTTCTAGTGGTCATTTGTCTCACTTCCTCCCCAAATGACCCCTCTGAGGGCATCACCCTTAACGACTTCGTCTTCTTCTTTGAACATTAATTACTCCCTACAATCACAATAACTCTTTAAAGAGGGGCACCATGTATACACTTCAAATTAGTCATTACTAATTATAATAATTAGTTCCTCTCAATGTTACTAACATTTCCTCATACATGTTAACCTTAGCCTATATCATGTCTCACTAATATTCTAATTAATCCCTCACTTAACAACTAATTTAATTCCCTCACATATTTTGGAAATTCAATATTCTCTAGCCATCTACCCTATCCACTAACTAGCCTCTCCTACTAATCACTCTCATTAGCCTCTCATTAGTCATTAATTTAACCTAAAATCTTCTAAGCCAATCCAAGCCTTTTCTCCACCACCTTCTAGATTTCTCTAAATCTAGAACCTTCATAATTCTACCACCTTCCATGAATTAAAAATTCATGGAAAATCCTCTTCATCTAGAACCTTCTACCCTCACATATATTCTCAACCATTGATCTCCATCCTACATGGATCAATCTCAACCCTTCATCCTTTTATAAATTCATCCACCACCTCCATGGAAACTAGTTTAGAAGATCTTGGAAGTGTGCATGCCAAACTTTTGCAACTATCAACTTGGAGAAAACTCAAGCCAACTCTTGCATTATTGAGATCCATCAAGCATCCAACAACAAAGTGTTGCCATATTTGGGAGCCATCAACAAGCAAGCTACAATCATTCATCAAGAAACTTTGGGCACATCCATTCCAACAAAGGAGACAAATTTCATCAAGGTAAAGTGAGACAATCTCTCATTTAAAATTGATTATCTTGATCTTATTATTCCATTTGCCCAATCTGAGGTGCGTAATTTAGTTCTAGGTAAGGATTTTTAATGGTTTTCATGGATTCTAACATGCACGCTTTGATTTATTCTTGCACACATCACTAACCAACCTACATTTCTTGGCATACCCTTTAAGGAATACACTCAAGGAGATTAAGTTGACAATAACCTCTAAAAGGAAATCATTAGTAAGAGTGAAAAATGAGGTGTATATAGGCTCTACACATTTATAAATCACCTTGGAGGTCGTTATTCAAAGGCTTACACTTATCATGTATCTTCCAAGGTCGGCCCTAGAGAATTCCATGAGCTAAAATATAATGTAAAAGGTCGAAGTTGCACATTGCCAAGAGTCTTGTATTGAAGGAATGAACACTCTAAATTGCATAATGATATTGGAGCTATATATCATATAGGAATAAGGAGTGATATCTTTTCACTCATCTTAGGATATCCTCAAGGACCTCGATTCAAACACACTTGTTTTTAAGATATATAGTGTAGCACTTTCACAAAAGTGGATGTGATAGTTTTTACATGCCCTAACTTAGGTGCATTTGATTGAGTCTTGTTGTTTGCATTTTTAGGGTTTCATTCTAAGGATAGCCCAATTTGTATCATCACACATTAGCACACAATCTAAGAGCCGGGATCCTAAAGTTCAAACAGAGGGACTCTGCACCGGAATTTCTAGATTTATCATAAAACTAAAGTTTGGGTTTGTATCCCTCAAACATGATCATTTATGAACTTGACTAGGCCACATGCTTTTGTAAACAAAAGTGATAAACAAACCCTTTCAACCATGAAATTGTGAGTAGACCCTTTTGGCCACAAAAATGACTAACAAACCCTTTCAACTACAAAAATTATGAGCAAACTCTTTTGACCATGAAACTAACTAGGCACCGGGAAGATTTCCAAAAGATCATATTTATAGAGCTTGTTAATGACTATGTCCTAATCCCATTTCCGTCTCTTGCATTCAATTTCATTTATCCTACTAACAAAATTAGGTCAAATTGTTCCATTACGCCCCTTTGTGCTTTTACTATCTTTCAATTGATTAGACTATCTCTATTTTATCCATTTAGCATAATTTATGTCGATTAGGGATGCAATTTATTAGTATTTGAATCATCACATTTGTATTAATTAGTTTATGCCCTAGGTGTTAAATAGTTTAAAGAGATCTATAATGTGAGCCAATTTTGCCAAAATTCAAACTTATTCATTTGTAAATAAACAAATGATTGAAACCATTGATCATCAAGCAGTCATCAACGCATTTCTAGATTACTTCATTGACATTGTTATTCTTGTTATCGTTTTCCATTTAATGACTTGCAATTTCAATATACACTTTGAAGGGTCTCACAAATCAAAAGGAAAATAATAACCTTGTCCACATGGACCCCTAAACCAAACCTTGTACAATTTTCAATGTTGGATAACTTGCTCAACGTGACTTTCATTTCAAAGATATAGAAGTCAAAGGTGTGAAATCGAGACAACATGCGGCACATAAGAAGTAGATTAATAGAACTAGAGACTCTTATAAGAGGATATAGGACCTAACCACTACCATCCATACCGTCTTGTAGTGACTAGAACCATCTGTATGGTTCTAATACTACCCCATTTCAATCCTAGATCTTATTGGCAACAAATGTGGAAAGTTACAAATTCATATAGACAATTTCAAATTGTGATGACATGTTAAAAGTGACTCGAAACACTTATTGGCACAATAGTGTTTTCAAAAGCCAAATACCCCTATTTTTATACGTTAAATTATATAATTAATTAAATATCGTAATGCATTTTTGCATGATTTTATAATGCTTAATTTGAAATAGACATATTTTATGCATATAAGAAGTAAAACACTTCATAGTGTAAAATTACAACTCTAATTACAATATAATGTCACCATTTTTTAGTAGATTTAAACCCAAGGTATATTGACATGATTGACATATAGATTATTACACTTTTTAGTTCTATATGTTGAAACCATTATCTAGCTTGAACGGAAAAATAGAAAAATGGAAATTCTTGTTTGTAATTGCCTCCCATACATCAAGCTTTGAACTTTTGATATGTAGTCTCTCCTCAACAACGCTACTAATTGCTTCTCTAACAATAGAAATCATATGGATAAACATGATTATGTACTCATATAATAGTACTCGTGATTGAAGTTTGGAGTGACTCCACATTGATTTTCATGACCGCTAAATTATGATGGGTATGATATGGTCAAGTGTTGTATCTAGTGGATCCTAGATTCCCGTCCAACCACTCCCATTTCTAAATTGAATTGTGATGGGTATGATATGGTGAGTTGTTATGTCTAGTGGATCTTAGATTCCTATCCAACCACTCCCAATTCTAAATTGAATTATGATGGGTAGGATATGGTAAGTTGTCTATTGGCTCCTAGATTCCCATCCAACCACTCCCAATCCTACAATATCATCTAGGATTGACTTCATTCCGTCAAGTCTCTCAAATATTTGTTACATGTTTTAATTTCATTTCAAAAACTTTCATAGCCACCCGAAATGCTCCATTGAGCCCTTTGGTCGGAATGTCCCAAAGTGCTCCACCACCCTAAATCCTTGTGTTCTTTGTATTGATTGTGTTATAGCTAATTTTATCAGCGTACAACTACTTTTTCATATATGTTGCTATCCTTATGACAACAACATTTTGGCATATTTGATCCAAATGGACTCTTTACATTCAAGCTTAAAAACACACTTCATTCAATTATTCTAATAGAAAAAGACTAAAATACCTAGAGTGAAGTTTAGAGATTTAGAGTTGTCCGGATATAGTAAATGGCACACAAATATTCGGCACACAAATAGTAAATGGCAAACTCTTACTCCGTGCCTTTACTTCATTCAATTATCACTATGATTTAGATTTAGAGTAAATGGCAAACTCTTACTCTTAGAATAGGTATTCATATTCGGCACTTCAATCTTCTATGCAGCTTGACAAATAAGAATACAGATCTTGTGTGTGTTGTAATTAAGGCTCTCCTCTAGAAGTTAGAAATTGAAATAGAAAGTCACTCTTCATGGGCTTTCTATTAATGCTCTTCAACTCACTAAACAAGAAGTAAATGAATGTATTTGTAAAGAGATTAATGAATTTGATTTGAATGTTGCATGGATGTATCCAAAAGAACCACTTGATTTGAATGTTGCATGGATGTATCCAAAAGAACCACTGGCACAGATTCTTCATTATTTCCAATTTTATTTTTGCTTCCATGAGGATTGAATTCGAGTTCTAGAGTACACAAGTGCAATGAAGAAGATGCCATCATGCTCAAGAATCCCTTTAGCTCAGTTTCAGGGCAACCCTCATCAACTCCGGATGGAACAAGACCATGACCTCTCATAGGTTGAGTGTACTTACAAATTGTGATTACTACAAAGTAGAGAATATTTTGTTTTTAGGTGCCCTATCACTATGAGATTCATGGAAAATACTCAGTAATTGTCTTTTTAGATATTCCCATAGATCCCCAAGGACCTTCATTCAGTATGAGAACCAAAGATGTTTAACTTTGTCTATCCGTGAGACACTTCAACTTCGACATAGAACATTCAAACTGAGGCCTACATATGTCAATAATTTTAGGATTATCAATCCATAATTCCAAACAATGTGCTATCAAATCTGCCAGAGAGCAATATATCCAAACAACACGGTTCAGATCCATAAGGCAATGTACATTTTATATGGCATTCAAAAGCAAGACTAGTTGATTCTTATTGAATTTTATAATATTACATTTTCTTTCTTTCTTCTTTATCTTTTGGAGATGCTCTTTGATACTCTACTGATTAACAGGAATCATGTATTGTCTTCTTCAATCTCATTGGCTGTTCTGGATTCACTCTATTCAAAATTAATCAGATCTATTTGGCAATCCGGTCCATGTGGCTAATTAAAATCGTCACACCTGTCCCCTATCAAGGTTCTTCTAGATTTCATCATGTGGCAAGTATGCCTCCTCTTGCAAAGCACCTTGGATACCTGCCCTGGCCAATTCGAATGTCTGCATTCAAAAGCAAAAAAAAAGACGTAGCATGTCTAAGTAGGGCATTGTAGTCCCTCACCTTTTAATGAAGCACTATCCTTAAGGCTGGACAAAATAAGGAAAGCATCTCCTTATTCCACCTTGCTCTCCTCGAGTATATTCCTTCATGTCATTGCATGTCTGCTAGATCTCTAAAAGTTCTTTATCGAATTTTTTTGTTAGTAGGATTGAAACCCATGTTAAGCACAATGTCTACAACTAAATGTTCCTGTTATTCACTTAATGCCAATGGTCTTCCCAAGAAGACATAGCATGCCTAAGAATTATTTTTTCCCTCCAAAATTACAGGAAAATTTTAATGAGGCGAAGAATAATTTAGAACCCTTGGTTTTGATCTCACCGATGGACTAAATCGAGAATTCTCTAAAAACAATTCTAGTTCTGTTCGTCGTGAGATTCAACACCTTATAATCTGAAAGCAAATTGAGTGATTCAATGCACACAATAATAACATAGAATTCAAGATGACATTTTCTAAATAAAAGTTTGAGATATTTTTATGTAAACCTCTCCAACAAGCAAATTAAATCTCACAATATTACCATCCAGTCTTGCAGTCCACATATCTTCATAATGATAATACCTGTCTGCATTTTCATATGAATACACAAAGAAAATGATGTTTACGTCATATGATATAGATAAGAAGCAAACAATATTTTGAAATAATGAAAATATTAACTTCCAGATACAAAGAAATGAGATACTTTCTTGTAGGTATCCATGCGGTTCTCGAGTACAGTAATGTGTAGTTCACAGAAATGGCTGTTAGCCTATACTCTGGGTATCCCGCTTGTAAATAACTGTCTTGCTGTACTTTTTGTGTCCAGTGGCAATGAAAATGCAACTAATTATTACTGGTCTCTAGTGGTTTTGCATAGCCATCTAGTTAAAAGCTCTGCAGTATCTGTTCTGCAAGTGTCTTACAAGAAGACTGTGTTCTCTGATTGGCTGGTTTTGAAACTTCTACTTATCTAATGGCAAGCACAAGAGCCAATAAGAAGGCAAGAAGACCATAAGTATGAGATTTCTAGTCAAGTGAAGAAATAAACAAGAATAATACCTGATGAGGGCGAATAATACCTGATGACGGGCCACAAAGTGTGGCTTGAAATAGCAATTAAAATCCTTCTACACAATTTCTTCCCAAAGCCTGTTTCATAAACAATATGGATTGCAGAAGCTTGAAGCCTATAAGAATAATGCCCAGCCAATAGAAAAATGAATGTAATGAAAAATTTAGGATCTCCTCGATTTGACAAGATCTGGATCTGTATCTCAATGACAGCCAACTAAGAGTACTATTCAGATGTTATACTACTGTATCCTATGGATAACCACTATAGTCAACCTGCTACAGCACATTGCAATACAGACTTACGATATTGGCATGAAGATCCCAAAATATGTATGAATTATCAAACGGGTTGTACTCAAATTGGTGTGGATGATGGTAAAGTGCATCAGGCACACAATCTACCAAGGTAAAAATCCCCAGAGACATCAAATAAAAAGGGATGAACCTGGGTTATTCGCTTACCCAATTCCTGCTTCTGTATGAAACCTGCCTTAAAGGAGACCAATTAAATCTGTTCAATTAAACTCTGTGTACATCACTGTTTTCTAAGCCTTCAAGAGTTAATCCTGACATGAGAACCCCACAAACTTTCCCTTCAGAAGGTCAGAAGCATTACAAACTGGCCATTCAAAATGCAGGGAATGAGTTGCAAAAGAAGCTTTGAAGCACCACTCTATATTATGCCAAAAGAACACCCATTACAAATTGGTCATTCAAAATGCAGGGAATGAATTGCAACCAAGCTTTGAACCATCACTCTATATTATGCCAAAAGAACACCCAGTTGCCCCTTTCCAAGGCAGAGCTTATTATTAGATTACTATCACCAATAATCCCCACATGAACAGATCCCATCCTTGAAATGATGAAAGCGATTCGTATCCCTAACTACAATTTCTCTCCTAACAATTTTGGAGATGAACTTGGTGGCAGTGTGGCAATCCACACAGACACGAAGGTTCTTGACTATTTGGATTGATTTTCCCAGGGGCAAGCTTATAAGACCGAAAGCAATAGCTAGCTTCTCGCTATGGTGACACAGATATTGTTCTTTTAGCTCGTCCTCTACATCATGCAGCACAAGTTTTGTAATTGGCTTATAACCCGCTCCCTTCATCTGGGTTGTCAATTCCTCTAATGTTGCATAAATATCCTCTGTTTGAGGATGTGATCTGTCTCTGGCAACAAACTTGTGTACCTTGCTCCTAACTTCAACCCAACTCAGCCCTGCCTCTTTTTGTACTCCCATATCATCCATCCTTTTTCTCACCCTCGTTACATCTTCCCACCTATCAGCTGCAGCATAGATATTTGAAAGCAACACATAGGCTGAAGCATCATCTGGTGCCAATTCCAGAAGATTTTCAGCTGCTTGCAAACCTATCTCCACTTTGTTATGAACTCTGCAAGCACCAAGTAAGGTCCTCCACACTGCATCACAAGCTGTGAATGGCATTCTATCAATGAAGTCGAGAGCCTCATCAAGAAGACCAGCACGCCCAAGAAGGTCAACAATGCAGGCATAGTGCTCTGCAATTGGCACGATGTCATAATCTCGTCTCATGGAATCGAAGTAACTGAGACCTTCTTTCACTAAGCCTGCATGGCTGCAAGCAGAGAGAACACCAACAAAAGTAACGTGATTTGGTTTCATGCCCCTCTTCGTCATGTCTTTAAAGAGTTGGAGGGTTTCTTCAGCACTTCCATGACACGCATATCCTGAAATCATTGCAGTCCATGAGATCACACTTCGTTTGGGTAATTTCCGAAACACAAGCTCTGCATCATTTATACTACCACACTTGCTGTACATGGTAATAAGTGAATTGCCCACCGGAGTGTCTGACTGCAATCCATTTTTACAGCAAGTGCATGGAACTGCCTGCCTCGATCCAACCCAACTAGGGAACAACATGCAACAAGAGCACTCGTAAACGAGAATGTATTTGGCCTAATACCTGACCTTTGCATTTGGCAGAATATTTTCAGGGCCTTAATACTCTGCCCATCCTGAGCATAAGCTGAAATCATTGCAGTCCATAACACCAGATCCCGTTCAGGCAATTCTTCAAAGAGTTTATGTGCATCATCAATACTGTGGCATTTCACATACATATCAACAAGGGAAGTTGCAGTAAAGATATTGAATCCAAATCCATTTTTGACAACATGGGCATGAATCTCCTTACCTCGTCCAAGACTTTCCAAGTTGGCACAGGCTTTTAGAACACTCCCGTAGCTAAATTGATCAGGCTTCACTCCCATCATCTGCATTTCACTAAATATGTTCAAAGCCTCATCGTTTAGCCCATTCCTGGCACATCCTGCAATGATGGTATTCCAAGAGACCAAATTTCGTTCAGGCATTTCGTCAAACAGTTTGCGTGCATTCTCTAAACAACCGCATTTGGCATACATATGAATAAAATTGTTATTCAGAAATTTGTCTTCTCTAAAACCAGCTATGATGACTTGGGCATGGAGTCCCTTGATTTCAGTGGCTTTATGGATCCGAGGTGAAGACTGCAATACCATGTCGTAGACAGTATCCCGTGCATGAATTTCTCGTTCATTACACATAGCTTCTGCATTGCTACCAACTGTGCTGTTGATGTAGTCGTGTTTCGGCAGAAAATTTTGCACTGAATTTTCTTGGAGGGAAGAAGAAATGGCGTTACATCTATGGTGAAGAACTCTAGAAGAATAAGAAGTACAACAAGAATGAGTAGGAATCAGCCATTCTGAATCAACCGAACGGAATGAGGGAGTGATAGTAAATTGGAGGGGTACTGCTGCAGCCATGCCCATTCTGAATCACATGTCACTCGAACTACTTCTGCAGAATCCCATATACCTTATCCGTAGGATTGAAAAACAGAACTGAATGTGTGTGTGAAATATATAAGATCTTATATTATATTAAGAAGTAAAATGATGCAAAATAATCCAACAAAACAGCCAATGGTATGAGAGCAGGTCGCAAAGCCACGAACATAATTTTATTTATTTGAAGTCCAACCACATAAATAAATTATAAAAACATAACAACAGCACTTCACATGACATTTCACATAAATCTTCAAATATTATAAAAGCGATATATATATTCTTCCCTTTATTCTTCCCAAATACACTCCTTTTTTATTTGAGATTTCCTTTTGAGAATTGTGAGTATGCTTTCATTATGGAATCATAGTACTTTTTATAAAAATCAAAAAGTATTTTATGTTTAGTTAAGTTATTATGAGATTTGTGATGAAGTTAATTATTTTTAAATATAAAATTAAGACTCTTTTAGAACAAATCAATGTTTTTATGAGATTTTATTTATTATGAGGATCAAAGATGTATAGCTCTATTCATTAGAGAGACAACCCAATAGAGAGGTGGTCTTCTTAAGCGTCATTAGCACAATTTTTGTCTCATGGTTCAACTTGAGACTCCTTTTTCAACCTTAATTTCGAGGTGTAAATGGGCCCACTATTCTACACAACAAATATGATTTGTTGAGAGAAATATCTCAATAAATAAACTCTTATGTTTTATATTTTATCTCATTATTCTCTTGTAAGTTCTTAATTGAAATGTGTCTTTATTGCATTCCTATATTACGCGTGCGCGTGCAGCATACAAGGCGTGCGTGTGTGTGTGTGTGTGTGTGAGAGAGAGAGAGAGAGAGAGAGAGAGAGAGAGAGAGAGAGAGAGAGAGAGAGAGAGAGAGAGAGAGAGAGAGAGAGAGAGAGAGAGAGAGCTCTACATTTCTAAGTTCATATCACAATAAGAACCTTATTCTACGTAAATGTGTCAATGTGTTAACCCTCACCATGAAGTTCATGGTTTCCCTGCCCTCTTTAGTTGTTATAGGGGCATCGAGGTATAATTTTGGAATATAATATAAGAAACTATTATAATTTTGGAATATAATATAAGAAACTATTGAAAAGTGAATGATATTAGAATAGTTAATAAATAGGGTGGGATGTCATTTATGCCACCTAACACTTGTAGGGGTCTATGGCATTAAGGATTCTATGAACACTTATTAATAAAAAGTAGTCTAATAAGTAATAACTAAGGTCACTTAAGCATATGGTTATACAAAAAGCTATTCTAGTTTGATTCTACCTTGAACCGTCCAAAGATGAATAGGTTTGAAAACTTGAAATCAAGGGAACCCCGGAGGAAGATCTTCTTTCATTCCTTGTTGTTTTAATTACTTAAATGGAAAGGTCTAAAACAACCAAAACCATGTATAATTCAATTTAGACAATTAAGTAATAAACCATACCTAAAGTATGGTACTTTTGGGAAAGATACCCAATTTTAAACTAACACAATTGAACTTATAATAGATAAAGTTTGATATTTAGTTGATTGATTTTACCGTAAGAAGCATAGTACTATTGAAGGATTATAAAAGACTTAAAAGGATTAACATAATTGCTCTAGAATTTTACTACATATATTTAAGGTGTCCGAGGCAAGTCCATGAAGTAGTTCAAGTTTGGATTCTCAAACCTAACTTGGGTAAGTTCATTGATGAACTTCGATTGTATTCTTGAAGCTATCTTACACCGGTCTAATCGTGATAAAGCTTTTGGTGTGCCTTCACCCATTTCTAATGAAAAATAACATGTTTTAGATTTTTACAATGATGTACGAGGTCACAATAATTTCTTCTCTTCACTTGTAACCCCTTTAAAAATCAAAGGAGCATGACAAATAAATCATTAGACTTTGCACAAATTGTCCTTCAATGTTAAAATCAATGAATCACTTGCAACATGTATCTACAAAATCGGGGTTTATGTAGTTTCATGCATGTTCTACTTCTTATTTGAGAAAAAGTGTTTGTCCTCTCTTGTACCCTTAGAGTGAATAATGCTAGGTCTCTTGTGAGTTCTTGTTATTAAAATTCCTCTTGAGGATATATATATATATATATATATATATATTCTTCTCAATTCAAATTAAAAATGTATTGGAGTGAAATGTTTGACTCATAATAATCAAAATACCATTGCAAGGGTGTTTTCCCTGAATTGAAAACATGAAAATCCACATGGAAAATGTTTGATAGGCCAAGGCGCGGGTTTGATCACCAAACTTGACCCACTCCTAAGATACAAAAGAAATATAATAAGGAGAGTAAATTAGCATGAGATGTCATAAAATCATTTAAAGCAAATGAATAAAATAATTGGAGCAACACACAATTTATTTGAAATAAAGAGGTGAAATCAAGGGAAATTATGTCAACAAGATCCTACTTTGAGCTCAAGGACCATATATACAACAAAGTCACACAAAAATTATTATAAAAACAATCTTTGTACATTATGCATTGCAATAAAGAAAAAAACAAGTATTTATGTGCATTAACTTTCATGTGTAGGCATTAAGGAGAAAGCATTGTTGTAGTTGATCTAGTGTCTCAAAGTGTAGTCATGAGCAACCGTAAAAATACACACATATATTAATGTCTCGATATTGATATGGTAATCAAATAAAAAAATGTAAAACATGAAATGGGAAAAGGGAACATATATACCGGTGTAAGAAAATCATTCTACCACCTCTAAAAACTTTCATTGTTAATGGATAAATAACACCATGGGTCTCAATTGACCTTACTTTATGGAGAAAATATGCTTTCAAAGATACCACCTCCTAGTCGAGAGAAGAGAACAAACTAATCTTGTCATAGATCCAATAATCAACCCCATCAAGAAATAAAATAGATAATTTGATGCAGATGAAGAGACCCAAAGTGTCATTTCTTTTTGACACATAGACCTTGAATAATTTTATGTATTTTGACATTGAATCCACACTCCTTTTGATCCCAAAATATAGAACAATTAATTGTATACCCCTATATTGAGAGGGATTGTTCACAAATATCACTCTCAAAATAAAGATTTATGTGCATCATGTGTAAAATGTACAAAATAAAGAAAGAGCCAAAAATCATCATGAAATAACATATGTAAACACATTTATACATAAATAGTTCATCATATATGTACTTATAAGAAATATGTCATCATGTAATAAAGTTAAGTAACGTGTAATCCAATATAAAACTACAAAAATATATCATCATGAGATCTTTATAAGTATTGATAACAACAAGAAAAGTAATCATGGATAGGGGATAATGATATGCCCCATTATAAATGTAATCCATAGTTGTATATTGTTATCACATATTATTGAAAATTTTGAGTATTGGGAAAAATCTTCATATTTTGGTCATTCTTCCCCCTCTTGTCAAGGAGTAAGTCATTTTTGCAAAAATTGGGCAAAAATTGGGAAAATCCAACACTCGAGGAATAACTAAATTGTTCCTTTGTTCCACATGTTCCTGCTTTACCACCGAGACTGATTGGAAAATGGGAATTCGTAAAATCAATCAAAATTGGCACAAAGGAACAATTCTTGAGTTCTTTGTGTTCCCTGACCACCCGCCTTACCTGATCAGATAAATCAATCATTAGAAACAATTTGGGAACAATTCTTGAGTTTCCTAAGTTCCTTGCATTCCCGTAACTATCGACTATCAAATAAATCGAGCTCATATAGCACTTAAGGAGTTATTCCCTCGTTCCTCTAGTTCCCTAAAACCTGATTTTGCCACTTTAACGCCATTTAATTAGATAAATTGGTCTTGGGGGCACTTTAGAAACCGTTCCAAATTTCCTTCTAACTTTTGATTTTCTAATTAAAGGAAATTTACAACATTCGAATGTGGGCATTTAAATAATACAAGTCACTCTTTCTTGTCTATTTCACATCCTTGTAATTTTTATTCGAGCTCTGCCCTGTCGCTGACACGCCTTCTATAATTGTTTTCTTATTAGAACTCTGCCATTGGTCCATAATTTTTAAAAAATTCAGTTGCATTTGGATTGTTGAGAGTGTTCCTTCCATTTCATCCAATTAGTAACAATCCTCATCATTGTTTTCTCTTGTTTCATTCTCTTTCTTAGTGTGGTGCCCTTCCGCCCTAAGTTTTTCCAAATTTCTTTGTACAGATGGTTTTTCCCTCCAGTGGTCCTAATCTAGTCAAAATGAAGTTCTTATGCGTGGGTTATGAGGCAATCTCATCCTTGGAAACTTCTGAACCATAAATAGGTGATAGTGATATTAAACACATGGATTTGGCAAAATTTTGGGGAAGAATGAAAGATAAAAACCCAACTCCATTGGCTCAAAGGATTATTAGTAGTACCTCTGTCCAATGTATTGATATTTTATTTGTATGTTCTTCTTGTTTTGACCCTCAAACCAAAGAGTTAAGAGATCCTCAAGGCCAACTCATTGCTCAGTTAGATGCACATCATATTAATTTAGCTCTTGGTATCCCCACTTTTGACAATGCTAAAGTCTTAACTCTAGCTAAAGCCCAAAAAGAGTTTGATTTGAATCCAAACAAGTACCAAACTATGATTGCAAAATCTTGGCTGAAGACAAAGAAGAAAGGACTTCAAAGTTGCCAAAGACTTTGTATAGGAGTGATTTTATTGAATAATTATTATACATTACAACCCTTATGAAAAGAGTGATGGGCCTCCCCTCTACCAAATAATTTCAATATTGGATGTGCATCTTTATTAACATAATTTGTGAAGGCAAGAAAACTTTGAATTGGGGAGAAATAATTTGTGAGAATCTAATTTAATAACTAATTCAGTTCACCGAAACAAATCCTTCATATGAATTCCTATTTGATATATATTATTGTTGGATATAGAATTTGGATTGGCTTGTCAAGTCAAGGTAGCGAAAAAATATCCCAATATATGATTTTTATACCTAGTTAACCTTCACAATAGAAAAAATCATTTTAGAAGGGTTAATGATGCCTTCACTATGTTTCTAGTCAGATTGCTCGAGGGATGTGTTACCACAAAATTTATTAGGAAGCCAAGCAACTGATAGTATTATATGGAAGCATGTTCATTCAATTTCATAGATTCTCATATATCAAAACTATAGGATTACAATACTACTAGTAGTATTGTAATGATAAGATTATTCTCATTAAACTCTGTAGACAACTGGATATTATTCATAGAACTTGTAGGGATAAGAAAGTGTTTGGTATTCAATTCCCAATATCCCTAGGAAATTATACTTACAAATCAACTATTGATGCATATAATATTGAGAGAACTATCTCCCCTTTTCATATGCATCCATTTCAAAAGAGAGCATCATTTGACAACAATAAATTCATCAATAATAATATTTTTTGGTCATTTATTCATGTACCCATAACTCAATATTATTGGGAAGATTGTGATGATGAATTTGAAGTAAGGAAAAGAATGTATGGAAGGATGAAACTTCAACAAATTCAGGATCTCAAGCTGTATAAAGTACCATATGGCATAACTATGAATTGTTAGAACTTGAATTTGTAAATTCTATCCAATTTTCTCCTCTTCCTACCATTGATTGGTCACTCAAGGAGAAAGATAATCTTGATGATCTTACTACTCCTGTTCTCTCAAGAACAAAGAAATGGTTCACCTAAAATTTGGAAAAACTCAAAGCTTCCCAGGAATCAATATCTCCTTAGAACACTCCTTCCTCCACTCAACAAGAATCTGGTACAAAAGTATATGCATAGACCTGAAAGGTTGAATCGAAAAAGGAAAGTGACAAAAATTGACATCCAACATAAATGAAAGAAGGAAAATTCTAAGTAAAATGAAGAAGAAAAGAGAGAAGAAAGTGAGAAAGAAGGAGATGAAGAAGAAGAAGAAGAGGAAAGTGAAGAAAACAAAGATGAAGAGGAAGAAGTCATTGAAATTTTAGCTTAGGATTTGGGAAAATCAAGTGCTTCCAGACCCAAATTGAATATATGATGACCCTCTCCTCCTCCTCCTACAACTATTGTAGTTGTCTCTACATTAGAATCCTCTTTTCCTCCCCTAGAACTTGGAATGACATCTACAAGTACATATTTGGGCGAGATTTCAAATACTTCATTCTCTTGGGTCTAACCCATGATTGAAAGTAAGAAGAGGAAAACTCAATCAAAAGTTGAGGTTCCTAACTATGATGTTGTGGCTGCACTTCTTGGTATTCCTGATCCTACCAAGAAAGATAATACTTACCACTTGGTTACTTGATACTTTAGGTTAGCAATTTATTCAAATTTTCATACCTGTAGTTGATAAAAGTGAACATGAGATTTCTACCACTAATTTTTAGGTCACACAAATATCTTTGGGGGAATCTACTCTTAAAGGAGATGTGTATAATTTGAAAGAAGCATTATTTAAGGTTATTCGGAGAGAGGAAACTTGAAAGTAAACTCGAGAATAATCCGAAGGAGAAAGTGCAAACCCTCTCTTGCTTACATCAAAGTTTCCCTCTCTCCCAATCCTTCTCCCTTAGCCTCTCCCCAACCTCTGCTGCAACAACTAATATTGATATGAAGGTAGTAGCTAAAGTAAAAACATACTATCTGAGGATATTTTTTGAAGCCTAGGTGGAAAAGGTACTCATGGTGATCTGTCGATTCATAGATGAGGGGGCGTAGGACCTATAATAACAATATTTTTGCACAAAACCAAGTATGTTCAGGGATTGAAAGTATTGAGAAGGAAAAAAAAATATGGGTGGATGTAATCTAAGGCATTCACATCATGGTTTTCTAAGAAGATAAAATTCCCTTTCGGAAAAAATCTTTGATGATGCTACTTAAGTAATATGCCTCGCACGGGTCTTTCAATGTGGAATGAAGAATGAAAGTTATTTAAGAGGCCTCCATAGATTTGCAAATTATAATTCAAAATGGAGAAACTTTATAATATGAAATTTGAGTTGATCTCGAGCTCTTTGTTATGATCTCTTCCCATGCAATTCTTCCCAATGGAACTTTGAAATTTATTAACACTTCAAGAAATTGATCAAAGAATATTTATACACAACTAAAAATCTTAATAAAGACAAGGTGGAGGAACTCTTTGAACTAAATAATGTGATAGTTGAAGCTTCTAAAGGTTTGGCTCAATACGGTGGAACTATATCTGAGATGGATAACTCATTGGGAAGCTAGATGACCAACCTCGCTTGACAAAGACAATAGTGTTAAAATAATCGAAATATCGGGCCCAGGTGACTAAGTTCAAAATGTAAGTGTTGAAGCTCAAAGTCCCAACTCCTTCTATTTCTTCTCTTCCTTCCTCAAGTGCTAGTCAAAACTAGTTGTTATGTTTTATTGTTGAATTTTATTTTTGAAAATAAAATGAAATGTAAAATTCATTTAGTGACTTAACTAATTAAGTGATTAGTCACTTAAGTAACAATTAGTTATTTCGGTAGTTATTTCCCCCTCATGCCTATAAAAGGTTTATTTTTCATTTGTAAAGGGGTTGGATGCTAGTTAATTGATGTAAAAGATATAATTATTAAATACATAAGAGAACCCTTCTTTCCTCTATTATATATCTTTTATCACATTTTTTTGGTCATATTGTGCATTATTTTCATATCATTGGGTTATGAAACTTTGTGTTCATCTTTGTTTATCAAGAGTTATTGAACTTTGAGTCAATATATATCTTGTTTAAGGAAAAGAATCTCCATTATGTAACACCTCAATTATTTTTTCCAAAAGTTATATATATATATGAAGCTTCATGTTCATCAAAAGTATGTAATAGAGTTAACTCAAGTACAAACCAATTAACAAATTTAAACAACTAGTTATTAGTTAGGTTTGATCCATCTGATAACTCTTCCATGTATAAACCTTGTGCAGCTGAGAAGGGTTTATTATTTTCTCCCTTTAGTCCACTCTACGTGAGTAATCATACAATCTTTAGTATGTTCAAGTTTACCTTTTTCAAGGTTGAGACAACTATGTTTTCCATCCTTAAATGCCTACCACAAAAGTCAATTTCTTAACTTTGTATTTTGGTATCTAACATATATAAATAAGGATATGGTGAATAGACAATGCAATCAGCTACTTGCATTACTTTGGCCAAAGTTTCCAGCCATGCATAAACAACTTATCCTAAGACCGCACAAAATCCTTAGGGATATAGTCTTCTATCACCAAACAATTATCTCGACACAGTTATCTAGATATTTTTGTTTAAGAAGGTGAACATGTTAAGAAAGAGGAAGTGTGTTTTTACATGACCATCTCTCATAAATGAAAATAACCATAACTTACTTCGAGTTCTTACGGAATAGGGAGAGACCACATAATGGAATTACTGCCATTACGTCCTCTTTCCCTCTTCCGTAACTACCCCTAGTTAGTCACTATGTCAAGGTATTTGCATGATGACATGAGATTACATCCAATCTGATGCATTATTAAGGTTTTACCATAACATAGTTCATCTTGTGACAATTTCTACGAGACTTAAGATTACTTCTTATTTACCTAAGTCATAGTCGTGAAATCTTACTTAAGACTTCTTAAAGTCATTCGATTATGTTTCCCAAAATTTATAACTTATTCAATTATGGAGTAAACTATTAATTACCCTCTTGTAAGGTCATCTTGTTGAAGTTATAAGTTACCAAGTCAAGATTGGTTTAGTTTACTAACCATTGTCTTATTATAGAGATGATAATATCATTTACCTATGAAGGTTAACTTAATATTTCATAAGGAAATAATGATTTAAGAATAATCATTTTGTGTTAACCATGCCCATTTTATTCTCAACTAGGAGTTTATTATCCACATTCATTATTATCGTATCTTCTTATTATGAAGTATAGATAATATTGTTACCATTCACGATCAATATACATTTACTTTATAAACTCATTAGTGATCCATAATATTATTTCCATGATAAACATTTTGTTCAACAACTTGCTTTCTATTGTTCTCATTTAAATCATAGGATTAGTTAAGTCGGGAATTAGATTAAGTAATAACTTAATATTTCATCTAAAGGTCTTTCGACCACTTATTAAATTAATAGATCAACAATAATTTATACAAGATATAGCCATTAAATAAATACATGTAGATAATGTTTACTCATATACATATCATGATTAAATAGGTCATCCATTTATTTATTAACACAAAAACTCACGAAGTTGCAAAATATACTTTTGGTAACAAAATTTGTAATTATGATTATACAACATATGCCCATCCTTTCAATTAGGATTTATTCATGAAATCATTTAATACAAAAAGATACTTATTAAAAGAACCTTTTTACATATGATTGGAAGGTCGTAATCAATCAAAAATATTAAATCAGTCACATTATTCACTTTATAACTTCTCCTATTTACATGTACATCAATTAGGAGAGAGAAATATACATGGGTTAGTTTGAGAGAACTAACATGAGTCAACTTACTCATTTTCTACATCGTAATCATTATATAATGATAATAATAGTCTAGGTTTGACCCTATACTAAATCAAATCATTTTATTAAATGAAATAAATAATTTAAGTCAACAAATATAATATCATCATTTTTATAACAATTTGAAATAACTCATCTATATTGAAATTTAATTGTATTTAATAACATATCACAATTAATCATAAAATAATGATCTTCAATTTATAATACTCGACATCCATTACATTCATCTAAACTTATACATACATAGTCCATATTTTCTACAATCCCCACAATCAAGACTTTAATCATAAAACATATTATTATTCATAAGCCAAAATCAATTCCTTGTAACAATAATATTTAAATTATTGCTAACATAATATTTATTTTGCAATAAATGATTTATATGTAATTTTAATATAGAGTATTGTGTTAATGGGTAATAAGAGAACAAATAATTTCTACTACTTTTAGAATATGCGTGCGTATGTGTGCATTATTTTCTTAAGAGAAAAAAACTATTAATATTTAATATATATTTATAGAATTCCAATAAGTAATATACCTCATATATATTCTATAAACCCAAAAGAAAGACTTAGATCTTAATAAGGGTAAAGGATCTAAGAACATAAAGGATAACGTTTTAACACCTCGTGCATTCGTATTTCACACACATACCTAATATTGGAAAATTGTAATGTACTCAAAGAGATAACAAAACAATAACTTCCATAGTATGCAAACCCATCTATATCAACACCATTAGATGTATATTTGAATTACCAAATAAAAATATGACTGAACTAAACATAGTAGGTAATACACTTATACTTGTTACCTTTATAAATGTTACACTAACTTAGAACAACACACAGTCTAAAATTTTCTAACACTCTTAAACACATTCCTTTCATACAAATACACATACCCAGATATAAAAATAATATCAAAGCACATAATATCTTACTTCTCATACCTAGATAATAATAGAAACCTTCAATGCACAAATACAAAAATATGCATACGTAGATTTCAATATAACATTCATTCTCACCAATTTTTTATATAACTTCTTATTTACACAAAAATGTATTATATTTCAAATGAAATCCAAATAAGCGATTCAAAATTTATACAAAATATTTTGTTACAAAATTCATCACACAAATTTATTAAATAACAAATTATAAACATCTTGATTTGAAACCCATACCATTACAAAAATACCAAAAATAAACCCATGCCTAAAGTAAATACATGCATAACCCAAACTCTTACATTTCATAAAAAATCATGCATACCAAAATGCATACTCAACAATGGAGGATAAAACTAACAAAAAAACTTACAAAAATACCCGAGAATGCCATTACCCAAATAAAATGATTAAGATTTAGAATATGAGGAAGAAGCTCATGCATGATAATCTCCTTTTTTCTTAACTCGACTTCTATTTTTCCAAAATATCCTCCAAAAAAAAAAATAACATTACTCTTACTAAGTATTCCTTTTTGTAAGATTCACACTATATCCATATTCAAAATCACATTCATGGCCGCAAAACATGAACAATGGGGAAGAAATTCCACTATCTCCATAAACCCAAAAATATCTCAGCATATCAAACCAAAAAAATGACCTGATGAGAGAGAAGGAAAGGATGTGACCACATTTAGGCTGGCTTCTCAGGGAAGCTAACCATTCCCAGAGTCAGGTTTGTATTAAATGCCATTAAACCCTAAACCCCTCCTCACCACTTTACCATGCCACATACATTCGTTTTAACTTATCTCCATATTCCACATTACCCAAACATATTTCACATAACACTTTCCTAACCTTTGGCTAAGTTCTCCATGTTCCATTAAATATGCCATAATTTAAATAAAAATTAATATATGCCACCCAAGTTATATGAAATGTAGGTATAATAAAACATTGCTATATGTCATCCACTTATACCAAGTTGATTTAATATGCCAAGTTTCCTATTTATAAAGGATCATTAAATTTTTCTAATATATATGTATTTATTCATGCTCATATTCATAGGAGAGTTAACATCATTATACATACCACGAACTTTAAACAAAACCTTATTACATGTCATCCATGTAATACACAATGAAAGGTCCAAATTAAACAATTCAATATATATATAATGTCATAGTCAATGCCAAGTGATCTAATAAGTGATCAATAACCTTACAATCATTATCCAATATTTGATAAAAATATATTAATGTGAGCTAAGACTCTCGGTTGTTAACTTTGTTTAAACCAACTGACGGTCATTGGATCATCTATATGGTCATAAAATTTTGGGACTCGAAAAGGGTGGGATGTTACATACTTCCCCTAAAAAGATTCATCATCCCGATGACATATTCATGCATTTAAGAAGGATAAACACTTAACCAATACAACAAGTAATATTTCATAAATTTTTTGATTGTGGTTTAAATTTTTAAAAAAATTTCACTTCCATAATTTCTTCAAGCTATAAATTTTTGATAAAGATAGAAATTCAGAACTTAATAAATAGTCATGACTCAGATGGTCATTAATACAATCAACTCAAAATCAAGTAGCAGTAATAAAAATATTTTTCTCTTTTTAAACTTAATCAAACAGAAAAGGAAAAGTAGCCAGCATGTCATCCATATTTTCCCAAGTTGCACTTTCTTGAGTACTGCTCCCATTGGAACTTACATTATGAAATATCACGATTTATAAGTTACAATATGCGTGTTTCCAAAATTTTTATAGGTTCAATTGTGATGATCCTGGGATCCTGCACTTATAATGAATCCCAATTTATTATATGAGTTAATTCAACAACATACTTTTTCAGCAAGGATACATGGAAGACATCGTGCATTTTGGACAATGCAGGAGGTAGAGCATATATGCTACATGACCTATAACTTCTAAAATTTCAAATGGTCCACACAAATATAGGTGATAACTTAACAGAATTTCCAAAAGTAATAGAACTCTTTTTGGGTTTTACTCTTAAAAAGACTTTATCACCCACATTAAATTTTCTTTCTACTCTTTTTAAATTAGCATAGCTCTTTTTTATTGCTTCTTCCTTTAACCTCTCACGGATAAGTTTCATTTGTCCCTCCATTTTAGTTAACATTTCAGGTCCTACAACTTCCCTATCTTCAATGCTATCCCAACTGATAGGTGTTTTGCACCTTCTTCCATACAAGGCTTCAAAAGATCCATTTTTAGGTGATGAGTGATATGTATTATTGTATGAAAACTCAACCAAGGAAGGTATTCTTCCCACTTGTATTGTTGATCCATGTAATACATCCTTAACATATCCTCTAAGACTTGATTTACCCTTTCTATCTTGTCCATCGGTTTCAGGTAATAAGTTGAATTGAAATTCAGTTTTGTTCATAAGGCCACATTAAGCGTTTGCTAAAATTTGAAAGTCATTCTAGGATCTCTATCTGATATGATCAACTCAAGTATTCTATGTAATATAAGATTTCTTAAACAAATTTTTTGCCAATAGTGGTGAAATCATCTTTCAAATTCCCAGGTATAAAATGTGCCACTTTCGTGAGCTTATCCACCATAACTAGAATTACATCATGTTTATTTTTGACATAGGGAAGTCAAAAATCCATGCTAATTACTTGCCACTTATACTGAGGTACATTATGTGGATATAATAGTCCTGTTGGATGTAAATGTTCCTCCTTAACCCTTTGGCATTCTAAGCAGTGAGCTACATAATTTGTTACATCCTTTTTCATTCCTTTCCATAAAGTATTGTTTCTTTATGTCAGCTAATAGTTTTGTTACCCCCGGATGACTGAATATGGTGCATCATGAAATTCTTTAAGCACTTTAGTTCTTAATTTCATTTCCCAAAGGTACATATACTCTACTGAAATAACACAGAATTCCATCATGTTCAAATTTAAAACCATCATACCTCTTATCACTAATGATTTTTTCTAGTGTTGTTTTAACTTGTTGATAATAAGGATCTGACTGAATTTGTTCTCTAACTTCATCTTTGAATTGAGTTCTTAAAGTAATAATAACATAAATATGCTTCATATGGCTTAAGGCATCTTCTACATGGTTTTCTTTCCCTTTATATAACTTATATCAAAATCATATTGTGATAAAAATTATATCCACTGCGTTGTATTGCATTTAAATTTGGCTGTGAAAAGATGTATTTCAGACCTAAATGGTTTGTTTTTAATTCAAAAGGTTTTCCTAACAAATAGTGCCTCCAAACTTGCAATGCATGGATAATAAAACAAGCTCTAAGTCATGGGGAGCATAGTTCTGTTCATGTAATTTTAATTTTCTACTCTCAAAAGCTACTACATGTTCATTTTGAAGGACTCCTCCTAATCCTTCTCCAGAAGCATCATGTTACTACTGTAAAATTCCCATTTGGATCGGAACCTTTAAAATTGGAGTTGAGGTTAATTTTTCCTTTAATAAGTTGAAGGCTTCTTCACACTTATCATCCCAAAAAAATTTACTATTTTCCTCTCTAAGGCATTAATTTTCTTGCCATTCTAAAAAGTCCTTAATAAACTTCCTATAATAACTAGTCACTCCCATGAAAATTTAAATTTCATGTACATCCTTAAGATCTAGACATTTCATGATAGCCTTATCTTAGATGGGTCAATCAAATTCCTTCTTTATTGATTATGTGACCCAAATATTGTACTTATTTTTGATAAAAGTACATTTGGACCACTTACCATATAGTTTATGCTTCCTTAAAATCTGCAAAATTGTTCTTAAATGTTTATCATGTTCCTCTATATATTTTGAATATATGAGTATATCATCAAGGAATACTAACACAAACTGATCTAAGTATTCCCAAATGCACACTTTCATTCATCAAATTCATAAAGGTTGTAGTGCATTAGTGAGTCCAAAAGGTAAAATAGTGAACTCATAATGCTCATAATGTGTTCTAAAAGTTTTTTTTATGGATGTCTTCATCTTTAATTCTCAATTGATGGTAACCAAATCACAAATCGATCTTTGAATAAACTGAAGCACCCCTCATTTGATAAAAAATATCATCAATTCTAGGAAAGGGGTATCTATTTTTAATTGTTACCTTGTTTAACATTTGGTAATCAATACACAAGTAGAGAACCATCCTTCTTCTTTACAAATATTACAGTGCCCCCAAGGTGATACACTTGGGTCGGATCAATCCTTTGGAAAACTCATGAAGTTGAGCTTTCAACTCTACCAACTCATTTATAGTCATTTTATATATGGTGCTTTTGATAGAGGTTTAGTTCCCGGTTTAAGGTCTATGAAAAGTCAAACTCTCATCTTAGTGGTAAACTAGGTAATTCTTCAAGAAATAAATCTCTAAAATTCACTCAAAAGAGGAAAATCCTTTATTTTTGGCTTAGTTTATTTGTTGTAGTATGTTATTTTTACTACATATAACATACAACCTTTATTCTTATCCTTTTTTAATTGCATGGTAGAGATTTTTCTCACTATAAAATCTCTTTTTATACCTTGGATCATTGATTTTTTGTTGATCATCAAGGCATACTATTTTTTTCTTAGGCAATCTACAAATGTTTGGTGTTGAGACAACCATTTTATGCCTATGAAAACATCATAAGACCCTAGAGGAGCTATAAAAAGGTTCAATTATGTAGTAAACTCGGGTAGTTCTAAGGTTGCTTCAAACAAGCATTGAGTAACTCTATGGAAAACATTATTTCCATATTTAACAGTCCACATATTTTCCATGTATCTCACCTTTCTAGAAAATTTAGAAGCTAACTTAGAAGAAACAAAACATTTAGTTGCTCTAAGTATCAAATAAAATAGTAACATGTAAGCCAAACAACTTACCCTTCACTTCTATAGGAGTGGCATGTTTCTCTGCCTCATAATTTCCTATAGTAGCATGCATCCTTTGTTGAAATGGTCTTTGATCCCAAAGTTTTTTTTTCCACTGTTGATTATTCCCTTGGTTATTTTGGGGAAAATTACTAGCATAATGATCACCTCAACATTTAAAATATCCCCTAATAGGTCCCTTCCTCTCAAATTTGCTCTAAAACCAAAAATATTCTATCTTTCTTTTGTGTTGTTTATAACATGCATTTATCTCATGATATTCTTCTTTTCATGTATTCCCTTTTTATCAAATCTCTTTCACCATGTCCTTTTTAGAAAAGGGAGGTGAGGAGGTATTACTTGCTATTTTACATTTTTCCTCTCTTGAAGCGAGGATCCCATACAATTTTTGTTCCTGTTTTATAGATTTTTCAAAAATTGCCTCCATAGTGGATGGTCCATGCACATCCACTTCACCCCCTATGTTAGGATTCAATCCCAAAATGAACTTATGAATATGGAATTTCTCATCTTTTTGATATTGGGAACATATTTTAGAAGTCTAGTGAAGCGTTCCCAATACTCAATTATTGACAATTTCCCTTGGACTAAACTTTGGAAGTCCTTTTTCTGTCATGTTATGATCAAAATAAAGTATCCTTTAAATTGTTCCCAAGTTATAACTGATGTCTCAATTCCTAGTTCCATTTTATAGTTGTCCCACCAAGTGGAAGCTTCGTGAGAGAGCTAAAAACACCCCACATAGCCTTTTTTCTCTTAGAGAAGTCTCTGATCTCAAAATATTTTTCCATTTCACTTAACCAATTTTCTACACCATCCCCTCAAGGCAGTCCCATCAAACTTTGGTGGACTAATTCGTTTTATGTCTTTTTCTAATTTGTGATCATGTGAGATTTCTTAGTATCTTGCTAATTTCATTATTCTACTGCCGGGATTTTCTTCCTCACATTATTCCTCATGTTCCTCTCCATGTTCCTCCTCATGATCTTCATTTTCACCCCCAACCTACTTCTCTAAGGCAACAATCTGGTTACAGGTATCTTAGAGAACCAAGAGGATATCATCCATTTTTCATTAGTTAAACCCTCAGGATTTGTTGAGCTGGTTGTAACATCATTGTTCATTCTTATTCTTACCATTATATCCTGTTAAAAGGAATAACTTAATATTATCATAACAAACCCATTAATTCCAAGATTTGGAACCTACAAATCTGATACCAAAATGTAACACCTTAATTAATTTTTCTAAAAGCCAAGATTTTTAAAAAATTAATCATGTTCATCACAAGTATGTAATATAGTTAACTAAAGGAAAACTAGTTAACAAATATAAAAACTAGTTATTAGTTAGATTTGATCCATCTGATAACTCTTTCATGTATAAACCTTGTGTAGTTGAGAAGGCTTTATTATTTTCTCCCTTCATTCCACTCTATATGAGTAATCATACAATATTTAGTATGTTCAAGTTTACCTTTTTCAAGGTTGAGACAACTATGTTTTCCATCCTTAAATCCCTAAAGACAAAATTTAATTTCTTAACTTCATATTCTTGTATCGACATTGTAGACACCCAAATTTCACATATGTATTAAATTAATTAATTCCCCTACCTCATTTCCCACAAAAAATGCACTTTGAATTAATCAAATATAATTTGATTAATTATCCCTTTCAAATCTAAAAATAATCTAATCCTTATCACATGCCATTATTCTCCATGTTTTCATACTATTTAATTCAAAATTCAAAATCAAATCCTCACCCACTCTTCGCGGTCCCCACTCACCTAAAATCCTCCACTCATGAATTAAAAATCCAATTTAAATCCTCACCCATTATTTGTGGTCCCCACTCACCTAATTTTTCCCACATTTTCAAACCATGATTACTTAAATTACTTTAAGTTAATCACTTCCCCAGGCTATAAATACAACCTTACCCCTCCCCTCTAAGATATGAAGAATAATATTGAATTCCCTGTTTAATTTCTTGCATCCTTTGAGCAAATAACATCCCTCCACCTCATCCTAATGCCAAAATAGCCTCATCTTAAAGCACCCCAAATCCATAATCATTTTATCCATTTAGTGCAAAGTAAGTAGATCTTGTTGTAGGAAGGCCTTGCTCTGTTTTGAGAAAAACACCTACATATCACACAATCAGGACTTGTCCATGTTTCCTTGCCCATTATGAGGTTTTCTATGGAATTGTGAAGGAGGAGGTACAACTGTTAGTGTTTTACTTTATTGTTTATCACCATATTTTTCCTAGTTTACATTCTGGCACGCCTGGTTACTTTTGATATGTTACCATTGATTTCTCAATTAGTGGTTTTATCCATTGTTTGCTTATTATTATTTGCTATTATTTCCTTTTCCGTACCTTATGGCCTCCTTGGTTAGCCTTCACGTTACGGGAAGTGCTCCTATTGTGTGGTATCTTGTGGTACGTATGCAAGTTATAAGTAATAATGAACCTACGATGCTCGTCATGTCTTTGATATCCTCGGTGCTCGGTGTTTAGAAGAAGAAAATCCATCATTAGATCTCGGATACTCATGGACCGCGACAAAGGTATTCATATTCTTACGATGTTTGCAGAGGTTACATTTAGTCTGATTTTCAATTTCTAGTTTTACGAAGCCAATTTTTGTCGTCATTTTTCTTTTTTGAAATATTCCTGCAAAATCAAATAGCCTAAAATAGCATACATCCTTCCTATATATATATCTTAGTTATTACTAGACTTGTAGTTCATAGTTTTAAAATCATTATCGATCATGATTTCCAAAAATGAAAAAAATCATACTTTGAGTTCTATTGTCATGGGATACCAACTGGAAAGTCATTTTGAAGTTGTCTCTGTTCAATTTAATTTGATACTCAAAATTTGTAGCGTATACTCTTATTATACGAATTTAATATTCCTTCTAGTTTTCTAATTTCTTTTACTTTAGTATGTTATTCTCTGTCTAAAACCTACACACAAAAAAAAAGATTATTATTATTAAAAAATCAAAATAATAAAATATATATATTTAGTATTTTGCTTAGCCAGTATATTCATTTCAATCTTAAATCTATATAGCTTTTCATGTTTATGATATAAACATATATATTTATTTATTTAAATAAAATCAAACTTTACATATCCTAACTACACCTACCCATAAATCCCCACCCAACTCTATCCTACATCCCATTTTCTATCACCCCCCAACCCACCTAACTACCTACACCCACATCCCTTCCTTAGGCCACTCGACCAAGCTCTCTCTCCACGTCCCTACAATCATCTCCCGCTTCCCAAACTCTCTAACTTTTCTCTGTCAAGCCCAACTCTCTCACTTATCTCCCTCGCCACCGAACCCTCCGCTTCCTTCCAACCGACCTCGTAGAACCCCACCTGAGCCCTTGGCTTGCACATCCCCACATCCCACATTCCCATCCTTCCCTCCACCTAATCTTCCATTTCTAGCTCTCTTTCACTCTCATCTATAAATCCCCTAACCCATTACCCACATCCTGTGGACACCCCCACCCATCCCTATACACTTGCTTCAGACTAGTCTTCCATCCCAATAGACCCCTTCTCATATCTCCCGAATCCCATCCCCAACTCATCCCCTATCCTAACTTACTACCCAACCCTTGGCTATCCCCATACATCTAACACCGCACGACCCATCTCCCAAGTTCTCTCCCAACACGGTCCCATCCATATGCACTTGTTTCCTTCCCACACCTCAATCCTCCTTCCGAGATTTATTTTGAATCCCCAAACCCTCTTCACCTAAACACATACCCACCACATAGTCTTTTTCTTACCAAAGCCATATTCTCTGCGTGCATATATCACTTTCGAGGAAGGAATCATTGGATCCGATCAAAGGTGAAGCCAAAATCTTATAGGTGTCGATCACCATTACGCATACAACGTAGTTTTTCATTTTAATATCATTCTGATCCACTGGCTCTCACATCCTGGTGTTGGCTCCTCACACATACCCTCTACCATGTCTCATCGCACACCTATCTCATTTTCTACCCCCACTCGAGATCCTCAACATAGGAGCATCTCATCTAGGGCTATGATATCTCCCCCAAAATTATGCTAGGATCTAACGTTTTGGTGGTATTTTAAGCCATAACCATATTAAAAGCGATCAATATTTCTTTTGTTGGACGTGAAGTAAAAGGAACGATAACCATATTGTACCAAGCCAAGAACACATATGCTAATCAAACACCATGATCAATAATATGAAATCAATTCGCGAATAACTTTACATAAAACTTTTGCAAACAAATGAGCAACAATATCATATATTATTATGTAACTTAATGAAATATAATGAGAATGGGCATTGCTTATATAGGCAAGGAATAACAATCTAAGAACTAGTCAAAGTCGTAGATCAAGCCATAAATCATGGAAAGAACTAGTCATCAAAGAACTAGTCAAGTCCATAGATTTATGAGAGAACTAGACATCAAGGATCTAGTCAATACATAGATCTAGGAAAGAACTAGTCAATACCATAGATCAAGGAAAGAACTATACCTAACAACTAGATGATATCTCCTAATATCTAAATAAATAAAAAGAAATATCCACACACATAAGTGGGTGAGGATGAATACAATAAAGGTAAATAATGTACCTAGGTGAACATGAGCTAAGGTAAATACCTACTCTAACATGAAGCACATTTTGTGCTCATATAATCCGACTCTCTGGGCCATATGCGCAATCATATTTTCCCACAAACATTTGATGCTCGAGCTCCTAACCTCGACCTACGGCCACCTGCACACACCACTACCGTAGTCCATCGTCCAGTGCTCTCATTTTAAGTCTTATAGTCACCACGGACTGAGAATTCGGTGAAATCAAATATGTTGGTCAACAAAGGTGCCATTGTTTATTTATATTTATTTTTATCTTCCACACACGGAAGCACTTATAGTTAGCAAAGATGTCCTACAAACTTAACAGCCCAATGTAGCCTCTACATTGTGCTTCACACTTCCCTGCAACATACCTCCCCGACCCATCTCAACACCACCCTTGACGTTATCGAACTTGCATTCTCATTTACAAATTCTTTTTACGGTAATATAGGTTTTATTTAGTCTTAGATAGTCTACTTTACATCTACCTATAGTTTAGTAAGTTTTTTTTTTGCGTTCCCACTTTGATTTATTATTCGGACTAACATTTCGGTCCCTCATCCATATTCTTCATTCTAATATCACATTTAATTTCCTCGTGTTCCATTGATTCCACCTACTACATCCATCCTTTTCATCAATATCCCATAATATATCTACATACCTAATTTACATTCCATTTGTCTTTGATTCTCCTTTTAAAAGTCCACATTTTCGTCCACACTTCTCATTTATCATTTGGCCTATCCTTAGAATCCACTTTCTAGTCCCATTCATGTATATTTTTGCTTCCAAATTCCTACTCCCCATTTGGTTTGTCATTTTTCTTTGCACCTAACCCTACCATCCATCTTCTCCCTTCCCTTGGTACCCACCATCGATATTACCACGATTGGTCATATTGTCTTTGGAATTATTTTTTTGTTGTGCGGTTTCTTTTTACATCTTTAATTTTGTATGTGTTTTATACTTATAATCGTCACTTAATCTTTTTGTCGATTCGAGCTTACTTTTTAGTGATTTGTTTATTTTCTCTATCGATACAAAATTTTTGTTTACACATAACCTCGTTATAAATCAATACTTATTCTCATTCAATCATCAAATTCCTATTTACATATTACCTTGTTGTCAATTTCGGCCGTACATTTAGATCATAACGATGATTATTTAGTTGTGCTAATCGTGATAAGCTCATAGGACTAGTTCATACTTGATTTGTTAATATTAGATATTTGATCATTTTATTATGATTCACTAATCACTTCCATTTTGCGAGTTAGTGCCTTATTTAATTTTTTAAATTAGTTTATTTTTAATTAAATTAATATATATTTCTGTCTTTTTGATCTCTTTACACTTCAATCACATCCATCATTCCACTCACTTTAATAACATTAAACTAGTTCTAATTCACTTCTAGAGTCGCCTAATATATTTGTGGATTTTGGTAGATTTGTTCGCATTGTTTAACAATTATCACATTTTCTTTTATCAACTTAATTTTGTGATTTTTAACACTTCGTGATTTTAATTAATTATTTTTAGTGATCATTCTACTAACATTATGTGCAGGTACAAACTACTAATCATTTTCTTGTAGGACCTTTTTTGACAATACAAGACCTTCTCGCACCTATCTTGCCAAAGTTATTGGATTCGCATTCCCAGTCATCTTTTGCACATTGGAGCCCCCTAGGCCTGCAAATTTTTTTTTTTTTCCTTACATTCCAATTTTCACGACGACACTTCTGGTAACACTTTCAAGCTTTTTTTCGTCGTTTTTCTTTTTGTGAAGATAATCGTTATTACTATTTTGCAATCATGATTAATTGCAATACTTATTAATTTTTTAACAAAATCTATTCCAATTGTATCCGCATATGCTCTTTTCCTATGCCTTAAAGCGATCTGGAAACTCAGAAATGGTCGTGATTGTTTAGTTTGTTGTTCTAACATTGCAGGATCCATTTCCTTATTATTTTATGTTTTTAACTATCGTCTCAATCAATTTTATTTCGTCACACTATTGATATTTGTTCGGTCATTGCTTATGATCTGGAAAATAAAAAACAACCACAATCGTTTTTCTTCCTAACATTTTATCTGCAGGATAACTACTATTTTTTTTTCTGTAGGACCGTGTCACTGAAATATTGTCAAAAACACAAAACAAACAACAAAAAACAAAGTACCACCATTCAAAGAAAATTACTGAAACCAATTTTTTTTAGTACACTCAGTATGCTTGCCATTTTCCGCCAGTGATTTATTTCAAGTTGGAAAGAACCCTACGTTTAATCACTACATCATTTTTGTTTTTGCATGTAGTCGAGGTGGATTTCATCACCACCGATGCTACACCGGTGACATGGACTTGAATACCATGTACCAACAACATTTGCATCTGAATTGCAATTTGAGACATCATCTCATCACAACGTTCGGTATCTACCTCGCCCCTACTCTTCACTTATAGGTAATGATGTCGTGCGGAGCATGCGAGTCGCACCTAAATAGTTGTAAATAACGAAGCCTAGAAATCATCCTTGTAAATATTTGGAGAGTTATAAGGACACCATACACATTTATGACCCCATCGCCTTCCACCTTTTCACAAAACTGCCTTGGATGTGGTGATTCACTCTAAAGTAGACAAGTAAGAATTGGTGAGTCTCCTCTAGTACTCTAAGGGTTCTTCGTACCAATTCTATCCCTATATAGAATTAGGTATATCAGGACTAGGGTATATTGGAGGATGCATGTTTTTGGAGTGATAAGATCCTCGCATCCATCATTCCATATCATATTTGTATGATTGCATGAAACAATGATCATTCCCAAAGAATTTACATCTTGAGCCAAAACTATTTGATACACATGACTGCTTCTTGTTTGTCAAAAATAGTTTAGCATTATTTTTATCATCAAACTTTGTTGATATCAATGTGTTCATTATAAAAATTCAAATCCTATTTGTGTTCCACAAAACCATTTCTCAACCGATTCAATACCAAGCAAAACATTAAAGCAATCCAACAATGAAGACCAAAACATCACACCGATTTCATTAGCTTGCTTTAGCCAATCCTCCATCCATATCAAACTGAAATTAGGAGACTTGTTTGAGTTCACTCCTTATTTTTTCAACTATCGAGTTTATCAAAATCACATCCGACACAAATCCCTTCATAACTCATTTCGAGTTATATCACAATCATATTGAGATTAACTTGTTTGAGTTACTCTCCTTGTCAACAATCTAGAGCTTGTTCAAGCCAAATCTACACAACGTGACACAAATTCCTAATATATCATCTCGAGTTATATCACAATCATATTGAGATAACTTGTTTGAGTTACTCTCCTTATCAGTAATCACGAGCTTATTCAAGCCAAATCCAAAGCAATCAAGTTCTCATTTAATCACGTCTGCTCAAAATTCATAACCACTTTTACAACTTAATTAGGCACATACCTATCTCATCATGGTGTTCACACATAGTCACAATCATGAAAATGATGATGAAGAAGTCGTGTAACCAGAAATCACCAATGAAGAACAAGAACAAGTAAATATGGTGATAGAACAAAACAAGAACGAATATCTATTGCGCATTCTAGCCATGGGGGCAAAACTACCCCCCGAATTTAGGACTGAAAATTTAAACAAACTTATCAACAATGGTGAATCAAGTTACCACAACGAAATACCAAACAACCCAAATAGCTCTTCACCGACGAGTTATTCACCAAAATCCAAGACTTAACAAAGAAACTTGAGGAAGCAACTGCTAGAGTTGAAAGATTAAAAGACTCCAATCCAGACCCCAATACTCACAAAATTATTGATAACCCATCCCTGCCTCTCCATTCACACAAGAATGGAAATATATGAAAGACACCATCCAAGGACTACAAAAACAATCAAAACAATTCAACTTTGAAGAACTATGTCCTTACCCATTTGATACGAAAATATTACGCTTACCATTTCCGTCATCCTTCGAAATCCCAAAATTTGATAAATACAAAAGCAAAGGTGACCCCCATGAACATGTCAAGGAATTTTACATGCAATGTCAGGAAGTTTCTTATCATGACACATATATTTTATGATTATTCCCTCAAAGTTTAGGAGGACAGGCCTTTAGACTGGTTTCTCCATCTTCCCAAAGGGTCAATCACAACATTCACAGACTTATTAGAAAAATTCATCAAACATTTTTCCTTCAACTTAGACTCAAAAATAACCATGCTCAATCTCTGTAACACTAGACAAAGGCCCAATGAAAACTTCACCTCCTTTTTACAACGATGGTGAGGAATTGCAAGCAGATTTCCCTGCTCAATACCCAAAAGACAATTAGTTAGCATTTTTGTTCCAAATCTCAATGCCGAATTATCATTCCACATGCAAATGCATTGTCTAAGTAATTTTGAAGAAGTCATTGAAAAGGGAACACAGATTGAAAAATCCCTCATTTCTAAGGGCTTACTTAAAACACCCTTTAGGGACCAACCTCATAGAGATGCCCCTCAGAACCAAGACAAATCCAAATTCTTTAACCGAAACCGAAATATAATCAACAATGGTGTTACTAATTCTTGCCATGTCCAAATGTTCAAAACAATCTGATCAACATAGTCAAATCCAAACAACCAATCATAATCCCTAGAAAGGAAGCTCCTTCGAGATAGGCAAAGATAGTTCAATCCTCTCGAAGAAAGCCTATCTAGTCTTTCATCACTTGGAAAATGCCAACATGATTACGTACCCCATTTTCAAACCATTCGAAGAAGGACAACCCAAACCAAATTGGTATAAGGACAATGAATATTGTGATTACCATCGCATAAAAGGGCACTCTATAGATTGATGCATGTAACTCCGCCATTACGTCCAAGACTTGATCAAACGAGAGACATAGAAGTTGAAAATAATTCTAAGACAAAAACACCCAATGAAAAACTTAACATGTTCAAAAACCCCTTCCCTAACCACAATGATAATTCAAAGGATAAGGGTCAATCATCAAGCAACGTCGAGTATGACTTAGTCATCTCGACCATAGACTATGAAAAAGACTTAATGGCAACTATAAAAATCAAAACCGACTTTCCGATCACCACCAGATAGAAAAAAATGTGGGTCCCCACAAAAAAATATATGCTACTTCGTCTCCCGCACCACCTCCTAATCCACCATCTAATTCCACCACCAATTCCACTCCACAACCTGTGCCATCATTCAATATTGTCAAACAATTGGAGAAGACTACATCACAAATTTCCATCATGGAATTACTTAATTCTCCTCTTGCACTATAACTCATCCTTATGAAAGCATTGAATAATGCTCATGTCCCCGAGGACATCAATTCATAAAAATTCTAGGATTTAATTACATATCTTACGGTACCCAATCCTATTTTATCCTTTGGTCCCGCTGACCTTCTTAATCCCAACATCACTAATAATCATTATTTATATGTTGAGGGTTATATAACTCATTGTAAGATCAAGCACATATTAATCGAAAATGGATCCACATTGAATATTTATTCCATGAAACTCTTACGTTGCCTAGGTTACACCGAAAATAATTTACAAAACAACATCATAACCATTTGTGGGTATGATAATAGTGAAAGAAAGTTTGAAGGCACAATCACGTTACCTCTCCAAGTTGGACCCATCGCCTTAGAAATGATATGTCATGTGGTGGATGTAGAAGTTGCATATAACATTCTCGTCAGCCGACCATGGATTCATGCCATGAAAGTCATCCCATCAACATTCCACTAATGTATTAAATTTCCTCATTTGGACAAGGAATTTACGCTACATGCGGATCCTCAACCCTTTGAGTATTGTAGATTCCTTGAAGGATGGTATAGACATGATCACTATTTTCCATCAACAGATAAGTACAATCCACCTCATGTAATCCCTAACAAAACACTCGTCGATCTAGATACACTCCCTAAATATGACCCAAAACCATCACCTTCTAACCAAACCACATTTTCTCTTCCATTCTCTTTCTACTAATCAACAATATTCAACCAAATCCTCCTCCCACTAATCAAGCTTCTTATTCTAATAAAAATTACTCTTCCACCACACCATATTGTTCCTCACCTAGTCAACCTTCTTCATCCAACCATAGCTCTTCTATTAAGATACCTTCACGTTGATAATAGTGAAAGAAAGTCTGAAGGCACAATCACGTTACCTCTCCAAGTTGGACCCATCACCTTAGAAACGATATGTCATGTGGTGGATGTAGAAGTTTCATATAACATTCTCATCACCCGACCACGGATTCATGCCATGAAATTCATCCCATCAATGTTCCACAATGTATTAAATTTCCTCATTTGGATAAGGAATTTACGCTGCATGTGGATCCTCAACCCTTTGAGTATTGTAGATTCTTTAAAGGACGGTATAGACATGATCACTATTGTCCATCAAAAGATAAGTACACTCTACCTCGTGTAATCCCTAACGAAACATGCATTGATCTAGATACACTCCCTAAATATGACCCAAAACCATCACCTTCTAACCAAACCACATTTTCTCTTCCATTCTCTTCTGCTAATCAACAATATTCAACCAGTCCTCCTCCCACTAATCAAGATTCTTCTTCTAATAACAATTACTCTTCCACCACACCATATTCTTCCTCACCTAGTCAACCTTCTTCATCCAACCATAGCTCTTCTATTAAGATACCTTCTCCTTCGATTAATCAAAATTCATCCTCTAATCCACCCCCTCTTCTTATAACCCATTTTCTTCATCTTTTAGAACTACCAAACTAACTTCCCGCCACATGAGGTACCTATTGGTCCCCCGTCCCACACATTCAAAATTATTGACAAAGGATGCAGTGAATATCAATTTCAAAAGGTGGCAGACTCCTTTTACATCAACAAATCCCCACACAACTATGGAAAACCCAATGCTCCGCATCTGAGAATCCATCCCACTTACCAATTGGGATAGTCAGTTTGGAAAAAAATTAGTTATCTCGACAATGAACATATTCCAAGTTCTTCAGGATCTTGGTTATATAATGATGAATTTGCTCCTTGTTATGAGTCCCCTCAATTTACCAAATCTCATTGAATAATGAAAAACATGCGATGGAAGGGTAAAGGACTTGGTCCAAATGAACAAGGTCATTTAGACCCAATCAATTACACACAACATCACAGTAAACATGGTCTAGGTTTCAAGGTATTTGATGCTGGTCCTGTATTAATTTCAAGTGATAACGACGATGCTAGATCTGATAGTGACACCAGGTCTACACATAGCCTTTTCAAGCCCTCGCTGAAACCCATCTTTACTTTGAAAATTTATCTGTTAACATCATTGATTTCGAGATTATGCATCCGACTCTCATAGACCATGACCAATCACATCATGTGGCCATGGACATGTTCCAAAATGATGAAGCCATCAAAGAATTCCTTGGAACTCATGATCAAATCCTCCTTCCGACCACCGTAGTAAAGGGATTTAAATCAATCTAAATGAATCAACCTATTTTGGTGAAGAAATAGAATATTCGATCCTTTACATTTGGAAAAATTGCATCGGAAGTGCAAATCAGAAAATTTCACATAGTAAAATCTCATCGCCACCCTATCAAACAAGCATGTCAATAAAAAGTCTCAACATCACACACAAAAATATTGTGCCAACTCCCCCATATCACCCGACACTGATGACTTACATCAACCATTAACATCATTTTCTAAAAGGATACATCTAAAATGCTTGTAGAAGAAACTAAAGACATAAACATTGGAATTGTCGAACAACTGAAAATTTTACAACTTGGAATGAGTCTGTCTGACCAAGAATATATAGAATTCACAACACTCCTTATTGAATTCCAAGATATATTTGCATGGACCTATAAGGACATGCCATGCCTAGATCCATCTCTTGTTGTATACCAACTTGTGGTGCATCCAGATACAAATCTGTGAAACAAAAACTATGCAAAATGCATCCCCAAGTAGCATTTCTTGTCAAAGACAAACTCAAGAAACTCTTGGAAGCCGAATTTATCCGACCTATTAATTATTCAAAGATGTATATTTAACATAGTTCCCGTAGCCAAGAAAACCCTCAACATCGGGATATGCTTACGACTTCGAGACATTAACAAGGCTTGTCATAAGGATAACTTTCCCTTGCCCAACATAGACATGATTATCGATTCTACGACAAGCCATGAAATGCTCTCTCTTAACGGATGGATTTTATTGTTACAATCAAATACGTATTCTTGAAGGGGATCAACATAAAATGATATTTACTACACCATGGGGCACCTTCAGTTACAAGGTCATGCCTTTCGGCTTGAAAAATTCGGTGCCACCTATCAACGAAATAACAATCATCTTTCATGATATGTTACGTGATATCATGGAATATTATGTTGATGATATATTAGCCAAATCAAAAACATGAATAGGACATCTAGGTGTGTTGAGACGCATTTTTGATAGATTACGTGAGTATAAGGTTCATCTTAACCCAAAGAAATGTGTATTCGGGGTGACCTCTGGTAAATTGTTAGGGTTTATTGTCTCACGGAGAGGTATAGAAGTGGATCCTGCAAAATTCAAAGCCATTATGGAAATTCCTCCTCCTTAAAACCTAAAACAATTATGTAGTCTTCAGGGAAAAATCTAATCTATTCGATGTTTCATATCATAGTTGGCCGATAAGTGCCATCACTTCAACCAATTACTCAAGAAAGATGCACAATTCCATTGGAACCACGATTGTCAAGACTCTTTTTCTAAGTTAAAAGAATACCTCTCTAGCCCACCTATTCTTATGTCACCAGTCACAGATAAACCCATGTTGCTTTATACATTTTCCACTAACATGCCATAGGAGCTCTGTTAGCGCAACACAACGATCAAGCAAAAGAACATGTTGTATACTACCTTAGTCGAACACTTATTGAGCATGAAGTACGATATTCCCAAATCAAAAAATTATGCTTGGTGGTTGCCTTTGCATTCCATAAGTTACGTCATTAATTTCTCAATCACATAACTACGTTGATTACCAAGATTGATCCCCTCAAGTATTTCTTGTCCTAACCGATTCTCACACGTGTCTTCTAGTTGGGCCATACTAAGTGAATTTGATGTCAATTTTGTTCGTGAGAGAGAAATTAAAGGACATACCCTTGCAGACCAACTTGCCGAGGCACCCCTTCCTGGAACAGAACCACTTCATTTTTCATTTCCTGATGAAGATCTTCTCCACATAGACATCGCGCCAGCTTGGAATCTATTTTTGATGGATCTTGTAATCTCCATGGATCAGGAGCTAGTATTTTTCTTATCATACCTATCAAAAAAGTTATCCCCAAATCATTTTGATTAGCATTCCCATGTACTAATAATATCACAAAATATGAAGCTCTAATCGTAGGATTAAAACTATCTATATCTTGGAATCTTAAAGAATTAGCTATATTTGGTGATTCTTTACTTATCATCAAACAAGTTACTGATGAATACCAGGTCAAGGATGAAAAAATTATCCCATATAAGCACATGGTGGATAGCCTTTGAAGCTATTTTTGATTAATTAGCTTTGATCAAATCCCCAGAATTCATAATAAATATGCCAATGCTATGGAAACTATTAGATCCTTGTTAGAAATCACATCTAATCAACCCCAGACACATTTTATCATAGAACATCTCTTAATGCCTATTTATGATCTTCCTAAAAACACTATGGTATGTGAAATAATGGGTCCAAATAACCCTTGGTAACATGATCTTTAAACCTTCATCCATGATAAAACATTTCCTACCGACATGAAACCAATGCATAAACACGATTTAGCACAACGTGTCTCTCGTTACACCATTTTAGCAGAAACTCTTTATAAACAAGGATATGATGACACCCTGCTCCGATGTCTTAGTCAGGAAGAAGCCTCGAGTGTCATAATTGAAGTCCATTTTGGTATTTGTGGAGCGCACATGAACGGTATAGCCTTAGCCAAGAAAATCCTGCGAGTTGGATATTATTGGCCCACCATGGAAAGTGATGCATGCCATTTTTTCAAACGATGTCAAGCATGTCAAAAGCATGGAAATATTATCCACGCACCTTCCCAAACATTGCAATCGATAACCACACCATGACCCTTCTCTCAATGGGGACTTGACCTCATTGGTAAAATCAACAACATCATCCGACGGACATAAGTTCATCATTACCACTACTAATTACTTCACTAAATGGGTGGAAGCTATGCCTCTCACCTAAGTTACCACCTAGCCAAATATCAAAATTTATTTTTAATAATCTCATATGTCAATTTTCTATTCCATCCTCTCTTATCATGAAATAATGGAAAATCATTTAAAACCAGGATGTAAAAGACCTCGCCAAACATTTTTGCATCAAAATTAAGTGGTCCACTCCATACTACCCTCGTGGTAATTGATCAAGCAAAGGAAATGAACAAGAGTCTAAAATCCATTATGGAAAAATTGTCAACACACATGGACACAATTGGCATACTCAAATTTACCCCACTCTTTGGGCTTACTATATACATCTTACTTTGCACACCTACTGGAGCCACTCCATTTTCCCTTGTTTATGGTTATGAAGCCATTTTACCTATTGAGATAGAATTCCCATCCTTGAGAATCTCTGTTAAAGATGTAATTAATGAGGATGAATACCGACAGTCACGACTTCAAGAGCTTGAGCTTCTCGATGAAAAATGACTTAATGCCCTCAATCATCTTCAAGTCTATCAAAACCGAATGCAACACACTTATCATAAAAAGCTAATACCTATAGAGTTCAATATTGACAACCTCGTTTTAAAAGAAAATAAAAAGAATACCACTAAAGAGCGAGAAAATAAGGAAAATTTGTGCCTAATTGGTTAGCACCCTATGTAATTACAACTAAATTTGGCTCTAGTCCCTATAAGTTGGCCATTGAAGATGGTCAAGAAATTGATGAACCAATGAATGCAATACATCTAAATAAATTTTATCCTTGAGGTGTTCACTATTCTGGGAGACAATGACTTGTACATTGTTCCTTCTATCTAACTTATCTCTGAATACTTTAAAGTTATTCATTTTCATTGGTAGATATTTTCATTATCAAAATCACATCTTCATATTTATCATCATGAGACAAGTGCTAATATAGATCCTATTAATTTTGTGAGTATCATACTTCTTATAATATCTCCCATTTTTAGTCACTTTCACCTATGGTCATACCTAGAAGCTTACTGATAGTAATATATTCCCTTGAAAGAAATTCTCTCTTTCATAACAAAGCTTTAAACTTTTGTACCCATTTTGTTTGATCGTCCATCTCAGTCTTCGATGTTGAACCCTCATGTCTTACTAGTCGTGTGGGGTTGAGATTGGGGGCAAACATTCCTTCCCAAATACAACTCACTATTGTAAAATTCAATCAATTCAATAAATTGTGAATAATTTATCGTCACACCTTTCATCCTTCACAGTCTTTGGTGTTGAGCCCACACTTCTTACTGGTAGTGTGAGACTAGGAATGGAGGAAGGAGCCCTTACTCGTCTACGTCTTGTCTTTGGTGATAAAATCTTGCCTCTTACTGGTGGCATGGGGCAAAGTGTAGAGGGTCATTCACAAAAGCATAAAAATATTGCAAAAACATTCAAAAAAATCCAAATAAATAAATAAAAACATTCAACAAAATTCCAAACAAAAAAATAAAATATAAAAAGGAGTTTACTAGCCTATGTTTTGCCTTCGGTGATGAGCCCTTGCTTCTTACTGGTAGCATGTGGCGACATAGGATTCATTTAAATAATAAAAATCTTATCAACCTAAAAATGATTAAAATTATACAATCCCTAAAGAAGTAATTTAGATGTCTAAGTGAAGAGAGAACTATCCCTTCACCTCATATCTTACCAATCAACAGGCCACATAATTTTCTAAGTCTAACACGTGACCCATAAAGTGAAATTCATTTTGAAAATGGTTCAAACCTTAAGAAGAATGGAATCAAAATTTCCCAAAGGGATTGTTGTTAGCACTTGTCTCTGTATTCATTATCTACATCTTGCATCCTTCTTGATTCTCGGTGATGAGCCCTCGCATCTTACTAGTTGCGTGGAGTCAAGAATGGAGCTGAAATTCTTTCCATCATATCATCACCAACATATCCCGTATGGAGTGAAAATTATTTATTATTCGAAGCATGAGTTACCACAAGGAATGTGGTATATACAGACTGATATCCTGGTTTATCACCTCTCAAAAGAAGTTTGCATTATGGTCCATAAATTTCCAAAACAAAATCTCCAAAAACATTAGAAAAATTAAAAAATCCCCAAAACATTAGAAAATCTTAAAATCATCGAAAACATTATACAAATCAACAAAATCCCCAAAAACATAAGAAAATCTCAAAATACAAAAACATTAGAAAAATTAAAAATCCCCAAAACATGCAAAAATCCAACAAAATTAGAAAATCTTAAAATTGCCGAAAAAAGCATAAAAATCAACAAAATCCCCAAAAACATGAGAAAATCTTCAAAATACAAAAACATTAGAAAAATTAAAATCCCCAAAAACATGCAAAAATCTAAAAAAATAAAATTAGAAAATCTTAAAATCACCGAAAAAAGTATAAAAATCAACAAAATCCCCAAAACATTAGAAAATATCCAAAAATACAAAAACATTAGAAAATATCCAAAATACAAAAACATTTGAAAACTTTTCAAAATTCCAAAAACATCCACAAAATCGTAAAATTAAAAAAATTCTAAAAAAATGTAAACTCCACAAAATTGCAAAAACTCTAAAATAATCAACACAATTCATCCTTTGAACTATTATCCCCAACGAATGATCCAATCACCTTATGACTATCAAATTCAAACCACTTCTCCTCACGTGAATCCTCGCTTGGGGAAAATTTGGCTCTCATTGTTTCCTTGTTTGAGGACAATGACCCAATCCTTTTTATGTCCTTGTACCCTTCTTGGGGGCACATCCGATCAATCCTCACTGTGGAACACGTTAGGGACATGTTTATTGGTTCTTGTGTTGCATTATTAGTTACAAGTTATTAATTACTTTCTTGTATCTTGATATATTATAGGGGCATCTTGATTTTATGTATCCTGGTGTTCTCTCTAATATACTTATGTTATCTGATTGCATATCATATTGGGGCATCATACTTTCTTGATGGCCTCTGTCTATGCTCTCTTCCACTTGCATATATTGTATTGGGGCATCAAACCTTTTTATGGCCCCTATCTATGCTATCACACATATTACAATCTAGTCATCCTGATATTTTATATCACGATGCATCATGTTATGTGCTATATTAAAATTAAGATTCTTTTCGTCACATGAGTATCTTCTGCGCATGATCAAAATCTTACTTTGCACCCCATCAATTGACCCATACTAATACATTCCCTAGTTTGGGAATCCTATTTGAACACCGTTGCAGTTTGTGAGTCCTACTTAAATATCTTTCTCAAGTAGCATTCACTATTCAACAACTCCTCCTCCCCCACCATGATCACCATGTATTTTATCCATTCATCTTTGCTCCTCATTTCTACTCCTCACCCACTTATCCCCACATTACCCTTCTTACCATTCCTGTCCCCTCTCACAAATTTTATTATTTCCTTTCACTCTTATGCTTCCCACTTGATAATCTTACTTAATAACCCATTCTATATGGGATGCTCGGTGGAGATATACCCTCTCCCTAAGATCTTCCCATTGTAGAAGCTTCTCCACCATCTTCTCACTCATAAAAATAATCACCACCACACCCATCTTTCCACTATGCCTCTTCTTATTCTTATTCTCACATCATTACTCTCACCAACAGGACATCCTAATTAAGGATTCCCCTCACACTCTCTACCCTCCACTGCATATATTCCTCCATCCATTCATGTTACACTCCTTTGTTTCCTTTCTTCCTTGTTATCACCTCATCTCACCTCCTCTTCCACTCTGACATACATCACTCACTCTTTTCTCATCCTTCCCCAAATCCTGTCTTCTGCCTGGTCATCCTACTTACACGCTCTCATAGTATGGAAAATTCACTTGAGGGTTCCCCTTCAGTCCATTTTGTCATACCCTATTCCCACTAACTCTATCATCATTATTCTTCTTCTTTAGCTTGGCGATCCTACTTAACCATCCCTGTCGCATGAAAATCTTACTTAAGAGTCCCTCTTAAGGTTGATCTGCCCTATGGCCTTCCCCCATCCCATCATATTTCTCCCATCTTATTTCTCCCACCTCTCGTCGTGATCATCTTCTTCAACCAACCATTCCACCCCTGTACCCAATACAATTTTGTCTTTCTCCTTGCATATCGTCCTTGTCAGTTTGGTGATCTTAAGAAATCAATGCATGGCATGGGATCTTACTTAAGAGTCTCTCTTAAGGATGACCTGTCATCTTGCACTCACCCATCACTCTACATTCTCACCATCCATATTTTCTCTTCATTCCCCATCATCACATCTTCTTACCACCACTATCACCATCCTCTTCTTGAAATCTTACTTAACCACTCACGTGCATGGCTTGACAATCTCACTTAAGAGTCCCTCTTAAGGATGATCTATCTTCTTGCCTTTCCCCATCACTACACATCCTCACCCTTCACTTTTTCTCGGCATTCCCCATTATCACATCCTCTCACCTCCTCTTCCATTCTCACAAACACCACTTCTTTCTTGCCCACTTTTCATCTCCATCATCCCTCACTTGGTAATCTTACTTAACCACTTCCGTCGCATGACAGTCTTACGTCAGGGTCCTCCCTACGCTAAACTCATCATTCTAAACTTCTCCCTCACCTCATTCTTCATTCACTTTGTTGATCGCTTCTTCCACCTGGTCTCTCCTACCAACCACATTTTCCTCCTACCATTATCCTTTCTCCACCTATCATCTCACAATGTATGTCTACTATCTTCTGCCTATAACCATGTTCCTTTCTCCCATTTTTTCCTTCTTGATCCATCATCCTTCATACCGTTTCTTCCCATTATTTTCATGTCTTGTTTCTTCATCCTCACCTCATTCATCCTCATCCTCCGCATCCTCTCCTCACAACTCATCCCTCACATTTCTTTACTCTTTTCACTTCATCTTCTCAAATTCTCCCACATATCTACCCCCACGCTTACTTGCCATTGTTGTTAACATTCCTCTAACATTATTTCATCATCATCTTCTATTCCCGTGCTAATAATTGTTAGTGGAATTTCCCTAAAAATCATCAATCCTCATTCCGCATGACCTCGTTCACTCCCTTGGACCTTCTCCATTTTCCCTTCATTCCTTCCTTCCTTTGGGCCCACCACTCATTGTTAGTGGGCTTTCCCTAATGTCCCTTCGTTGGCGTTACCCTTTCCATTCCTTGTTACCTTTCTCCCTTTCTTCATTTTTTCTCTCATCCTTCCCCACCACTCATTATTAGTGGAATTTCCCTAATGTCCCCTCACTGACATTGCCTCTTCTATCCCCCATTCTCTTTTCTCTCCCATTATTTTCCCCCACTCCCACCCTTTCTTGTCGCTTCTTCCCCACCTCTCCATCTTCCCTTCGCCCTCTTCAATATCTTTATTGTCTTCATCATACATCCTTTGTCTATTGTCTCATAATCCTAGTATCCTCATTTCATACATCTCCACATATTTTCCAATCTGTGTCATTCCTCCCCTCTTTCTTCTCTTTACATTCCTCATACTGCTCACTCTACACTTATTATCCCCATTTTGTATTCCCTTCCTTCTACATCATTTTCTCTGTTATCCTCTTCTCTCTCCCACCCCTCATCTTATTTCACTTCCTCTGTATCATCTTCTTCCCCTTTTTACCTTATGTTTCCTCCTTACTTCCCCATTGATAACCTGACTCTTCAGCGTTGTCCCATATTTTTTATCATCCCACCCTCCACATGCATCTCCATGCGGTCTGTTCCATATTCTTTGCCTTGGTCTTCCTCACGAAGACCCGGTTCCTTCAATATTCTCCTTGTATTCACTCTGTCCTCCTTTCCTCCCCATAATTTTCACATTTCTTCTGACCACCCCTCCTTTTCTCTACCACCCCTACCTTTTTATTTATTCTGTACCCGTTTCTCTTCTTTTCTCTAATATTTTTCACACTTTCCTAGCCCCTCATAGTTTTTTCATCTTCTTTCAAATTTTCATCAATTTTACCCCCTACTCCCACCTCATCTTCTCTTTCTTATTTATCTTTCCCAATTCCCCACACCCTTGTCTTATCCATGTTCTACTTATATCATTTCTTTCGCTTTCCGCATTCCTCTTTATTATCTTTGTTGCTTCCTTCGTATGACACATCTCTATTTCATTATTTCACCCTCTACTCTATCATTTTCATGTCTTCTTCTTGTTTTTCCTTCATCATTCCCTTCTTCCCATATCATCCCTCTCTCTTATTCTCTTCTACCTCATTCATTCCTTTTTCCCCCTCCTCTATCTCCATAACCCTCCACCTTTCTTTCTCTTCTCATGATCAACCACCAATCATGTTCATTCTTGTTTCTCTTTCCCATTGCATCATTCCACACACCCTCACATCTAACATTCAAGGCTGATTGAATCCTTTCTCCATTTAGGTCATGCGGTCATTCCATTATCTTACACTCCATTATCGTCATCCTCCCCGTAGAATTAATCTATCCTATTTTCGAGAGCTCTATCGTATTTTCCATTCTTGCTAGCCCTCTCAAGGGGGTATCATCACATATGTCCACAATCACATCTTCTCATGACATTTTTATCTTGGAGGATACCATGACATCCGTCACCCACCACCTTCTACTCTCTCTAACAAACATTCGCTCTACTTTTTTCTTAGGAAAAGTAGATTGAATTCTTCCCCCATTCTCACAAGCAAAAGTTTTTTCTACTTCTTGCTTAAAGAATGATTCTTCTTTTCTTCCTCTGACAACTTCTTATCAAAGGAACACCTTCTTCAAGAAGAATCTCTTCAAAAAAATCTTCAATCCTACCACCTGGGGCATATTCACTCCATCTCATCTACTTTCTTTGAAAGGACACTACTTTCATAGTACCCTTCCAAAGAGGGGAAAATGTAGACACCTTAATTTCACATCTGTCTTAAATTAATTAATTCCCCTACCTTATTTCCCACAAAAATTCACTTCAAATTAATCAAATATAATTTCATTAATTATCCCTTTCAAATCTAAAAATAATCTAATCCTTACCACATGTCATTATTCTCCATGTTTTTCTACTATTTAATTAAAAATTAAAATCAAATCCTCACCCACTCTTCATGGTCCCCACTCACCTAAAATCCTCCACTCATGAATTAAAAATCCAATTCAAATCCTCACCCATTCTTCGTGGTCCCCACTCACCTAATCTTTCCCACATTTTCAAACCATGATTACTTAAATTACTCTAAGTTAATCACTTCCTGCTATAAATACAGCCTTACCCCTCCCCTCTAAGATACGAAGAATAAGCTTGAATTCCCTGTCTAAGTTCTTGCATCCTTTGAGCAAAGAAAATCCCTCCACCTCATCCTAATGCCCAAATAGCCTCATCTTGAAGCACCCCAAATCCATAATCCTTTTATCCATTTGGTGCAAAGTAAGTAGATCTTGTTGTAGGAAGGCCTTTCTCTATTTTGAGAAAAGCACCTACATATCACGCAATCAGGGCTCATCCATATTTCCTTTCCCATTATGAGGTTTCTTTATGGAATCGCGAAGGAGGAGGTATTATTGTTAGTGTTTTACTTTCTTGTTTATCAAAATATTTTTCCTACCTTACAAACATATATAAAGTAAGTATGTGGTGAACGACAATGTAGTCAACTATTTCCATTAATTTGGCCAAAGTTTCTAGCCATGTATAAACAACTTATCTCGAGACCGCACAAAATCCTTAGGGATATAGTCTTCCATCACCAAACAATTATCTTGACATAATTATTTTGATCTTTTGTTTAAGAACATGAACATTTCAAGAAAGAGGAAGTGTGTTCTTTACAAGACCATCTCCGTAAACGAAAAGAACCACAACTTACTTCGGTACTTATGGAATAGGGAGAGACCATGTAATGGAATTACCATCATTACATCCTCTTTCCCTCTTCTATAACTACCCCTAGTTAGTACTATGTCATGACGTGAGATTACATCTAATCTACATCGTATTTAAGGTTTTCTACCACACCATAGTTCATCTTGTGATAATTCTACGAGACTCAAGTTACTTCTTGTTTACCTAAGTCATAATCGTGAAGTATTACTTAAGACTTCTTAAATTCATTCGATTATGTTTCTGTAATTTTATAACTTTTTCATATTATAAAATAAAGTATTAATTATCCTCTTGTAAGGTCATCTTGTTGAATTTATAAGTTACCAAGTCAAATATTGGTTTAGTTTATCAACCATTGTCTTATTATAGAGATAATAATATTATTTACCTACAAAGGTTAACTTAATATTTCATAAGGAAATAGTGATTTAAGAATAATCATTTTGCATTAACCATGCCCATTTTATTCTCAACTAGGAGTTTATTATCCATGTTCACTATTATATTCTCTTCTTATTATAAACTATGAATAATATCGTTACCATTCATGATCAATATACATTTACTTTATAAACTAATTAATGATCCATATCATTATTTCCACGATAAAAATTTTGTTCAACAACTTACTTTCTCGTTGTTCTCGTTTAAATTATAGGATTAGTTAAGTTGGGGAATTAGATTAAGTAATAATTTGATATTACATCTAAAGGTATTTCGACAACTTATTAAATTAATAGATCAACAACAATTTATACAATATATAGTCATTAAATAAGAACATAGATAATATCTACTCATATACATATCATGATTAAATAGGCCATCCATTTATTTATTAACACAAAACTCATGAAGTTGCAAAATCAATTTTTGTTAAAAAAATTGTAATTATGATTATACATCAGGGTCATAAACCCATCCTTTCAATTTAGGATTTATTCACAAAATCCTTTAATACAAAAAGATACTTATTGAAATGAACCTTTTTACATATGACCGCAAGGTCGTAATCAATCAAAAATATTAAATCAATCCCACTATTCACTTCATAGCTTCTCCTATTTACATGTATATCAATTAAGAGAAAGAAATATACATGGGTCAATTCGAGAGAACTTACATGAGTCAACCCACTCATTTTCTACATCATAATCATTATATAATGATAATAATAGTCTAGTTTTGACCCTATACTAAATCAAATCATTTTATTAAATGAAATAAACAATTTAGATCAATACATATAATATCATCATTTTTATAACTATCTCGAAATAACTCTTCTATATTAAAATTTATTGTATTTAATAACATACCATAGTCAATAATGATCTTCAACTTATAATACTCTACATCGATTACATTCATCTAGACTTATACATACACCATATTTTCTACACTCCCATAGTCAATACTTCAATCGTAAAAACATATTATTATTCATAAGTCAAAATCAATTCCTTGTAAAAATAATATTTAAATTATTGCTAATAGTTTTATTTTGGAACAAACAATTTATATGCAATTTTAATATAGAGTACTTGTGTTATCGAGTAACAAAGACAACAAATAGTTGCTACCTATATCAAAATATACATTGATATGGCTGCAACACTTTCTTAAGTAAGCAAACCCGTTATGGGTATATTTGAAATTTGAATATATATATATATATATATATATACCCAAAAGATAGGATACAATCTTCTTAATATTAGGTAAAGAATCTAAGACCGAAAGGAATAATTTTTAACACCTACAAAGGTGCATTCATACTATGCATACGCAATAGTGGAAATTTTTAATGTACTCAAAGAGACAACCAAACAATAGCTTTCGAGTATGCATCCCATTTTATATCAACACCACAATATGTAGAATCGAATCGGGATATAAAAATATGTAAAATAGAAACGCAGCTTCTATATACACTTATACTTTTTACTTTATAAAAGGTACAATAACTCATAATAACATGCGTCTAGAATTTTCTAACACTCTTAAACTCATTCCTTTCATAGAAATACACATACCTAGATAGAAAAACCATATCAAATCTCATAAACTCTTACTTCTCACAAAATACGCATACCCAAATTTCAATATAACATTCATTCTCACTAATTTGTATATAAATTATCATTCACATAAAAATATATGCCATTTCAACATGAAATCCAAATAATCAATTCAAAATTCATACAGAATAGTTTGCTACAAAATTCATCACGCAAATTTCTTAACTAACATATTATAAACATCCCGATTTGAAACCTAGACTTACAAAAATACCCAAAAATAAACGCATCCCCAAAAGTAAAGTACATGAACAACCATAAGCTCTTCCAATTCATTAAAAATTCACGCATACCCAAAAATCAAAGATAAATGTAACACACAACAAACTTACAAAAATAACTTGAGAATGCTATTACCCAAATAAAAATGATTAAGATTTATAATATGAGGAAGAAGCTCATTTTGATAATCTCCTTCTTGCTCAACTCAACTTCTATTTTTCAAAAATATTCTCTAAAAATAAAAATAACATTACTCTTACTAAGAATTCATTTTTATAACTAATTCACACTATTTCCATATTCAAAATCATATTCATGGCCGTAAAACAGGCATAATGGGGAAGACATTTCACTATCTCCATAAACCCCAAAAATAGCTCAACAGATCAACCAAAAAAATGACCAAATGAGAGAGAAGGAAAGGAAGCGAGCACATTTAGGTTGGATTCTTGGGAAAGCTAACCATTCATGAGGATTTAGGTTTGTATTAAATGTCATTAAACCCTAAACCCCTCCTTACCACTTTAATATGCGACACATTCATTTTAACTTATCTCCATATTCCACATTATCTAACATAGTTCACATCAGACTTGCATAATCTTTGGCTAAGTTTTCCATGTTCCATTAAATATTCCATAATTTAAACAAACATTAATATATACCACCCAAGTTATATGCAATGTAGGTCCAATAAAATATTGTTATATGCCATCCACTTATATCAAGTGGTTTAATATGCCAAGCTCCCTATTTATAATTAAAACCCATGTATTTATCCATGCTCATATAAGTGATCTAGTAAGTTATCAATAACCTTACAATTAGTATCCATCTTTCGATAAACATATATTTTATAGAAATTCCAGCAGTGTGAGCTAAAACTCTCGGTTGTTAACTTTGTTTAAACCAATAGAATGTCTATTGGTCGTTTATATGGTCATAAAATTTGGGACTCGAAAAGGGTGGGATGTTACACATTATATGTGAATATGTGTATTTTGAAACTTTATCAACATGCAAGAGTAAAGTAAGATTTTGTTTCTCCTTATTTAAAATTAATTTTTCCCCATCCTTCACTATTATCTTCAAACTAGTTTATGTTCTAACTTCTTTTTCTCTGTGTTCAACCTTATATGATTACACAATGAAACTAGCATCCTCAAAATAAATTTCATAGAATAATTGTATATTCTATAAATATTTTAGGATCATTTTTTCTCTGAATAAGGGAACCTCCCCATCAAGAGGAGGGATTGTTGTCCCCGAATCTGCTGACATTTTTCTCACCTGTAATTTTTTTCAAGCAATAGTTTTTTTACGCCCACTATGGGGCACGTTTGTGTTTTTTAGTAATGATTCACCAAAGATAGATAGGAAATGATTTCCAATAAGTTATATAACTAGATGAGCGTAGATACACCCAATCAATATAGCACAAATATTTGAAGATCCCTTATTCTAGTTTCCGCAATAACATTCTTTCAAGATATGTCCATAAAAGAAAGGGAAAGGAAAAATATTTGTGAGCACACCACCCAGTGAAAGGAAGTATATACCTTCTTCCTAAGTAAGTATAAGTGAAGCCTTGATATTGTCAAGAAACCCTTTTCCTTTGCAAACTATATTTCCTAAAATGGTTGCTCCAATAGTTACATGGGGATAGAATATTGGGCCTTTGGATTTAGCGCAACCTCTCCATGACCTACCTAAGGAACGCCTAAATAAATCCCAAAATTTAAAGGAGATAGAAAATTTCATACTTGGTAGTATTTTATGTTACATGTGGATTACTTAGGGTTGCTCATGAGAATGTTTTTGCCGACTCTTCATAGAAAGTTTGCAAGAAAATGTTGCATAATGGTTTTATCATTTACCTCCTAATAGTATTACTGATTGGGATTCTATGAAGAAATTTTTTGAGACCAGATTTAAACTTGTAGATGATTCTCATGCCATTTTGGATCAAATTTCTCAATTGAAAAAGGAACCTTATGAACCCATGAGGGAGTTTGCAACAAAGGTTAATAGGATTGTGCATAAAATTTCAATTTCTACTCATCCAACTAATGAAAATTTAAAGTGTTTCTTCATAAATTATCAACTCCCTAAGTACGCTTCACATTACGAAGGGATAGATTACCCAATTTTGATATTGATCAATAATTATCTATAAGTGTAGAGAACTATCTTATTATGTCTAGAAAGTTGAAAAAGAGCCCACCAAAGTAAAAGATTAAACCTCTGGGAAATTAGTTCGATCAATCAGCTTAAAACTAGATAATGAATTGATTTCTCTTTAAAAACTCTCTCGAATACCCCATACAAAGACATTCCTAGAAAGAATTTTGTATCCAGGAATCATTTACCTATAGCTCAACCTAAACTAGCCATTGAATCTCCTCCTAAAAAGCTCGTCAATGCAGCTTGTAAAATCCAAGAAGAAGATGAAAAATTAACCATAGAAGAAGTTAAAGAGGTTGAAGAGGAAACTGAATAATCTGATGAGACTGTTGAAGATTCAAAAATTGGCATCATCACATTTGAGTCAATAGAAGATGACTTTGAAGAGGCAGTAGAGGATATGAATACTAAATCCTATGTAGTTATGACCAGAGCACATTTAATAAAGAAGAAGAATATTGTCCAATTGGAGAAAAATAGAAAGCCAAATAAACTCCAAGAATCATACATTTGGTTGCAAAACGAGGATCTCCTATACCCACACCTAAAGAATTAAGTACCTCTTTCTCTCCACTCATGTATCTAAAGTTTCGTAACTCCCAAACCAGATAAACCTAAAGCCCCGTTGTGTCTAATTTTGAGGCCTTTACTTCAAGATCTTTCGATATAATTGATCATATTAACAAAACCAAATTCCAAATTTAGAAGTAAATAACAAACTCATCTTGAAACAAAAGGAGAAGAGCTCTTAAAACCCTCCCAGGAGGTTCCGACGCTGAAAATAGGGGAGGATCTACTTATAAAGATTCTTAAGGAGGAGGAAAATCTCTCCCAACTGGGTCTCATATGCAGATTCCATAAATTTTGGCCTAAGCTTTCTCAGCTCCATGAATGGATAGCCCAGAGATGGAGAGAAAAAATACAAGGTAAGATTGAGCTTTATCCTTGTGCTAAATCTTACTTCATTGCGGTCTTTGAAACCCCTGCTGATAGGGATTTAATCTTTAGCCAACATTGGGTTTGGGGGGAACATGGGCTTATGTCCAAACCATGGTATCCGTCCTTTGACCCGTTAAAGGATTCTTTTGATACCTACCCAATTTGGGTTCGTTTACCAGGACTTCCGTTACAACTTTGGAACAGATCTTGTCTCATTGCTATAGGGGATACTCTTGGCTCATGTGTGGCAGTTGATGGTAAGACTTCCATTCAAACACATACTACGTTTTCTCGAATCCTGGTTGATATTGATACCTCCAAACTCTTACCAACAGAAATCAATCTTCAGATTGGAGAAAGGCTTTGGGTACAAAGGATTGACTATGAGAGACTTGCCTTCAGATGTCGGCGTTGCTTCCAAACTGGTCATGTTACAAACGATTGTGAACATTCCAAACGAAAGACCAAAACTGCCTGGTGGAAGGATTCTCTTCCTGAACATCTCACAATTGACTCAGATCCGGCTGAGGATTCTAGTGCCCCCTTGCAAGTTGACTCACCCGTCGTGGCTGATTTACAGGCCAACATAGAGAAACTACCTACAGACTATGCTCCGCAGATTGCTGATTCAGTGTCTAAGGAAGTTTCGGCCCCCCTTCCTATGGGTCACATCCACATCAAATCCATTACAGATGCTTTGATTGCATTGGATGCAGGAAATCCTGAATGGACAGTGGTGGATCGGAAAAAGAAGGGTAATGTCAAATCTAAACCCCCCACCACTCCTGGACAAGGTTTGATTCTTGTCGTTGTTAGTGCTATTATTGTTACATCTGGGCAAAATGGCCAATCACGATTCTTTGCCGGGCAACTATGTTCTTTGTTAAGTTGTTGTTTTTTAGCTGTTTTTGAAGCAGTTGTTTTGTTTTTGTTGGTTCTTGACAGTTTTCTGTTGTTGGGATTTCTGGGGTTATATTTTGCTTTTGAGCACTGTTGTAAAAGGGTATAGTCCCTTTCAAAAAACTATTTGCCAATAATAAAAAAAAAAAAACTCATCTTGAAGCTTTTTCTCAAGTTACTAAATTTGTTAATGCCAAGTCATCCAAGATTACTTCCTATTCTAAAAGTACTTCCTCTTTCAAATGAATTTTACTTACTCCAAAAGCCCCATCTCTCGCATAATTTTTGGCCTCCACCCTCTACATAAGGAAAAATTAATCCTTTCTACATAATATTGTTAATAATAGGACACAAATTAAGCAATTCTATCATTTACTTTGGTGCTTCCGAAAATATTATTCCCGTATAAGTTTCTCATGCACTTGGATTTATTCTTACATGAGCCTTTTATTCATGCTACTCTATGGAAATTAAGGAAATTCCTTTGATAGGTTGGATAAAGGATGCCCAAATTACCTTTGCAATTTTTCCATGAAAATGAGTCAAGACTACCATTCTAGTAGATGTTATTCCAACTTCTTGCAAAATGCTTTTAAGTAGAACCTTTTTCAAAGATGTGGGAGGAGAGATACAAATGAAATGGCATCATGATTTAATTCTAGTGAAAGGAGAAATGAATAAATTATTTCCTAAGAGACATGAAAAATATATTGTTCGAAAAAATAAACAACCCTAGAGTGAAAATTTTGTACCAAGATCTTAATCATGGAAATTATATGTTTATGTCTAATTCAAAATTAAATTCCTCGAAGGTCTTTAAAGATGATTCAAATTCCATTTGGATTCTTGAGTTTTATGGACGTTTTTCTTCTATTGGTTCTGTAGTAGGGATAGTGATTATTTCACCTTCCGTAAAAACATTTCCATTCTCATATAAGGTGTAATTTTCCAATACTAACAACACAACTGAGTATGAAGCTCTTCTTCTTGGTTTAACATAAGAGTAAAGAAAATGGAGGTCAAGAATATATAATAAAAATGTGATCATGAACTTATAGTGAAATAAGTTTGAGGCCTTTTTTAGGTTAAAAATAAAAATATAAAGCATTATAGGAATAGGGTCATGGGATTTAATTGAGTATTTTGAATATTTTTCATTTGATGTTGTATCAAGAGAGAATAATTCAAATGCATATGTTATGGTAGCCTTAGGATCACTATTGGTACCTCATCTATATTTTGATCAAGAAAAAAATATTATTGAGATGATCTCCAGGCCTAGTGTACCTAACAATTTGGAGAGCTAATAGGTCTTCAATAATGATCAACACCTCATTTATTTTCTCGAATTAAATGGAAACTTCAACCAATTGTAATTTTAAGGAAATGAAGCAAGGTATAGAGAGTCTCTCTCATCTAAGACTGAAAAAGGCATTAAACATGAGAATGATCGGGAAGTTTGAATCAAGCTTAAAAGAAACAAAATAGCTAAAGGTGTAGTCAACCTAGAAGATCTTTTTGACAAACATGATCATTTTATCAAAAATAAGGCATCAAGAAATCAATCAATCAATCGAGTGTGAAAAGATAAATTCAGGAACCGATGAAGATCCCAAATTTTTTAACATTCGAAAATGTTTCTCTTTTAAGGAGAAAGGAAAATTTGTGCAACTTTTGAAAAGCTATATTGATGTGTTGGCATACTCTTACGAAGATTGAAAACCTTTAAGCCAAGAGAAATGAAACAATAAATTCCTATGAATCCCGACATTCAACCTTTTAGACATAATCGAGACAATGTAATCCTAAGATTGATTGTACCATTTATCAAGAAATTCAAATGATGCTAAATGCTAGGATTATATTCCATATTCATCATTCAAAGTTTGGATTGCGAATATTGCACTTATGTGAAAGAAAAACAATAAAATAAGGATTTTTGTTGACTTTCATAACTCCGAATCAAGCTTCTTTGAAAGAAAATTACCCTCTTCTTATCATGGATCATATTTTGTAAGAAATAATTGGGTCAAAATAGCTATCCATCCTTGATGGCTTCTCAAGTTATAACTAGATTGAAGTTGTTGTTTAATATCAACACAAGACTATTTTTACCACTCCATGGGGAAATTTATCCTATAGAAGGATGGAATTTGGACTTATTAATGTTGGATCCACCTTTCGAGAGAAATGGATCCAAACTTCATAAATTTTAAGGATAAATACCTTGTTGTCTATCTTAATGACCTCCCAAGATTTTCCAAGGCCATGGGCAATCATTTTCAACATTTTAATCTTGTTTTGCAGAAATATAGAATCCATGCTATATCCATGAATCCTAAAAATTCTATGTTCAAGGTAACTGAAGGGAAAATCCTTGGTCACATTGTTTCAAAATATGAAATCAAGATTGACCTGGATAGAGTGCAAGTAATTCAAAATATTTCTCTTCCAATTAGCAAGAAAGGTGTTCATTCCTTCTTTGGTAAAATTAATTTTCTCGGAGATTTATTCCAAATTTTTTTGAATTGGCCCAACATATTGATAAAATTATGAAATGAAAACAATCCTTTCATTGAGTTTAGAAGGAAATAAATCCTTTGGTATGATTAAAAACTCTATTGCAAAAACTCTTGTTTTGATGTCCATATTTTGATACATATTTTATCATCTATTGTTATGCATCTAAGAATACTCTATCTTCAATTATAATTCGAAACATAGTGAAGGATTTGAAGCTCCAATTACCTTTATGAGTTATGGATTTAAAGAACATGAACTCAAATAATCTCATATGGAGAAGTATGCCTTTGCAATTTTTAAGGTGGTCAAACAATTTAGGTTTTATGTTATGAATTCTCACTCTATCGGTTTTTACTAACCCAAATTGTCAAACCTACTTTATCTCAACAAGAACTCAGTTCTAAGAGAGGAAATTGGATTTCCAAGGCACAAGAATATGAAATGGATATAAAACCAACCAAGATTGTATGAGTTTAGGGTTTTTCAAATGAGAGTAGAAAATGGAGGAAAGGATCTTAATGATGGAAAATATGAAGAAATTTTAAATATTCTATTTGTTAGTATCACGATGAATGGTATTCTAATATTTCACACTTCTTGATATATGGATAATGTACCTCACATATCGGTGCAAAGGATAAGAGAACAATTAAACTCTTATCACATCCTCCAATTTTTTTCTTCTTACGAACTAATTGATTTTTTTATGGGTATGGTATTTCGTTATCACATTCCTTTGATTACTACCCATAAGGAAATGGACAAACAAAGTCTACAAATAAGAATGTGGTTACTATTGTGAGGAAACTAGTAGATGACATGCATAAGAACTCGCATAATATTTTGTATGATGCCTTATGGGCTAATCATATAACTCATAAAAGAGCAATTGTTATGTCTCCTTTTCATTTTGTGTATGTGTAGACACAAAATCACACATAAGAGCAACCTAGAGCACAATTCCACACACACATACACACACATAGAACTACATTGAGTCTGAGATATAGTGAAAATCTCAATTATAAGTTCACCATTGTGATAGATGAGGATAGTCCGACCCCTCATTTTACATCTTTATTTTTAGGATTTGATGTCTATTTGAGGGTTTTATAGGTTCATTCTTCATTGTAGGTTTCTAGCGACCTCGACGATCTTTACGTGACCTCAGATTGACCAAAGGAGACTAAATTTGAACACCTTGTGACACCTCAGAGGAGTTTTTCTGAGCATTTCCGCATACCTAGGTGCAAAACCACCCCATAAATAGGTCTACGTCACCTGCGGGTGCCCTTATCCTTCTCCAGGCACCCCAATCTAGCATATCTCTCAAAATCTACATTTTTTAGGACTTTTGTGTGCCACTTCTTCCTTTTTGTTCAACACATCAAAGCTTTGATCCAATCCAGTTTATTTGTGAATTAGATAAGTCATTCTACCTCTTCTTTGTACTTAGAGTTTCATAATTTATTGCATAGTTACTTGGGTGTAATTCTGTACTTAATTTTTATTCATTTACTGCTACTATAGCATTCAAATTAGGATCTTATTTATTGCCTAGATTGTCTTGTGACATTATGAGTGGTGTCATATGTTTGTAACCCACTTTTTGTGGTTTACATTTTCTTCTTGTGTGTTTACTTGCATCTCACCTTACACAATGTCTCGCTTAGCTTACATTTTATACATGCATATTTGTCTTTTATTGTACTAACACTTGTTTTATTAGCCTCTTGTTTGCATGTTCCTTGGTTTCTACCAAACACATTCCCACCCCCTTATAGGGCACAATTTCAGCATAGCAATAAGTCCTCCTTTAGGCCGCATACTCCTTCAGTGACATCACATGCACCCTAAATGAGGGGGGCATGATTTGGGAAAATCATTCACCACATATAATGTCATACAAAACACAAGACTAAATACGAAACAAACTTGTTAGTTTCAGATAGGGATCAAAATCAAACTTGGGTCCTTAGCACAATGACCTTTCTTGGGTGCCAGAAATCAAGGGAAAATTACATAACAATTGGTAGTTCAACACAGTCTACAAGAATCCACATAGTGGATTTTATAGGGCATACAATCCTTAGCAATGTGTGTATACACAACATACGTATTGGGTTATATATTATGGGAAGCGGTTAAAGGTTGGAGGATGACACCAGATAATTCTCCCTACACTTCTTCCATTTCATTGGCGTGAGATCACTTGAAAACTTGTGCATCAACATCATCTACATGATCCTTTTCTACACTCTTTCCTCATCACGGATCAGGTGCACATGTTCCTTTTTCACACTTTCAATGTTTTTACATACTTTCTTTACACACTTTTTACATATTTTGATCATATACATGCATATTTGACTACTTGTTTGACTTCTCTTTTGTAGGTCCATTCGTATGGGAAGCGAGTAGTAAACATTAACAACAACAACATCACACACATCAACATTGACATCGAAATCAACAACAGGCACATCGTGACATCTACACATGCATTTCCATGCTAGGTTCATTTTCATCACCGTTTGCACTTTCTCCTCCTTAGTATCCATGCTTCACATTTTTATCATTCCATGCCTTCTCTAGTCCCTCGACATACTTTTCATCATCAATCTACATGGTTATTAGTTACACATCTCTATATACTTTATGTTAGCGAGAGTTCCACTCATCAACATAAAAATGTAGATAAAAATCACACACAAGAGCAACCTAGGGCACAATTCTGCATACACACAGAACTACATTGGGTCTAAGATGTAGTGTAGTGCTCAATCATAGGTTCACCATTATGATAGTTGAGGAAAGTATGACCCTTCATTTTTAATATTTATTTTTTAGGATTTGATGTCTATTTGAGGGTTTTACATGTTTCTTTTTTATTGCATGTTTTCATCAACTTTGGCGATCTTGGCACGACCTCGAGTGACCAAAGGATACTAAAGGTGAACACCTTGTGACACCTCGAAGGAGGTTTTTTTAGAATTTTTATTCACTTAGGCACCTATAAATAGGTTTAGGGTTCCCATGGCCCCCCGTCTGTCAGTCTTCGGGAGCCCTAGTCCATCCTATCTCTCTAGATATACATTTTCTAGGGCTTATATGTGATGTTTCTTCCTTTATGTTCATCTGGTTAGAATTGTGATCTAGTCTCGCATTTTTCTCGTGAATCAACTAAGTAGTTTTAGCTCTTCTTTGCACTTAGGGTTTTATAATTTATTGCTTAGTTGCTTGGGTGTAATTCTTGTACTTAATTTTTCTTCATTTACTGCTACAATAGCATTCATATTAGGCTCTTATTTACATTTTAGCTTAATCGGTATGGTATAGACGTAGAGTTACCCATTACAATGGAATTTCCTACCTTACAGGTTGAATAAAACAATAGAGAATGGCCACTTCAAGGATTCCTTTGAGAAAATAATAATGTATTTGTAGAATTTTGAATAAGAACAAATCCTTGTGGTGGATTGAGTCTTAACTTATCAACACAAAGTCAAAGAAAATTTTGATAAGAAATGTAAGTCTCATGAGTTTCAAATTAGAGATCTAGTCTTGCTTTACGACAAGCAAAGAGAGCCTCATGGAAGCCATGGTAAGTTTGATTCTCTCTAGTTAGGTCCTTTCAAGAGCCGATGATTTTTTTGTGAAAACACATATTAGCTTTCTTATATGGATGGGACTTCCCTCTCATTACCATATAATGTGAAGTATCTCAAATTTTAAAAGTGTAGAGTGGGTGCCCTTCCTGTGTACATTAGTTTTGTTTATTTGTCTTGTTTTGGTTTTCTCTCTTGTTGTCCTCTATGTGTTTTGTCTTTCTCTTTTATGGTTATCTTTTGTATTCATGTTTCAATCTTTGACCAATGGATATAGCACTTTTCTTTTAACCGAAATTATAGGATTCTCCATGAAATGTTTTTTTCAAAAAAATTTAGATAAATCTAATTCATGTTCCTTGACAAAGCAAACTATTATCACATATTAGTGAAAATTTTGAAACTTTTGAGTCTTGGGAAAATATTCATGTTTTGTGCATTATTCCCCTCTTGCTAATCCCCTCTTGTCAAGGATTTTTTTGAAAAAATGTCATAAAATCATGTAAATAAAACACTTAAGGAATAAGTGTGTTGTCATGAAAATGTGCAACAGAAAATTTACAATTTTCTAGTATGACAACGATACCCCTATGTCAAAATTTTCAAGTTTTACCTTTCCAAGACACCCCAAGTTCACCCATCCTCAACACCATGTAGACACAAAATTTAGGTCATACTCCCTTGTTCCCTTTTAATTAACCAATGTAACTTATTTACCTAACCATGACCCTTGCCTCACATTCATATTAATTTAACCCGCATGATTAATTTAATTACTTTGATTAAATTAATTTAATCCTCCACATCCACCACATCAAGAAACCTCACCCTGGACCCATTCTAAGGGCATTTAACTCACTGTGACCAAGTCATCACTCTCATCACTGAGTCATCACTCCCAGTGTCGAGTCACCACTTGAACTAACTAACTAAGACTTCTTCCTAAACCTAATTGGACTTATTATAAGATCTTCCTACCTTTTCTAATGAGAACTCCACTCTCCTAAGTGGATTCAACTTGGAAAGCATTCCAAATCTGGGAAGATCTACCTATTTTTGGTACAAAGGAATATTTCATCCTAACTGACACCGGTTTATCCTCGAATGGTGCTTTGGTTACCTAACTGCAATTGGTTCCTTTATATTCAATTTTACAACTCTTCACCCGGGTTGGTCATTTAATTATTGGAATTCTATTACAATCAAGCTCAAACCTTCAAGGCTTCCCACATCCAAACAATGAACACACACAACCACAATGCAAGAAAAGTAGCTGGTTCTCCTTCTAGAGCATTGAGTATTCATGGGAGCACACAGTTGCACCAGCCGCTTAGTGACATTGTACCCAGTCATCTCTTCACCAATGAACCATCAACCATTTCCATTCACAGGATCTACAAAACACCAAATAAGTACAGTGATTTCATTGTCTGTACTTATTCCATTATAGATCTCTAGCTTCTTTCAATGTTTTCTTTCCTTTTGTTACTCGTATATCACCCTCATCCCGTTAACCCACTATTTAACTATCCCGAAACTTTTCAACTCTCCTAACCTCTTTATCAACATCCTTGAGTCTTCTCGGTGATATTATGAAATTAACTACACCACCCTCACTCTCTGTGAAATCACAGAGAGACCAAAAACCCATTTTTAATAGTTTATCACCTATTTCCCTAGTGATGTTAGTTACACGATCACCATCGGTTTATTCCCTATACCAAAGATTGGCCATCGACCGATATCGGTCTTTGTGTTATTTTACATTCTTAAACCAGCAAGCTTACCCTTCACCCAAAACCTACCCAGACCTCAACCAATCGACTCCGGACCCTTACCGGACATGTGATAGACTTTCCGACCTAAAAACCTTGGTGCTAATTAGATTTAGTGTTACATTTCATATTTAGCATTGAATCAAGTGTATTGTGTGTGTGAGAAGCCTAAATCATTACTTTACAATAGGACCTATTTATTCCTGTTTTGTATTCACATTAAAATGTTATTAAATAGTGGATTGGCATCCTCTCTAGGAAGTATCATGCTTCCTAGATCTAGCATACGCTAGGCAGTCCATTGTCATATGCTATTTAATACTATTTTATGGTCTTAATTTGCATTTATAAGTATTCCTTCCCAGCATAAAAAGGAGTTCTCTACGATCAACTTAGATAACGTGAACAACGCACACATTATACCTTCTACCTTCATTTTACATGAATTCCTCCTAACCTTTACCTTATATGTTTTACTCATACGTACACAACTTATTGGTGAAATAATTTAGCACGCTCGTTGTGACCCCATTTGGGTTATTTTGCATTGTTCATTCTTAGGGAATCATTATGTGCCTATCTCCTTTTAAAAGAGTTCACATTAAACTTTAGCCCTTAGAACATTCTTCCTCTTCTACTTGCCTCAATGAAACTCATATTTTGGACTAAAAAGAACACTTCTTTTTATTCTGTATTACATTAGTGAAAGACATACTCTTTCCTATTCATCATTGCTCTCATCATTTTTTTTTGTGGATTTGGATTATGTCTACTACATTTTAGCTCATTTAAAATGTGGGCAACCTATATGCCGGACTTCATGACCAGCTGATGGTTGAAAAATTTAATTGTAGTTCACTTTGTGCAAACACATCCCAAACCAAACCACTTGAATAAACAATACATTGCTTAAACATCTTCTTTCTCGGTATTTACCGTTAATGAATAATACTCGGATTAGCAGCGGAGCCAGCTGGTGTTCTAGCCAATCATCATATAATAGTTGTACCACACGTACCAAAAGTTATATTGGGTCCCTTTATCCACAACATACCTGAAACCAACCATAACATGGTTATAGGGCACCTTTGGTAACCAAAAAATCCATTGTCTAAAGAGGGATTCGCGAGAACCGATGTCGAAAAGTGATGCACCACAACGAAGTTGCACTCCGATGGTAACGTCAAGCCAACACAATACGCAAGATTCAAAACAATGGAAAGAAGATTGCAAGTAAGAAGAATGGGTCTGCTCATGCTCATAGATCGAAAAATAGGAAGTACAAATAGGGGTGTTGTGTAACCCCCATGCCTAAACATGGAAAGAACTCAATGATGCCACTGACGCATATGACATTGACTGATGCATATGACGCCACTAGAAGAGGAGTTACAATTCCAAATAAGGAATGTAACTCCTATGATGCATTGACACAAATGACAATGTCAGATTCTATGTGAGAATCGACACTTGTCATTGACTTCCTAAGACCTATGACTCTCGCAAGGTGAGATGACTCACCTAGGTGGTGTTGGTGTGTGTGACTGACAATCACACACACCAACACCCCCCCTTCATCGAAGCCGAGGAAGAGGTCAAGGTAAGCTAGAATAGAAAAAGAAGACTCCCCTAGACAACTAAGAAAGATGTGTCAATGGGCCCCGACAACTAAAGGCCTGATAAGGTGCCCATGTACAAACAACATCTTTCTGGAAAGAAGAAGAGGAGAAGAAGGAGGACTATATAGCTTGAAGAAGATGGGTGGTCGTAGTAGACCTCACCCCAAGAAGAGACCACAAGTGAAGAAACTTCACCTCAGTGAAGGGCTTGGTGAAAATGTCTGCAACCTGATCAGCTGTCTGAACATATTGTATGTCGATGATGAGATCCTCTACCTCTGGACTGAAGAAGAGCCATCTGCACCATACTGTGTGTCTGCCCTTAGGAAGGACATAAAAGATGTGTTGGAAATCTACCCACTCCATGAAGGAAACTAAAGGCAGCAACATGAAGAACTCTAAGTCTGGTCCACGAAAGTGTGACATAGGTCTAGCAAGTGAGTGCAAAGGAGCCGAGGGTATTGTCACAAGTGCAGAACTGTCAGAGTATGAAGGGTGAACACTTGTAGAAAGGATGTCCAACTGATGTGAAAGTAACAAAACATCCCCCACAACAGAAAAGGGATCCACGAGCAAGGGTGGATCAATGAAGGTCTCCGAGAAAAGTGGAAGTGGCAAGAGTCCTAGAAGGGGCACTCCCAACAACAGAGATGATGAACTCCTCTGAAACACCTGTAGATGGATGAGGGACCTGTAGAGCATCACAAGTGGAATCTGTGAAAAGATGACTAAGGTCAGCGGATGCTCGTCCCAATGAGGGGGCTCAACAAACAGAAGAGCGATGTCAGATAGGTATGAGTCATCCAATGAAGGTAGAGGAGTGAAATGGGCCTCACACACTGGAAGTGGAAAGGAGGCGGGTGTGATGACTGTATGAGACTGAGAAGGGGACTGCTCGATATCTGATGAGATGTGGGAAGTGTCAACACTCTCTGGAATAGTGAGAGAAAGAGGAGAAGAGTCCTCTGTAGTACTCTCGACATCGAAGTAGAACCAAAGCAAACTGTGTCGTGTCATGAAACTGTCATCACACAAAAAAATAGAGGAGACAACTGAATCAGCTACAACAACAATTGCGCAGTATGTGAAGGGTCTCCATAGAGGGACTGAAGAATGCTCCAGACATGGTGGGGTGGATCTGAGTCTTCCACGTGAACCCATTGAGATGTAGAGACATGCATCATCATGTGACCAAAAACATGGTCGCAATTGTTGAGAAAATCATTAAGATGACGATGATCAGTGGGTGCAGGAACAGGCCCAACCAAGAAGTGAGAAAGACCCTTGTAGGCGAAGTAATGTTCCATAGAAGCACGCCAAGCTGAATAGTTCTCTCTCCCAGTAAGAATTGGTGGAGGCTGTAAGGTGATCCTACGACGCTCAAATCTAGAAAGAGCACCCTCCATGATGCGGAATCAAAAAGTGCAAGATGCACAAATGCAAGACGTCGGACTCGGCCGATAATGCGTCTGCATGTAATACAACACCCAGGACAATAACAACCCCCGAACAAAATTACACCCCCCCGAGTTTGGCACTTTATAATTCAGTGCGTTGATTACAACCAGATGTGACTGTGTTCCGAGAACCAGTTTGTCACTCACCTTGCAATTAGTGTAATAACGCGCAATGGTGGAGACAACAATCAAGGTTCGTAGGGCGCAACAGATCGACACTGCAAGCAAGCACAAAAAGAGAGAAGCAAGAGGGGGAAGAAAGAGCTTTGTGAGAAACAACATCTCATGTCACACAAAAGAATCCCTTTGTTGTAAGACTGTGGCGGACGCGCTCACAAGTCCACAAAAAGGAATAGAACAAAGCTCAAGAAAAATGAGCTGAATTAAGCAATGCAAAGACACCCCCCAGAATGCGGCACTTTATAAAATTAGTGCATTTACAAAAATAATGATCCCATCATCTAGAGTGCGAAAAAACATGCAACTTTGACTAAAGGAGTGCTCAAAACTGAGCAACGAGTCAAAATTTATAGCAAAAACCAATTCCCGCAACTGATGAGAAAAAGCCAATAAGCCTGCAAACGGATTAAAAAGTGCCCTAAACGCATGCAAGAGGTGTCGTATGTATGCCCGTTGGAAATGGCATGAAATTTGAGATAGGGTTTGTTTGTATTGCGAGGGGGGATTAGCCACCTGCCAATCCCGGACCTCACCCTTCGTCTTCGGCACTCGATGGAAGGTTAATAAAACAAGCCAAAAAACTTACAATGCCAATAAAATGTAATGTTTTTTTACCTTATACCTTTTAAAAGTAATGAAACAACATGTTTTTTAGAAGAGTGATAAGATAAAAAGAATGCAAACACGTTTTTAAAGAAAAGTGAATAAAAAACGTATTTTTAGAGAGATATTACCTGGCAGCGGACAAGAAGGCCACGTGGGGATGAAAGGCAGGTAAAAATAGATAATGTAGTGACTGTCCACTGTCAGTAAATGCCAGAACAGTCCAAAAAATGCCTCAACAGTCCAAAACGCCAGAACAACATGCAAAAAACACAGGAAAGGAGAAAAAATGCCTTAGGATAGTTAAAAAAACACCTGGAACAGTTGAAAATGCAGCCAGGTGATAGAAAAATGCCTGGAACAGGTTTAAACACCTGGAACAAAGGAGAAAACGCAGCCAGGGGAGAAAAATGCCCTGGAAGGGAGAAAACAGTCAGAAAGGCCCAAAAAATGTCTGGAACAGTTGAAAATGCTCAGAACAGAGGAAAAACGTGAGTAGCTTTGCAAAAAATCGTGAGAGACAAGGCAAAAACGTGAGAGGTTTTGCAAAAAACGTGAGAGGTTTGCAAAAACATTTTGAGACAGCAAGGAACCACAGCGATGAGGAAGAAGCTCGGAATAGTCTGAGTATACACCGGTGAAGAAAAAACAATGATCCCAACCAGTAATCACAGGTCCACGCCAAAAAATGAGCTCTTCTTTTACCCTGCAGCTGAATCTGAACACAACCAGCAAGAAATAACCCAGAAACAACAGCCACAAAGATCTAGAAATATCCAAATATGAACTCAGCTGATAAGCAAACCAACCAAATACCTTAACTTGCAACTGTTAAAACCTCAATACGAGGTGAGCAATAATTCCAAAATGATAATCGAAAAAAACTTGCACACGAGGAAATGAGAAGAAACCAGAAGTAATAAACAACTGAGAAACGAAGAGTGCACGTTTACCGAAACCAGCTCTGATACCATGAAAGAGGGATTCGCGAGAACCGATGTTGAAAAGCGATGCACCACAATGAAGTTGCACTCCGATGGTAACGTCAAGCCAACACAATACGCAAGATTCGAAACAATGGAAAGAAGATTGCAAGTAAGAAGAATGGGTCTGCTCATGCTCATAGATTGAAAAATAGGAAGTACAAATAGGGGTCTTGTAACCCCCATGCCTAAACATGGAAAGAACTCAATGACGCCACTAACACATATGACGTTGACTGACACATATGACGCCACTAGAAGAGGAGTTATAATTCCAAATAAGGAATGTAACTCCTATGATGCATTGATGCAAATGACAATGTCAGATTCTATGACAGAATCTGACACTTGTCATTTGACTTCCTAAGACCTATGACTCTTGCGGGCGAGATGACTCACCTAGGTGATGTGGACGATGACTGGATAGTCACACACACCAACATGTACTTACAGATAATCCTAAATGGTATAAGCCACAACATAAAATATACAACATAGGATTTCGTGTTTGTTATATTTTTCTTGATTTTTATTTTGAGGTGTGAGTTTGTCTTCCTCCATTTTATCTCCTTACATACTCCACAATCATAGTTGGTGTATTTTGATTGTTTTTGAGTGTGTTAGGATCTATCATTGCCATACTTAGTCTCTGGGTTGGTCCTTTTATTTGATCTAAATCACCAAAATTCACTTTTTCTATCTCTTCACAGATTTCACAAGAACCAATATCGATCCAAAGTGACCGCCATCGGTTATATCATCCTACCATTGTCGATTGATGATCGCTATTGGTTTTGTGATTTTTGGTCATTTCTACCAAAATAACATTCAATCTTCATTTTTGTTCTTTCTGTGACTTTTTCTGTCACCTTATCATCATTTATGTTTTTTTTTATCACCTACAAAGTCTAGATCCATCTCATCCATACCTTTTCATCCCCAAATTTTAATATGTTAATTCATTCACACGATTGGCGGTATTGGTCCAGTGACCAACATCAATTCATTCATCATACTTCCATCGGTTTACTGACCATTATCGGTTCCTTTCTATTTTGGTCACTTAACTAAAAATTATTCAAATCACTTCCATCACTTGTTATGACTTCATCTGTCACTCCACTACATTTTTGGGTCTTTGATATCACCTTTAGAACCCAATTTCACCTGATATTCACCGTTTATCATCAAGTTTTCAAATATTTCAATTTTCAACAATAACCGACATTGGCTCATTGACCGACATTAGTTTCCATCATGTCTTGACATCAATTAGCTAACCAAAATCAGTCTTTGTGTTTTGGTTTTTCAATCAAAACAACAACCAATTTCCACCTTCTAGATCCATTATGTTCCATCTTTTTGTGTTTTTGTATCATCAAAACATATTAGTTTACCAGTTCTACTGTCAGTCACATGGTTTTGACTCGTAGACAAGCCAACGCTCTCGTGTTTCATGCTAGCCACTAGCCGCTCCCACCTAGCCCATCACCACCTTCCATCTCATCACCTATGGACCCTAACCAGCCTATTACCATCAATACCGGTGATAAGGAGTTCACAAGAATCCTTGATCAAAACCCACATCCTTACAACATTACCTAGCTCACTCATCCACCCGAGATTCCTCATGGAACCTTATCTATGGCATGCATGTATCTATTCCCCCTACTCTAGCACCCACCTTTGCATCGGCTATTACTCTTGGTACATCATTACCCACTCTTCCCTCATTACATGTGGTTTCTCATCTTGACCCCACATTATCAGTATCTATTGCACCTACGACAACTAATGTGCCCTCTACGTTTGTCTCCCCTACGACATCTACCATACCATCATCCACTTCCCAAGTACTTTTATGTCTCAACCACGTCCGGTGTTGGTAGCCCACATGCCCTTCTAAAACCTTGTTCTCTCTATCCCGCAAAGTATCTTCCACTGATTTCCATGAGAGTCTTTACGTCCACCCCACCTACTTACACCTATCATCAACAACCACCTATGTCATCTACCACTTATCTTGGGAATTTTCCTGTGACATTCATCCCGTCTTATATTCCCTCATCACGACCTTCATACTTGACACCGCCACATATTAGAGTGTCGTCCACATCATACCCATCTTACCTCCCCCCTTATACCATAGGGGGTGCTCCATCATCACAACCTACAAATGAAATCATCAATATGATGATGGATAAGATCTGCAAGCATTATAAGCATATGTTTTGGTTCGCACATTTCTTTAACATACAATGAGATTTGTAATGAGCCTATTCACTTTTTTGTTTTGATTCATCCATACCCTACGCATTGGAAAATAGCATTTTTGGTCTTTTAAACACGTGTGTTACCTCATCACTCATGATGACACTTTTCTCTTATGAACATTCCCAATGTCCTTGACAAGGCCCACTTTAGATTGGTATAGTGCTCTACCAAGGCACTCCATATTTTCATTTAATCAGGTAACTCAGGATTTTCTAGACCACTTTTCTATCAACATTGTCAAGAAGTTCACAATGAATGACTTGTACCACGACACACCAAGATGAGGAAAAATCTATCGTTGACTTTGTCGGTCGTTGGTGTTGCACTGATTAACCAACTCACATTTCAACTACCTCAAACTGAGTTAATATAGTTGTTCACCCGAGCTTGTGCTAGACACATCTTTCCAAATCTCTAAGTCCAAAATTTTTGCACATTCGATGAGGCATTCACCATGGCCTAAAAACTTGAAATTTGTGCTATTAAGGAGAAGAAGTTACAATTGCGTAACAAAAATTCTCCTTTCAAAACTAATGATTCTTCTTCTTCATCTAACGCACAAAATAATTATTCTAAATCAAAAGGATCGATACCATGTTACAATTTTCCGTTACACCAAAAGCTCAAACTCGGTGGTGGAAATGGATCTCATCATGTTAAATAGTTGCTATGCCAACACACCCTCACACGATGGGGTCGGATGCAACCATGTGATCTCTGGGCCCATTAAATATTCACCCAATTAGGCCTAATGACATTAGGAGGCAACGACACCAGGACTTCTCGGGAGGTCACCCATCCCAATACTACTCTAGGTCGGGCGTGCTTAACTGTTTGAATTTGATACCATGAAAGGAATGATAAGAAGATTGTTCCAAGCTATGATCCTAGATGATAATAGCACACCACTATTTATATTTGAAAAATAGAAGAGCTAAAATACCATATATGGAAATCCATCAAAATCCATAGCGCTCAATACATTACAATACAATGACTTGAATTACTCAATAAGAAAGGTGTACATATAGGAGGGAAGTGCAACTACTACCTAAATCAGTGGTGAAGAACTCCCACTAACTGATACCGGTAGTTAAGTTAACTCCAAAAGACTAGTAAGCTAACTCCACACAACTAGTACACCTAAGCAAGCTAACCCAAGAAGTGTAGGGCTAACAAAAGTGTAATAATTATCCTAATAAATAAATAAAAGGATAAATAATAACATACAAGAACATACTCCTCGAGTTTTGGAAAAGAATTTAAACTTTGGATCCATAACTCTTCCACCCGTCAAACCACATACTTGGTTTTGACCCTTCCCATCTTGTGCCTACATGGTACAAGGAGAAAGATTATTGCAATTATCATTGTGTTAGAGGTCATAGTGATAGTAGTTGCGTAACTTTCAAAAACATTGTCTAGGATATGTTAGATAATGGAGATCTCATCTTGGATAACCTCAATGCACTGGCTAACCAAAACCTTCACATATTCAAGAAACCATTTCCAAATCATACCCCATAATATAACCAAGACACTAAAACCTCAAACAATGATAACAACGTTTGTGAGGTTCATGCCATTTTTGATATCATACCGACCCCTTCCACTTAGTTTTCTTCCATCTCAACTATTAAAGAAATTATTGCACGAGCTTCTTCATCTATAGAAGGACTTATTTTTTCCACTCCTCTACCCACAGAGGATTCCGCCTTATCCTCTCCTCTACCCACAGAGGATTCAATCTCATCTACAGATGCATATACCCCACTCACCTCCCTACCTGTTGAGCAACCCGCATTACTCAATCTTCTACCCATGGAAAAATGTAACTTACCTTTCGCTTCACCAAAGGATGGGCCTATACAATCAAACTTTCCTCATCCTTTTCCCACATAGGACACTCTCATGGCATCTCTTCTTGTCGGTGAAAATTCCCCACTAGATTTTAAATACCCCGTTGATATGTTATCGTCTCTTTTACACACAAAGTTTGAAGCACACATTTTTCATGTCTCAAAACAATTCTTTATAGGGATAACTACCAAATCAAAATCATCCCCTCCATTTCGGTGTCATTCTCATGTTTGGCCAACCGCTTGGATTATGTTGACAATTCTATGCTTTAAAGATGCCTTCGACTCCCCATCTCAACTCAAATGCAAATTTTTTCTCTGACACTTCCATGATCTATCCAAAAGTGTTTAAGACAACCAAACGAACCATGCCTATTGTAGTCACCTCTTCTTCATCACCCTCACCCACTAAGTCACATTACTATCCACCAAAATTTTTCCTATGCCTAAACCCCTACCTACACCTATACCTTCCCTTGTGCCCAAATCCATTACCACATTGGGAGTTATACCAACATCAAGTCTAGTCCATCCTCCTATCGAACTATATTTATCCACTCCCTTGCAAGTCGTTGTTAAAAATATTCCCCCACCTAAGAGGAAGACCCAACCTCTTAGGCCGCATACAATGGCTTCACCCACAACCCCTCTGTCACCTTCACCACTTCCATCTATCCTAGGTCCACACCCATCAACCTTAGTCAAACAAATTCCTACCCAAGGTAAACAAAAAACACAACATCTCACCTCTTCATCACAATATTCTATTCCACCCAAATTACCTAGACAACCTACGCCGATGTCATTACATACATCCTTTCTACCTCCCATACCCACACCACTTCCTATATCCTCAACATTACCCATATCATTCCCTTATCTTCAACCAATCCTTTCTACATTTCCTCCTACCAAAGTCTTCACTGCACCTCCATTATCACCTTGGTTAACTTGTCCCCTTCCATCATCTTCCTTCCCTTCTACATCACACACTCCTCCTACACATTTATGCAAGAAGGTGTATCCAAAATCCAAAACTGTACTATCTACCAAACATATAGTCAACCTTACCCAACCTCCAATTTCACCTCCAATAACACCTCTTCCACAGAGGTCACCCAAACCTCCATCTAAACCCACTCTCACTTCACACTATGATCCCTTGGCAGGATCTTATGCTAACATCCTTCTAACATTTTAGAAACCCCGACATCACATTGCCACCTCTTAAGCCTTACAACCCACTCAAACCTAAACCAGAGGGGTTTGATGATACTAAGATTTGTGCCTACCATCATGTGCCAAGACATGATGTTGAAAACTATAAGGCTCTTAGGAATATTCTTCTTTGAATGTGTTCTCTTGAAGTTCTCTTTGAAGAAGATGATATTTTGGATGAAGCTCCCATTCCACCTTTTCCTATCACTACACAACCTTGCCCCATACCTATTAAGTGACCTCCATCTCCACCTCCATAGCCCTTTTACCCTCCTCCAACATTTGAGATCAACATGGTCCACATTAGAGAACTAGCCAAAACTCCTCCAAAATGCCAATGTGCCCTACTTCTTTCATAAGACTCTTTTCTTTCACCACTTTTTAGCCCATCCTACTGTTACACCTTTCACGACACACATTCTTCATCTCCCTATTTTTATCAGATTAACATGATTCAAGTTGCCACCTGTGCACAAAAGGAAAAAGAAAAAGAGAAGAAAGACAAATTATCTCTACACCTTTACCTAACTTTTTGTTTGCACCTACGCCCAAAATCACCATCAAGGTGGACTAGTATACCCCATTTCGATGGATTTTATCACCACACCATTCTTAAACAACTTCACCAATCACCCCTGAAAATGTCTCTATATGACCTTATCCAAACCTCTGATTCTCATCGTCAGGCCCTCATTGAGGTCCTACAATCCATTAAGGTTCCACCTAATGACCCTACACATGTTGCCTCCATTATCACTCCTCATCACGTTTCCTCTCTCACCACTTCACACCCTTCCTTTTCTCCCACTAGAACTCATCGAGTAACCCCTCTCAATTTCTCTCGACAACAAAATTGTACCTCTCCAATTAGATGATTTTGACCCTTCCCTGTTCATATCCATTTATATTGAGAATACATGTGTCGACGTGTTATGATCGATGGGGGTGCTAGTATCAACATCATCTCCTCCCATGCATATTAAAAATGTGCATCCCTTCCAATTACATGCACAATAACCCATTTATGCTGAATTCATTTAACAATGCCATAACTTCCACCCTAGGCACTATCATTCTCCACATCTACGTGGGCCCCGCTTCTATTCCTGAATTTTTATATGTATTGGAGGGAATCCCAATATAATATTCTACATAGCTGACCCCGGATTCACATCATGGGTTGTGTTCCTTAACTTTACATCAATTCTTAAAATTTGAACATGAAGGACATAACTACTCCATTCCGACATATCCTTCACCCTTCAAAACCTATAACATTATCTACCGACCTAATGATGTCCTTATCCACATTAAGGAATCTATCACCACTACCGCATCTTCTTCAGGTGATATCCCATCTACCAACACTTCCGCTTCTTCTTCATCTACTACCTCATCCATCATTTCTTTCGCAACATCTTCCAAAACCAACTCCTCTATACCTATTGCTACCACAAGTGGCCCATCTACCAACCCATCTCCTTCGCTAAAACCATATGTTTCTTCACTTCATCCTGCCAATGATTCTTCCATTATTGCTACCAAAATTCAAGCTTCTGATCCCTTAGTAGGTGTTTTTCAATTCCTCACTTTGGGGGACTATCATCTCTATGATTTCAACACCTTCCTTACCCCGCAAAAGTACAGAATCCTCCATCAACACCCACATTACAATCATCGGGTAGGTGAGATATTTCCATATGGTCTGCCTCATATTTGCACTAATTTGATGTATGGGGGACTTAATACTTCTTCACACACTCTAGAACCGCCTACCCAAACCCGTCCATTCTCATCTCGATTTCTAGTACCTCACCAACGTTGTTTTTCCCACACATTCCTCCATCAATGTGTATGGAAAGCCTTTAACTTTGGTCTCTATGAACATGACCGTTACACGGTCATTCCTTGCACCACCCGAAACACAAAGACTGCCGCGATCTTGGATTTTATGAGGATCTTGCCTCTAATAAAGCTTGTATCGATCTTGTAGAGGAATATAAACCTTCTCCACCTCCTTTAAAAACTTCACCACCTTCACCTACGAAGTTTATGGATCCTTAATCCACTCCTACTAAATTTTTATTTTATGAACACCATTTTCTTGGGACCTTTGACCTATCACCGCGAGGGCGAGGCTCCCTCTTCTCTTCCTTCTTGTACCTTGACATGATCAAGGATGACATTCCTTCTATCAACATCGCTCAATGTCGGGATGATGATTCCATTCTCACCTATTTAGGTGCAGAGGATTGTTATATTCATTGGTTGTTACCTTCTAAGATGCAAACCATATTGAATGAATCAAATATCAAAATTAACATTCACACTCGGGATGACCCATACATCTTAAAGACAGGACAATATTTAGATGTTGCTAAATAGGAATCTTTCACCACTTTCCTCCGAGATCGGTCTTAGACCAATATTCCCAGTATTGACCCAAATATAGTGGTCCACAATATCATAATTATTCCCGATGCCAAACCCATGAAACAAAAGCCGTGAAAATGCATCCTCGCATTACCCTTCTTGTGAAAGAAGAACTCTAGCGCCTCCTTTCTGTTTCCTTTATTCTACCCATTGATTATCCCCAATGGATCTCTAACATCATTCTTATCACTAAAGTGACAGGGGGACTCCGCATTTGCACAAATTTTTGTGACCTTAACCTAGATTTCCCTAAGGATGATTTTCCTTGACCTAGTATTGAACAATTAGTTGATCTCACCACCGGCCATGAGATGCTATCACTCATGGATGGTTTCTTAGGTTATAACCAAATATTACTCGCACTAGAAGATCAACACAAAACTTCCTTCATCACCCCTTAGGGGACCTTCTGCTATCGTGTTATGCCTTTTGGCTTTAAAAACATTGGTGCTACATACCAATGGTGCTATGACCTATATATTTCATGACATCATGCATAGCATATTGGAAGATTATGTCGATGATCTTCTTGCCAAATCCAAACATCAGGAAAAACACCTTGCAATCCTTAAGATTATCTTTGATTGCCTCATCTAATACTACATTCACCTTTAACCAAAGAAGCATGTCTTCATTGTTCTCTCGAGCAAGCTCCTTGGTTTCATCGCATCTTTGCATGTCATTGAATTTGATCCCACTAAAATCAAGGCTATTCTTGATATGCCTCCACTTACTAACCTTCGTCAACTTCGTATTTTGCAAGGCAAGTTGCAATCCATTCATCGCTTTATTTCCCAGTTTCCGATCGCTACCATCCATTTCATCATCTTCTCAAAAAGGATATATCTTTCAAATGGAATGATGAATTCCACAAAGCCTTCGATGCTTTTAAAAATACCTCCTTCGACCTCCCGTGCTCATTCCACCTAAAGATGACCAACCATTTTTCCTCTACATTTCTGCCATTGGCCATTCCAGGGTTTCATACTTGCTCATCATGATGAGAAACACAAGGAGCAAGTGGTTCATTACATAATCCATACCTTTTTGGAATACGAAACTAGATATACCCATGCTTAATTTTTTTTCCTAGCTCTAGTCTTCGTCACCACCAAACTTTTCCATTACCTACTCAATCACAAAACCTTCATCATCACCAACACTGACCCTTTGCATTATATGTATGCCAAACCTTATCAACACCAACGTGTCGCACATTGTCTCATGCTTCTTGCAGACCTAGATCTCAAATTCATCCATCAAAAGTTTTTCAAAGGACAAACGATTTCCAACCAACTTGTAAATGCATCTCTTTCTAGAATTCAATCTTCTAACTTCGATTTCCCTGATGAATCCATTTCTACCCTCTCGATGGACGATACCATTTACAAAATGACCCAATTATTTGAGGGTTACAAATGTCGGTGTGGGGTAGCACAGGGGTAATCCTCATTCCTCTTGATGGTGATCCTATGCCTTTATCTTTCAAAATAGATTTTAAACATACTAATAACATCACTTTGAATATGAAGCACTCATGTTAGGTATTAAAAATTCCATTGCCTTAGAGATGTTAAATCAATTAATATTTTTGGTGATTCTCAACTGGTCTATACCAAAGTTGAAATGAGATACTTCAAAAGTATAAACATCATGTTGACATGATTTTGACTACCTTTGATCATTATGAACTTCAAACCACCCCGTGTTTCGCTATTAAATTTTTGGACACCATGGCCTGTCTTGCTTCCCAAATACCTGCTTCACCTTTATACTCAAAAATATTTGTCACAATACAAAGGTTACAATAACCCTCTTATCTATTTCGAGACATTAACTTTATAGGAAAAATTGAAACTGACCTACATGACATTTTTTATAAGTAGTTTGTAGACTACCTTTCCCTTTCAATTCTACCTCTGGATATTACTCACAATGGACAACGAGCCTTCCTCAAAAGTGTCTCTCCCTGTGTCATCATGGGTGGTATTCTCTATAAATGTGGCTTTGACGATATACTCTTATGATGCCTTACAAGTTTTGAAATCCCATACACCATTAAGGAAATTCATGATGGGATTTGTGGAGGTCATTTCAGTGGCCTTGCCGTTGCTAAACACATCCTTCCCCTCAAATTATTACTAGCCAACCCTAAACCAAGACTATTGTGCTAATTTCAAACGTTGTGTGAAATTTCAATAACATGCTAATATTCATCACACCCATAGTAATGGCTTACAGGTCACATGAGACCTTTTTCCAATCTCTCAATGGGGTTTAAATCTCATTGAAGAGATTAGCCTTCATTCTTCCCAACGTCATCAATGGATTATTACCGCCATTGAATACTACACTAAATGGTTGGAATTTGTACCTCTCATTTCTACAAAAGATGAGAAAATATGTGAATTCATCAACCATCACATAATTTTTCACTTTGGTGTTCCTCACTGACTCATCACTGATAACAGAAAACAATTCAAAAATAAAACCCTATGCACACTTTGTGACATCTTTGGCATTCAACTAATTTTTTTCTTCACCTTACTATACTCAAACAACCGGACAAGTTGAATCGAGTAACAAAACCCTAAAAAAATTTATTATGAATGTGGTTGATGATACTAGTAAGGATTGGCACACACACATTGATTTCACCTTATGGGCTTATCGCACTAGTATTCACACCTCAACCACTACCACACCTTTTTATTTGGCCTACTGATGACAAAGGTTGTCTTGCCTCTTGAAGTCTAAATTCCATCACTTCGCATCTCACTCAAAGAAATGCTCAATGATGATGTTTTTATCCAAGACCATTTGGCCCAACTTGAGCTCCTAGATGAACGTCATTTAAATGCTCTCAATCACCTTAAAATCTATCAAAAAATTATCAAACATGCCTATGAAAAACATGTCCACGAATGAAGCTTCAAGGTTAGTGATCTTGTCCTAAAGGAAAATCAACATGTAACAAAAACAGAGAAAAGTAAACATGGAAAGTTTTCCCCTAATTGGTTTGGAACCTATATCATTACTCATGCCTATGTATCAGGTGCTTATCGTTTATCTTCCCTCGAAGGTAAACCCGAACTTGAACCCCTCAATTCCTTACATCTTTGACCATTCTATTGTTGAATCAAGTACTACACCATCTTTTGTTTATTACAAACTCGTCCCTTGAGCAACCATTCCTTTCATCTACCTCTTTTAAGGACCAATGACTAAACAAGAATTGTGTGATTATCCATTACCTTTTTAGCCTTATCTTAAATATGAGTACCATGACTCTACTCATGGCATGATTCTCATGGATAATTTTCATTCTTTTCAAGATGGAATCCCATGGTCGTTCATCACTTACAACCCCTCTTTCATAGTTAGGATATGTGTGTTATGGTTTTCCTTCATAAAGATGCCTATATACCTTTATAGTCTTATCCATGACCTAAAAGTCCAAAAAAATGAAAGTCAAAAGTAATACATGGGATATTAAAATTCAAATCCTTGAGCCAAAGTTCTTATAAATATATGACTCCCTCAAAAAGGACATCTCTCTTTATCTTACTATTATAAATAGACTGCTCCCTCGAAGGACAACTATAAAAAGATAGCTTTTGTGTACGTAGTCTATCAAAAAAGAAGACTATTTCTATAAAAATAAAAATAAAATATTCTGAAGCTTCCTGCGTTGATCAACTTCATGAAGACCTCAAGGAGTTATTTTATTCATCCCACATAGACTTACCACATCAATCAATCTATAAAAAGAAAAAGTAAAAAGAAAATACAAAAATCAAGAAAAATACAACTTTTTCATCATGGAATTGCCTATTTTGGTTTTGGGTATCTCACAGAAGAGGAATGTTGTCTCACAACAAGGTTATGCTAAACAGCCCATTTCACCTCACCTTCTTTTCTTTCTAATTTTATACCTACTCAAGGGACTTGCCACAAATATGACATTTCATGATCATGCAACTTCCTTCACCCTTAGAATAGTCAATCATGCACTGCATTTAGGGGTTTAAGTTCATAAGCCCATCCTCGGTATGCTCATTATGATACTTACCAACTCATAAGCATTTTTCCTCTTCTATTGTTTGCCTCTTTTGTACTTATTGATTTTTCTACATAAGACTAGATGTTCAACACCTACATTTTGGAATTTATTCTCCTTTCACCTACCTCACCATTCCTTATCTATGTTTCATCAACTCATTTTAAAACACTCAACCATGCCTAAACATCCTAGCCTTCAACCATGCCTATTCAACCTATACTTCACCATTCCTATTCAACCTAGACTCCATCATGCCTAAACGACATGACTCAACCATGCCTAACTGACCTAGTTTCCATACTAATGAACCAATGGAAATGAAACCAAGTACATCATTAACTATATAATGGGAGTGTCCATGTATCAATACATATATACACAGATATAAATAATTATCAGTATCTTAAAAACCTCTCATGTACAATCTCGCATCTTCGGCATGTAGGCCAAGATATATCAACAATCAAAATGGAGTATCATATATCATTTAGTATCAGCCCCATATGAGGCCCTCATCTCCACCCTCACCTATATCCTCCTCTCACCCTATCGCCTTTGCCCTTTCATCATCTCTCCACCCTCCGTGGGATCTCTGTCCACCTCCCATCTCTTCCTCATTGCCCTTATCTAGGCTCGACATATGAGAGTTGGTAACCTCACCCCCGACCACTGTCTCTGGGGATAATGACCCCTTGCATTACCTAAACTATGAGTCCAGACCTAATCCTATAATTGACTTTCTTTGCTGGATATGTGCTCGGTGTATGATGGAACATCAATATCAGACGTGGTCAACTTAATAATGAGCCTCGTTTAGGGAATCCCTGAACCTAGCTATGGACACTTTTTGGGGTTGTACCATTTCCCAGGCTCTAACATGTGAATCCTGCACTATCAATAATGGCCTCTATCCCTAAACTTATGGCTCCTTTCCTCCCACTTGTACCAAGGTACCATGTCCCGGTGTCGGTGCATGTAAAATGAGACCCTGTCTCGGTGCCTATCTTGGTGCCTGTGCTAGTACCTGTGTGGGAGCTTGCACCTATGCTTATGCTAATTGAACTTTTAAAGTAGTAACCTACCTTGTCAAGGTGGCCACCTGTTCCTGTGTTGTTGTCAACTATACACCTAGAGCAGTCACCTATCCCTATAGTGTGTCTCTTTGTACCATCACCATGGATAAATCTAGGTGACCTGGCCATGGTAGCACTACCTGTAATTGTGCTACCCACCACTTTGCCTATGTGCTACAAAGTGGTCCCTGCGTCATAAATTCTACTATTAACTGGAACCTCCTCCTACCCTATTGGGTTTTTAATATGGGGTCGAGACAATGGTCTCTCTACATCATCCCTACGGTACTAAGGGAATGGTGGCGACACATCCTACTGTAATCTAAACTGACATCATAATCTATCAACCAGAATCTACTCATGCTCACCATCACACCTTCCCTATATCCACCTCGGTAGTTATATCCCATGTAACTCTCATGCCATCTCTCTATATGTGGGAAAACTAACATAGGGTCTCCAAACTAAGTGTTGAGTTGTGGAGCTCAATTACTTCAGATTAGCATGCAGTATGAAACTTGTTGGAAAACATAGTAACCGACATCGGTTATGGAGGGACCGACATCGATCACCTATGACCGGCATTGGTCAGGCAAGGAGGAATCGACATCGGTTAGGGCTAACCAACGTCGGTTACCTGTGTGTGAGTGTTTTAATTAACTCACGGGAATTAGATCTATTTTTAGTATTAAAGCATATCTATTGATTGTAATTACATGGCTAAGTTCCCTAAGTTTGTATACACCTATATAAGCATGAAATATAGGGTTTAGAAGTAATAATTAAGAACTTGTAAAATTTGATGATTATTGTGAGAATAATTGTGAGAGAGAGAATTCTTGGAGAAGAAGCAAAAGTTTGAGTGAAAGAAAGTATTGTACATCTGAGAGGTGTGGAAGATTGTAGATCTTCAATGTATATCTTGTGAAATATTTGGATAATAGATTGGCTTGTTTCTTTGTGGACGTAGCCCACACTGGGTGAAACACGTTAAATATGGTGTTGATTTATATCTCTTGTTTTGTATATTTATTCTCGGTAGAATATCTCGATTTTATTTGCATATATGCTTAGATTTGATATATTATCTGTACAACAAGTGTGCTAACCCCAACAACCGGTATCGAGATTTGTTTGAGGGTTTTATTTGTTGACATAGTTACTCACATAGGGTTTTTTGATTGAGTGGGAGCTATAACAATGGCATAAGAAAATAAATACAAGGTAGAGAAGTTTGACGATCGAAATTATCAATTATGGAAGATACAGATTGAGGATTATCTGTATCAAAGAGATTTGTATTTATTGTTGGATGAGAATTCTAGACCTACTATTGGGCCCCTTAAATATTGGCTAAGTACAAAAGGGCACATAGGCATGCAAGGCCTAGTTGAAGAAAAGCGCACAAGGATAAGGCGCGTAGGGCAAGGCTTTAAGGAAACCTGTGGCACGCACGTGGACGAACCAAGGGTTTGAGACTTAGCCATATTGGGAGTTTTGGCAGAAAATGTGAAAAGCATGACCTGACTATGCATGAGAAGTGGATAAGGTGCCAGCCTAGTGACAGGTGGCCCAGGAAGGAGCATGCATGTGGTAGAAGCTTCTAGAAGCTCATCATGGTAAAAAGTGGGAAGCTCGGGCCTAAAGGAGCATGCTTGCATGGAGGACCACATTCAGACACTTGGCATCGATCTAAGGCCACTAGAGGATGAGTTAGTAGTCCAGAAGCCTATATATACAAGCACCTATAGAAGGAAGTAGATAGATAGAGAGAGAGGCGGAGCTTTGTAGAAATACTGCAAGAACTCTGTTAGTTTGGGTAATTGTGTTTAGGGAAGGATGTATCAAGGGTATGGGTTATAAATTTATTTTGAGAGCCTAGTCATATGAGTCTAGATATAATGCATGACTGTGGTCTGCTTCTTTGTAACATTTTGTAATGGCTCCATGAATGTAATGAGGTTACCAACTTACAATGAATATGAACATTGATGATTCTAATGCATACATTTTTCTCATAGTTCTTTCTCATTTATGTTTATGATTAAGTATGGATGCTTGTGCAACTTCTTTCTATTTTGGTATAAGTTATTCAATATGTTAAGCATTTTCTGTCTAGAATGACTACAAGGACCTAGAAGCCATCCTGAGCTCTATGGTGCTTGTATGTTTTACTTCCTTCCAATTCTCTTAAACCTAGATCATAGATGATGTTTCCCACTAAACTCACATAAAAGAGAGACTCGACACCCACGTGTGCCTCGGTGAGCGCCCAACACCCATTGGGTGATAGGCCAATGTACATGGGGTTCCTTTCTTTTGTGATAAGGGTAAAAATGACCACATCTTGGTTCCATTTCCGGACCTCTTTTCAAATTTGTATTGGGAAATGGCATACATCATGATCTGGGTAATGAGTAATTACAAAATGTTCAAATTTGGAAAGTGTTGAATCATGGTTCAAGAGCATGGAGGATGAATTTTCTCAGAGATTCAGCACTGGACCTGAGTTTGATGCATGTAGATGGGTAGAAGAGAACCTCTACCATGATTTATACGAAACATTTTTCTATTGTTTCCCAACGAAATGTATGAATGGCTCTCATTGTATGCATCTAGATCAAGCTGGTATTAGATATCACACGTGTGGACCTAAGAAGATTACCATAGGCTACAAAATGTAGATTTGATGTGGACTCATGTTGTGGATCATTGGTGGGAAGGTGTGTTGGCTAGCTACACTCAAGTACACTATTTCCACATATTCTTACCTAGAAGTTTCTAAGTGTTAATTTCTACGGGATCCCAGAGGATCATTTCTATGTGATATCCCTCTAGAAATGAAGATCCTAGTTATTAATTTGGGTTTAGAGGCATTTCCAATGGCCGGCTAAACCATTCTGAGCGCTGGGTGAGGGAGCTAGGGTGGAGGAAGATGGCAGATATTATGACGGAGAAGGAAAGAGAGGAGAGATGGCTCAAGTATAGTGAAGCACGTGAAAGGGAGATTACTAGATGATGCGAGGCTACAAGTGTGATGGATCTATAGAGGTAGATTGCAGACGAAGCGGTTGAGGTTCACGCAAAGGATGTGGAACCCGAGCATCTATCTTTACCCCATTTTGGCAAGTGTGTAACAGAGACCCCTTTGGCTTCTAAAGAGAGTTCATCACTAAAAGAAAGAAGAGTCATTGGCATGTATCTGAACCCACCCAGTGACCAAACCATGGCACTTGGTTTTCCAGAGCAAGGAAGGATTATCATTGACCTAGTTGGAACCAAATGGAAGTGACAGATTTGTGCCTAGGAGGTACAATTTTTTAGTTCCCACCTCTTTGGATACACATATCCCAGATTTGGAGGAGTCTTTGGAAAAGGAGAAATTATATAAGCCTTTGGTCTCACATTTGGAAGTGGCGCGGGTACAATAATGTAGCGGTAGTGGGGCATTATCACAGACCGTCGGTGCATAGTTTAGTGGAACCTTGGGGGCACTTGGCACAACTACTATAGGACCTAGTGGTTCGGTGGATCTGGTGGGTCAAGAGGGATAGGACCTGGTGGACCTAGTGGTTATGGTGGCTCAGGAGGCACAGGACTTGGTGGAGCAGGCGGATCTGGTGGTGGAGGGAACACCAAGGGAAACCAAGGCTCTAGCTCAGAAGGACAAGGGCCCCAGCCACCCCCTCGGGTCTTCTTTGATATGTTATTACACTTGCCAGATTACAGAGGTATTAAGGATGCTGTGGAGCATGTTCACAAGTGTGAGCTACTATGGCGTGTAAAGGGGATCATAACCTCAGAGCAAAAGGCTAGTCAATTTGTAACAACCTTGTAGGGGCACACGCATAGCTGGTATATGTTATATGACCCTCATCAAATCGTGGTGGATTATACTACTTTAAAGAAAACCTTCTTGGCAGAATTCCACATCCTTGAGTTTGAATAGAAGAGCATCAGTGCCCTAAAGGAGATTCAATAGGGAATGACAAAGAGTGTGTGGGAGTATGATGCATGTTTTAAAACTCTCTTATCTAAGCTATCTTATGATATTCACCCTTCACAGCATGTTCATTGGTTTTTTGGTTGATTGATCACACCTTTTAGAAGGGCCTTATCTCATAAAAATTTCATAGACCCGCACGAGGTGTTGGAAGTTGCTCTACATGCCAAGGCTATTGGTAGTGTTGATACTAGAGTTAGCCCATTCTTGGAGGCTCAAATTGTTGCTATGGCTAAGTAGCTAGAGAAATTGTCCGCAAACTCAACCCATGAGACTCGTAGTGGTTTATGGTGCATGAATTATGAAGTAGAGGGGCATGTCAAGGGTAGTTTTCCCCGGAGGGTAGTACATGCCATGATAGTAGACTATGAAATTTTCATGGGGACCATGATGCAAGTAGGTGCCCCTTGTTACAGCGTGCAATCCAAAAGAATGTGTCTTGCTACTGTAAGATTTTCACCTCTACAACCCATGATACTAAGGACTGTAGGCTCATTGATTAGATCCATGAGGCCATTGATCATGGGGTGCGCCAAACCAGCATTACCAGTAGTTCTAAAGGGGATGATTGCCGCTATGAGGAGCGCACAGATGGTGGCACGTGCGGAAGGGGATTTCACGAAAGATTCCATGGTCGTGGTGACTGCGGGGGAGGAAGGAGTGAGTTCCTGCGTGGAACCTATTTTAATTATGGGTCTATAGAACATTATAAATGAGAGTGCCCAGATCTACTACAATGCTCATGGTGCGGAAAGAAGCACAAGTATGAGGAATGCCCAGAGTTGTTTGAGCACATGAATCAACAACAATAGAAAGACAAGGGCACTGCAATGGTAAGCATTAAGAAGACATACACACAATGGATGTCGTGGGTACACATGATGTAGGCTTGGAACCTGTTTTAGTAACAACAAGAGTAGAGGTCGCGTGCGCAAAATAAATACCAAGGCAAAGGACCCTAGTTTCAAGAGAGGAAGTAGTTCATGGGAAGTACCTAGACCCCACACATCAAAAGGAAGTATATCAAGATACCATGGATGTCATTCGAGTTTACAAGGAGAAATATAGTGTCTAAAGGAGTAGTCCAGAGGGAGGAGAAAAGGAGGAAGGTCGAGGTGCCAAAGGATGACCTAGATGAGGTCAAGGAAGTATGTAAAATGCTAAGGCAAGAGAATGTTATTCCCTTGCTAGGAGCATGGTTGAGGGAGAAGGTACCACGCATCGGGAAGAGCACGAGAGATAGATCCTACATGCAAACCTTCCCCCTCACAGCCTTGACTATGACAAGGAGATCACATTAGATGTAGTCGTAGATGGATGGCTCCTTAGTAATATCCTCATTGACACAGGCGCGGAGGTCAATGTTCTCACATTGGATGCTTGACACCAAATGGGGAGACCTGCATTATAGCCATCTTTGAATGTGTTGTATATGGAAAAAAAAATGAAGGCAATGCCCATTGGTGTCTTAAAGGATGTAGCTATCACTATCTAGGGTGCTAAGTTTACTGGGGAATTTGAAGTCTTGGCGCTCACCGAGGCAGAAAATTTCCCAGCACTACTTGGGTGCCCATGGTGTTACAAGAACAATGTTGACCTTTGGTTTAATAAGGGGTACATCAGCTTTGAAAATAAGGAGGAATGGGTTATTATACCCTTGGCTGATGGGAAGTCGACACCCTATATTGAACCTTTGGGGAAGAGGTCTTGGATAGGATATATGTGCGCTCAATTAGGAATCCAGAGATAATCCATCCTACCGATGGAGTTATCCAGTTTGAGGATGCTCAGTCAGTAAGTGACACCACCAGCCTAGCATGTGATAATTGGGTGCATGGGACTTATGAATTGATCAGATGACAGTTGAGAGGATCGGTAACAAAAGTAACAAAGATGCGTATAGTTTGGAACCTAGGAGGAAAAAAATACCTAAGTATTCAGGAGGAGCCTTCCCTGAGATCTTTTTACACGAGATGGGAGCTCAGTGGAAGGAGGAGAATGAACAAAGAGGGATGTTAAGTTATGTCCTGCTCAACTCAACATAGTGGCATGGTGGTGGGCTACACATCAGGAGATCCTTTTGGAATGGTGTGAGGTGAGAATTTCTCTCTCTGTCAAGTTTTCTAGAAGTAACATACCCACCACCATCAAGGACTACCATGGTAAGGAACCCACCTCTTTCCACATCCAAGCTCGTGAGAAGGTCTGGAGAGAAGGTGTGGAAGATTTACCAACATCCCTTTGGCTGCACAAGTTGTATTTTTGTGCGTGTGCATGGTACATACATTCTGAGACATGCCGCCAAATAGGAAATTGGTAAGAGCTAACAGCTGACCTCATTCAAGCATTTGAATATTAAAGTACCAAGCCATCAGTTGATAAGGCATTACAGGTTGTTAAGTGCCTTACCATGGGGGATAGTGCCATGGTAGAAGATAGGCTATTGGAACTGCTAGGTGGACCAAGTTTGAGACGCACTTTGAAGAAGAAGTAGAAGAAGCATAAGAGATACAACTTGAGCGTGCATGCTTGGAAAAGGAGAGAGGGAAATTAGTATATGTTATTGATGGAGAGGAAGCAGAGAGCCTGGATGTTAACCATTTTGTGGGGATGTGCGAGGTAGTGGATAGTGCTTGATGCTTGTGCATGCGCCTACCATGAGCCTTTAAAGACAAAGAAGGTTAACATTAGCTTAGAAGAGGAACCTAAGGAAGCTATCATTGGAGATTACTGGTCGAAGAAGGAAGTCTCTAAGATCATTGATCTTTTGTGTGAATTTGAGGATTTATTCCCATGTGGGTACCATGAGCTCAAAGGCGTCCACTATTCCTTAGGGGAGATGAGGATAAAGTTGAAGGATGGTGCATGCCGGTCAAGAAGAGACCCTACCGGATGAATCCCAATTTACGCGTAAAGGTAAAGGAAGAGATAGAAAAAATGATAGCTTCTGGAATCATTGAAGTTGTGGAAGAATCGAAATGGATAAGTCTGATGGTGATAAGCATCAAGAAGGATGGACGGATTAGGATATGCATGGATTATAGGGAGCTGAATGTAGTTTGTGTCATCGATCCTTTTCCAACCCCCTTCACTGAAGAAATTTTAGAGGGAGTCATTGGGCATGAAATCTATTCCTTTATGGATGGATTTTCGGGTACCACCAAGTCTGGATTGCAAAGGAGGACCAGGAGAAGACAAATTTTGCCACTGAATGGGGAAGTTTTGCATACATGGTCATGCCCTTTGGGTTGAAGAATGTGCCTACTATTTTTCACGCATAGTGGTTCAGGCGTTCCAGGACTTCATCCATAAATTTCTTCAGGTTTATCTAGATGATTGGATAGTGTATGGGCTAGTGAAAGACCACTGTGATAATTTGAGGCTGATGTTTGAGAGGTGTCGAAGTTAAGGATATCCCTCAACATTAAAAAGTGTTTCTTTGCTACACCCTTTGGGACATTACTTGGGGCATATCATATGTAAGGAGGGCTTACTAGTAGATCCTACCAAAGTTGTAGTTATTATGGGATTGGGGGAGCCTACTAGCCAGAGTGTAGTGCAAAGATTTCTTGGGCATATATGTTATAACAAGAAATTCATCAGGGAGTATGCCAAGATAGCCGCGCCTCTACAAGAATTGCTCAGACATAAAAGTGCCTTCCATTGGGGAGAGGTGCAACAAAAGGTGTTTGACATATTAAAGGATAGGCTTGTCACCGTACCTATATTACATTTTCCCTCTTGGGACAAGCCCTTCCATGTTCATGTAGATGCCTCAGAACCATGATTGGAGGCGGTGCTTGATCAGCTAGGTGAAAGAATTATTGATCATCCTCTATGTTTTGCAAGCAGGAAGTTGACGCCAACATAGCATAATTACACCACGACTGAGTGGAAGAATTGTCAATTATCTATGCACTTTTTAAGTTCATACAAAGTATCTCACCGGCAACACCCTTTGTTTCACACCACCACATGACGTTAAATTACTTAGTGAACAAGCCCATTCTATAAGGGCACATATGTCGGTGGGTGCTATTATTTCAAGAGTTTGAGTTTACGTGAGTTGTGAAGCATGAAAAGAGTAATTGTGAACTGATCATCTTTAAAGAATTGATTCAGGGGAGGATGTGTTGAGTATTGTGGTATTCCTAAAGGAAAGTGTGGCACCATAAGGGATGAAGGAATTAGAAAGAAAACAACTAGCCATACGTGCCGCACCCTACATGTTAATAAGTGGGGACTTATACAAGTTAGGGCGTGATGACTTTTACATGGTGTGTGTACTAGAGCATGATTGCCTCGCCATCATAGAGGAAGCACATGGAGGAAGCGCAGTGGACATTATGTAGGTAACACCACCTTGCACATAAAATTTTAATGGCAGGATTATGGTGGGAAACTCTGTATAAGGATTGTAAAGACTATTGTAAGGCGTGTGACCATTGCCAACACATTGGTAAACTAGGAAGGAGAGATGAAATGCCTTTGCACCCTATCCCTAGTGCTAAACCTTTTGATAAATAGGCAATAGACTTCATAGGCCTATTGTACCAGCGGTCGTAGGGACTCGGATCACGCTATGTAATCACTTGCATGGATTATTTAACAAGCTAGGCAGAGGCAGTCCCAACTAAGGACTACACAACAGCCACAGTGGTAAGATTTTTATGGGAGAACATTATCACAAGGTATGAATATCCTTTAAGTTTAACCAAAGGATAGGGGAGCATTTTTGAATGAGACCGTGAGGATCCTGTTAGTAGAGTTCATTGTAGCTCATCACAAGACCACCCCTTATCACCCACAAGCAAATGGAACTGTGAAAGCATTTAACAAAATCTTGAGTCATACCACGACCAAGATTTTTGATGTCGGAAGACAATATTGAGATGACAAGGTATCAACCGTATTATGGGCTTACAAGACAACTTATAAAAGGCTGAACAAAGCCACACTGTTTCAATTGGTGTTTGGCATAGAAGCCATTCTACCAGTTGAATTCATGTTACCTTCTCTCGCGAATAACGCACGCAGAGGGGCTAGGCGATGAACAAGTGCTGGAAGAAAGAATTGATGAACTGATGAAGCTGGATGAAAGATGATCACTTGCCAGGTGGAACCAAATATTAGAAAAAGCAAACCAAAAAGCATGGCATGATTTCCACATCAGAAACAAGAAGTTTGAGGTTGGGTAGATGGTCTTGCTGTATGATTCTAAGTTTCTGTGCCATCCTGGGAAGTTGAAGGTCCATTGGTTAGGTCCCTATAAAATCTCATACATCCTTGATTCGAGCATGTGCCAATTACAAGCACTGGATGGAAAACAATTTCTGGACACTTCAATGGGAGTAGGCTGAAGCCCTACTATAAATAAGTCTTCTTGGTGTTTGTAAATAAGGCATTTTTTCCAGTTAGTTTAGAATTTCCTTTATGCATTTCTTTTCTTATGTTTCCCTTTTCATGTTGTTGTTTTGTTTTGTACCTTGGGCATTAGTAACCCTTATTACTCTTTGAGGATTTTTGAGTGCGCAGAGGACCGTGCATCATTTTAGTGTGGGGTGGAGTGATGTGAAGGAAAGCATGAGTAAAGTTCCAAGGAAGTTTGTGTTAAAAAGCCCGGTTGAATGGCCCTGTTGAAAGAGGTGCATGGAAAGAAAAGATGGAAAATGATGGTTGGTGTCAAAATAAGGCTACGTTTAGATCCCACGAACAAAGGAAGAAAAAGTGCATAAGCAACACGAGGTAGGCGAGAGCAAAAATAAGGTCAGAAGAAGTGCCTTTGGCACGGTGATGCGCATGCAAGAGTCTGTTGTCTAGATGGATTGGTTGCACGCTAGAAGGTTGGAAGATTATCTGCGTAGGGTCGAGCGTGTGTGAGTTAAAGCACTAAAGTCAGACTTTGTTTGAAAAATCTGTATTAAATGTGAAAAGTATGGTGGTAGGTGAAGTAGCATTTAATGCTTAAAAAGGAAAAACTATAAATAGAGGGTCGAGGCATTTCATTATTCACTTTGCGTATAAGGAGAAAGAAGCATTTTTTTGCATTTTCACAAACTAGGGCTTCCAAAAAAACTGATCCATGTGAAGAAAAATTTGAAGAGATTGAGCATAAGTGACCAGTTTGGATCTGCGAACCAAGAAAAGGGATTTCACAAGCGTAAAAGAGTTGTGAGAAGGTGTCATCTTGTGAAGGGATTATCCCAACTAGGGTTTAAAGAACTAGGGCACGAGTTTAAGGAATTTTCTTCACAAATTTGAGATCTAAGGTGGGAAAGAGTGGAAGAACAGAGTTACAAGAAGTGATTAAAGTAAGAAGAAAACTTAGACAATGGCACCAAGGAAACCAGTTAGCACACCCACGAAGGGCAAGGGCAAGGAAAACAATAGCAAAAATGCATTACCCAGATGGAGTATTGCTAGGGAAGGAGTGGGAGTCTCATCTAAGAAACATGTATGTGAACAACTATAATCATCGTACGAGCAAAATCGAGAAGGAGATGGTGCTGGAGTTATTTAGCCCAACGAATAAAAGGACACCAAAGAGTTTTCCCATTTATAACGATGACGTGAAGGTCAAGTTGGAAAAAGTAGGGTTATTGCAACTCTTTGAGTTGCCTTACTTTGGGAAGCCTAAGCGCCTCTATCAATGGCTGATGTCACGCATGCATGAGGAATACTTCCATTTCACGTAAAATGCACATTACCCCTCAACTCATCTCACATTTCACAGGCCTCATCTGTGAAGGAGACGGTTTGGAAGATGACCTAGGTGATAAAGAGGCAATTAAGGAAACTATCACTACCTATGCATACAAAAAGGGTCAAGGTACTATGATATCACAAACATCAAGGACCCGGTAATGAAGATGGCCGCGCATTTAGTGACTAAGTTAAATGGCCAAGAGAGATGGACCCAGGTCAATAAGCCATGGTTACATGTTTGCAAGAAAATCGTAGAAGGCACCATCTACAACTTTTTTGCATTCATCGTAGATGAGATTGTAAGCTGCGTGAAGGAAGGAGATAGGATCTTGTTCGGTAATGTCCTACTGATAATTATTTTTTTAGAGATTGGAGTACTTGATGCATCAAACAAATTCATATGGGAGTACCTAGTGAGGACCCTTCTGCCTATAAAAATATTTGAAAAATACGTATGTGACTCCATGACAACTGTGCACAAGGCACACCTAGAGAAATGGTATACGCACCTGAGGAACACATTTGGGGAAAAATGGAGGATTCCTGAACAATTGCTAGTGGCCACCAAAGGAGAAGTTGAATTTGTTGTGTACTAGCATTTCTACCTGGTAGGTTCAAACTAATGGATGAGACATGGAGCCCATGGTGCAAGCTCCCCTTCGCCTTCATAGCTCAATACTTCCAAGTGGGAGTAAATAGGTTTAAAGAGTCAAAGAAGATGAAATTGGACCTTGGTAATCTGGACCGAGAGCATAGGGAAATGTGCAAAGGGTTGGTCTACCCTAGCAAGTGTGCATACGTGGAGAGGTACGTGTCGCATGAAGTACAAATGACAAAGCCCATGACCTTTCCCATTGCAAGAGGATCTGCGGCACGCGTGTACCTCTGCATAAGACCCAAATTAGAGAAGGGCACATATCTAGAGAACAAGGTGTCTATGCCTGGGGATCCAATTGGCAGGAAGAGACCCATGCCCAAGCAGTGGAAAAGGAGCCAGAGAAGAAAATACCAAGTGTTGTAGAAACACAGGTAATAGGCTCCCATGGGATAAGTGCCAGGATAAGCATGTATTCACGTAAGAAGAGGCCCTTAGTCAAGGAAAAGACTCCAGATCTAGAAAAGCCATCAGACAAGGAGTCCTCGGGAGAAGAAGAAACAAAGTCACCTACATCGGAATCCCCAATTAGGAAGAAGCAGAGGCTAGAGGAGGAGACCACCTCGGAAGAAACTGGAAGTTTGGATAAGCACATAGGTGAAGAAGAAGATAGCGAAGAAGATGTTAGTGGGGAAGACGAGCCTAGAAAAGAACAAGGACCAGCTATTTTCAATGTACATGATTTGGATGAAGAAGGTGGAGAAGAGGAGCAGGGGTTCCTCTTCATGTGGCGCAAGGATAACCAAGAAGGGAGAAGTGCCCAAGACATGAGAAGTGAGGGAGATGGTGCACAGATGTAGAAGACCCCAAGCCTTACAGTGGAACAGAAACCAAGGTGCCAGGGAGAGAAGAAACAAAGGCCATCGAGACCTTGGAGGAGGAGAAGTTGAAGCGTGGTGTTGAGCCAATGTTAAATGAAGAGGATGAGAGCATGGAAAAGGACCATGGCAAGACTGGAGGCCCCGCTTTAACTTTAAGTATTCCTAAGGGCACGTGCACGGGAGGAAGGCATGTTAGGGATGAGAGGCCAAGGATGGGTTATATTGATGACCCCAACAAAGTGTTTTGCACATGGTTCCAAATCATGATTCCAATAGAAGAGCTCATGGAAATGTCATCTTTTGACAAGGAGGTTACATACCCATGGACAAGGAAGATGCTCTCATGGGAAATTGAGTCCCATCTTGATGAGCTGGAATTTGAGGTAAGCCACGGGGTAATAATAACATTGCTAGGGCCAACATAATACAATCCAATGGTGAATGCTCAACAGCTCTCGGATGAACAGCTATGCAACACACTGAACAAGGTCTTCATTGAAATCGAGGCTAGACTCTTCGGGCGGAATGATAGAATCAAAGATTTGGAGGAGGACCTAAAGAAGAAAGAGGAAGAACTAGTTGTAAGGGCCAAGGAGCTTAGTCAAGAGAAACTAATCAGCGCCCAGTTGCAGCATGAGCTAAAAGATGAGAAGGCCAAGGTGTGTGCGGTGTACAAAAAGGTGGAGGCTATTAATAATACTATAGTATTAAAGCATCCAAACCTAGCACCTCCTGCGTAGAAGTATGGATCAGCCTTAGGATGCCTGGAGGATTTAACAAGGGTCCTCACCATGGAGAGGCAGTTGTTAGCCTTGGAATCTATAGAAGAAGTGGCCACGTGCTTAGAGAAAGAAGATAGATTGAAGGTCGTGGCATTCATAGCAAAGTACAACAAGGTTCTTGCTGCTATAAAATTTGCTTCCCAGACTGTTGAGGCCACATATGAAAATTACATGGATAGAGACAAAGTGGCAGACATCTTGGTCACCACTCATGAGGTAGAAATTAAGGAATTCCAAGAAAAGAATAAATGAAATAGGGTGGAAAGAGACAAAACCCTTTCCAAGGTTAAAAAAATTTGAAGCCATTGAAGCCTTAAGGGGTTCAATTAAAAACTAGTTGAAGGAACTGTACCCATAGATTACACGAAGAATGGATGTGCTAGATGATGTAGGCAAGGAATTAGAGAAAATTTCTAACACCATAAACACACAAGGAAACGGGCTAAGATTTGTGGAGGTGAGCACCCTAGTCGGCGACCTCTATCAGAGAGCACGGAATGAAGTTGATGCCTGGAACAAGTTGGAGGCTGACTTGCAAAAGGATTTTCCTAGCCTACTGCAGTGATTCCATCACTTCCCATTCTTTCTTCTTTCTATATTATTTCATCCCCTTATTCTTTTCCCACGGTGTAAGTCTATTGTATTCTTTCTTTTCACTGGAGAGTTACTCCCGCGAACGGAGAATTCCTACAAATATGATTGATGAAGAATGGAATATTCTTGACGAAAGGCTTTTGGATTTATAAGATTGAATCAAAAAGCATTGATGGCTTCCAATATTATAAAAGTGACTTCTACGGTAGGGTTAATGAAATCTCTTGCTAATTTATATGAAAAACCTAGTGCTTCAAATAAAGTTTATTTGATGAAGAAACTATTTAGTTCTAAAATGCATGAACGTAGATCTTCATCTAGTCATTTGAATGATTTCGATCTATTGTAAATTAGTTGAAATCGGTTGATATACCATTTGATGATGAAGCAAAATAATTTTTATTCTTATGTTCTTTGCACGATAGTTGGGATAACTTGGTAATGGTCATTAGTAGAATAACATCCGCTAATAACATTTTGAAGTTTGATGATGTGGTTAGTATAATCTTGAATGAAGAAATTTGCGGAAGAGTACATATGAATCATCATCCGGGAATGATTTGAATGTAGAAAGAAGGGGCGAGATGAAGGAGAGATCTAAGAGTAAGAGTAATGAGAAATCAAAGTCAAGGGATATAGATCTAAATCTAGAGGCAAGGGAATTACCATTGGAAATGTGGAAAGAAAGGACATGCAAAGAAATATTTTTGGTCAAAGGATAAAGAGAACCAACAACTAGAAAAAGGTAAAGAAGCAAATCTTGTTGCAGCAGAGGTAATGCAAGATGTTCTTATTCTTTCTTTAGATAATAGAATTGAATCATGGGTTTTAGATTCAAGAGATTCTTTCCATGCAACCCCTAATAAGGGTTATTTCGAAATTATGTCCAGGAAATTTTGGGCATGTTTATTTGGGTGATGATGAACCTTGCGAGTCTTATTGGTAAAGGGAAAGCTCATCTAAAATTGTAGAATGTAAATACATGGGTATTGAAAGATGCGAGGCATGTGCCAAGCCTCAAGAGGAATCTTACTTTTGTAGGGAAAGTAGGTGAAATTGATTGCGCATGGTTACATTTACATGAGACTCTTGGAAAGTCACCAAGGGTGTTTTTGTTATGGAAAGAGGTAAGAAGGTAGGAACATTATATTTATCTACCCGTGTTATCGATTCTTTTTTTTGCATTATCTACTTCGATGCATGCATGTGTCATAATCGGTTGGGTCATATGATTCAAAAGTGATTACAGATCTTAAAGGCTAAGGGAAAGTTATCGATTTGAAAGATTTAGATCTTGATTTCGTGAGCATTGTGTCTTTGGAAAGCAAAAGAGATCGAGATTTTTCAAAGTTGGGGAAACTAAGAAGAGTAGAAATTTGAGCTTGTAGACTTAGATGTTTGGGGACCAGCTCATGGAGATTCCCGGTGTTATGTTACTTTCATTGATGATTTTACAAGAAAGGTATGGGTTTATTGTATTAAACGTAAATTTGATGTTTTTGATACTTTTAAAAGATGGAAATCCCTTATTGAGAATGAATCAAATTCAAAGTTAAAATGCCTTAGATCTGAAAATGGTGGTGAATACTCAGAGCAAGGATTTTAATGATTATTGTTCGATGAATGGGATGCGTAGAGAAAGGATTGTTATAAAAACATCACAAGAGAATGGTGTTGCGAAAGAATGAACATGTTAATCATGGAACGTGCTAGAAGTATGAGAATACATTCTAGATTACCTTTGCGCTTTGGGTAGAAGTAGTTGATACAACGGTTTATTTGATTAACCATGGGCCTTCAAGTTCACTAGATAGAAGAATACTAGAGGAAGCTTGGACTGAAAAATAGGTAGATCTTTCTTTCCTTAAAGTTTTTGGTTCGAAACTTTTGTGCATATTGATAAGGAAAATAGAAAACGTTGAATGAAAAATCCAAGAGATGGACTTTCACCGGTTATGGATCTAGTGATTTAAGATTCCTTTTTTGGATTTAGAGAATTCTAAAATTATTAGGAGTCGTGATATTGAATGGAATGACAAGAGAATGTACAGGATAAATTTTTGGTACACAAGGAAGAACCAGGTTGAGAAGTTTGTGAATAAAAAGGAACTCTTGGATTTAAAAGTAATACCAATAGGATTAAACAATACTTTGGTGTCGATTGACCCCCGACCAACATCGGTCATCGAATTGGTATCGATTCTGAAGATCCAAACCAACATCGGTGAGCAAAACCAACATCGGTTATAGGTGAAAGGTGTCAATCACTCGAAAAATTTGGATACAAATGTCCAGGAGGTCCGTAATGAGCCTCCAGACCCCAAATGACCGTGAGATGGTCACAAAGAGTAAGTAAACCTCTTGAAAGATTTACACCTATTTTTTTATATATTTTGACTGATAATGGTGACCCAGAAAGTTTTGAAGAAGAAATGCAGGATAAGACCCACATCTAGTGGGAGTATGACATGGATGAGGAGATGGAATCCTTAGAACAAAACTAGACTTGGGATTTGGTTAAGTTGTCAGCAGGTAAGAGGACATTGTAGAACAAGTGGGTTTACAGGATCAAGGAAGAAGAGGGTGGACAAAAAGGTACAAGGAAAGGCTTGTAGTAAAGGGATTTGCACAAAAAGTAGGTATTGAATTTGGTGAAATATTTTCTCTTGTTTTAAAAATGACTTATATTCGTACTGTATTGAGTTTAGTTGTAGTAGAGGATTTTCATTTAGAGAAACTAGATGTGAAGAATATTTTCATTCATGGTGATTTGGATGAAGAGATTTATATGTAGAAGCTGCTTGGGTATGAAGTCAAGGGTAAGGAGAAATTAGTGTGCAGATTGAAAAAGAGCCTATATGGGCTCAAACAAGCTCCAAGGCAATGGTACATGAGGTTTGATAGTTTTATGCATGAGCATGTTACTTGAAATGTGAATCGGACCAAAGAGGTTTATTTTAAGAAGCTTGAAAGTGGGAACTATATTATTTTATTATTGTATGCAGATGATATGATTATTGTAGGATCTAATATGCAGAAATTGGTGAGCTTAAGGGAAAATTATATCACACATTTTCTATGAAGGATTCAGGATCTGTAAAAATAAATCTTGGTATGAAAATACACAGAGACAAAGAACAAGAAATTGTATTTGTCTCAAGAGGATTATATCTACAAGGTGTTAGAAAGGTTCAATATGTAGAATGTAAAACCTATTAGTACATATATGGCTGGACACTTCAAATTGAGTAAAGATAAGTGTCCTTCATCACATGAGGAGGTCAAATACCTGACATGAATGCCATATGCTTCAAAGATTCGGGAGTCTCATGTATGTTATGCTATGGTGAGTAGATATATGGCTAATCTAGGTAAAGAACATTGGAAAGTAGTCTAATGGATACTCATGTATTTGAAAGGGACATCTAGCATGTAATTATGCTATGGAGGTTTAGATATTTCATTATGTGGCTATGTTGATTCAGATATGGCTAGAGATCTAAATGGTAGAAGGAGCACTACTGGATATATTTTCACAGTAGGTGGGATGACAGTTAGCTAGATTTCAAGATTACAGAAGGTCGTGGCTTTGTCTACTATAGAGGCAGAGTATGTGTTAGCTACAAAGGCTAGAAAGGAGATGATATGGATGAGTAGGTTCATGAAAAATTTGGGAAAGGAGAAATATGATTGAAAATTGTTCGGTGATAGTCGAGTGCAATTCCTTTAGAAAAGAACTCAGTGTTTCATTCAAGAATGAAACACATTCAGTTGAGGTATCACTTCATACGGCAAGTATTGGAGGATGGGCAATTGAATCCAGAAAATATTCATACGAGTGAGAACCCTATAGATATGCTAACAAAGCCGATAGCAAAGAATAAGTTGGAGCTACACTCCACTTCATTTGGTCTTCGATTTTAAGACTCGAAGAGGAAGAAACAAAGCTAAGGAAGGATCCAAGAATGACATTGTACATGTATGGTGCAATAATTAATCTAAAAGTGAGAGATTGTTGATTTATGGAGCTCAATTACTTAATATTAACATGCAGTATGAAACTTGCTAGAAAACACAATGAATCGACATCGGTTATGGATGGACTTGCATCGGTCACCTATGACCAAAGATCGCTTAGGAAAGGAGGAATCGACATCGGTTAGGGATAATCGGCGTTAGTTACCTGTGTGTGGGTGTTTTAATTAACTCACGAGAATTATATCTATTTTTAGTATTAAAGCAGATCTATTGATTGTAATTACATGGCTAAGTGCCCTAAGTTTTTATATGCCTATATAAGTATGAAAGATAGGGTTTAGAAGTAATAATTAAGAAGAACTTGCAAAAGTTGATGATTATTGTGAGAATAATTATGAGAGAGATAATTCTTGGAGAAGAAGCAAAAGCTTGAGTGAAAGAAAGTACTGTACATATGAGAGGTGTGGAAGATTGTAGATCTTCAATTGTATATCTTGTGAAAGCTTTGGATAATATATTGGCTTGTTTCTTAATGGACGTAGCCCACACTAGGTGAACCACATTAAATATGGTGTTGATTTATATCTCTTATTTCTTATATTTCTTCTAGTATGATATCCGCTTTTATTTGCATGTATGCTTAGATCTAATATAATATTTGTACAATCAAGCAGTGCTAACCCCAACACTAAGTCCATAACGTACATAAACCCTCTAGATGATGTCTAAAGTATGTCATGTTATGTGTTTCCTCCTCCACTCATGGATGTCCACCTATTTCCACCCATCTCATGTATCTAGCCCTCTCATCCACCATGATACCATTCTCGCTTCTTACGATCGCCGTGGGCACACAATCACTATGTGCTCGTATTCCCAAAGCAGCAAAGAGGTACGCACAACATATGTTGTATTGCCGCATCCTATGGCAGCCAAAACTTCTTATACAAATGCACTAGATATGCGAGGCACTCATGTAAAATAGACTCGATCCTCTATCATATCCCATAAGACTCCCATCAAACCCTCAAGGAAATCGAATGCCCCCGAATCTAGAAGTGCGAACACCCCTCCGATATCATCAACACTTCCAACTGAGTCTCCTGCGAGTGTGCAAGATACATCACTCCATATACAAGGCCGGCACTATGCTCTGTCGGGTCACTTTCCATCTCTCTAAATACTATAATCATCACCTCTAAAGCCTCATTTGCGACACTAAAAATAAACAAGCTCCCCAATAATCGGTAACCATAAAATCCAAGATACATCCTCCAAATATGATCGTCATCTTTCTAGTGGGTAGATGGAATGTGTTGGTCAGTGCATCCCATCTATAGATGAGAGAGACCATAAGAATATGAAACCGTTAGATCCACCCGTATCACCCGATCCTAACCAATCCAACATCTCTCATATGATTCCACTCATCCTCGTGATGTCGGGTCGCATCTACACCAACAATGGTGGAACTCTATCTCGCATCGTCAATTGATGCCATGCCTCCATTCATGTAATTCACCAATGTCAAATACTTACCTATATTATTTCCTTCTTCCCATCCCAAATATACACTTACCTATCTACCTCCTTTCTTACTTATGTCATTGACCTCTCATACCTTCTCTCTCGCCTGCCAAGTACCATTCTTCTATTTGATCACTATGCTTCATGCACTCTTTGACCTAAATTTTCCCTGACGACCCACTTCTCCTTACCTAATTAACCCTACAACTACCCACTTCTACCTTTACCTACCTCTATTTTATCTAGGCTAACCCCATTACCCACTTCTCATTTCTACCCTCTCATTTTTAGCCCATTTAGGCCTCCTAAACCTCACCTAGTAGGCCTTGGTCACTTTTCACAGTGATCGACATCGATCACTTAATGTATACCAGTCACTTATCTCTCCCACCAATGCCGACATGAGAACCGATGTTGGCTGCTTCTAGCTAGTGTTGATCTCTGGTTTGGCCTTAATCCCAAACCCCACGCCCCAAATTCCAAAAAATTGAAAAAAATATTTACTACTCCAAACCCACCTCATCCCCACCCCAATTCATTTATCCATCTAATTAAGCTACATTCCACCCTTCCCCACCCAAAATCATTCATTTAAACCAAATTTTAACCCCGTTTCTCCAATTTAACTTCAAAATTTAATCAACAACCACTACTAAGGATCGATTTCTACCTCAACATGCTACCTCCTCCTCGTTGGAAGCTATAGTCTCTAAATTGGTGGTCCTCCAATGCCTCCTCATGTCATAGCCATGCCTCAAATTGCGCTCTTAGTCCTCCATCCAATCAAATCACTCTGAATGATCTTGTGGACCCATCCACCTAGCTCCTCCTGCCACTCTGATACCTCCAACATAGCCTAGTATAGAGCCTCGTTCTTTTCTCCACAACAAAATGTTGAACAATATTCTCTATGTCATTTTCTATAAATGGAAAAGTTAAAATGAATCTATAACATACGATTTTTACTTTTTACCCTACCCCGACTTGACCGACGTTGGTTTAGCTTGACCAGTATCGATCATGTGCCCTAGTGTACTGTGTGGTTGGTTTATCTTGACCGACATCGGTTACCCATAATCGATATTAGTTAGCCTATTTTAGTCCTTTACTATTTATAACCATATTTGATTGCCCGAAACCCTTTTCCCCTTATCCACGTTTGCACCCAGCCTTACCACTCAACCTAATTGCCTTATGGCCTACAACCACCACCCTATCAGTTGGGTCATGTTTTTGCCTCTACCTGTGGCCTTACCTACGACCTTGCCAAAATCACCCAACCCAACCTCACCCATTGTGACACTCGAATTCATTTACTCGTTATACCTTATGATGACACTACTCATGTTATTCAGCCTAATGACCTTACCTTGCCTAATGTCATGTTGTTTATCTTGACCAAACCTTTGGTGCTTTGGAACACACCTACTACCCATTCCTACACCTTTCCTAATTGTGTTTTAGGACCGTATCCTATACCTTGGATACTTGAACCACATCAACCTTGTTTGGATAAATTTATCGACCTTTGATGAAGTAGAGTTTGTAATCTCTTCAACCTAGTACCTTATCACATTCTATATGTGTGTGTGCATTCAAATTCCACTACCTATTACCCGAACCGATATCACCTTACCTACGACCCACCTACCCTCATTTTCATCACTTCACCATTTATTAAACCACTCAGTGATTTCATTTAACACCTCATTGTCCTAGTTTCAGGGGGATCACCTCCACCCATACTTGGGGCAACCTAACCTTCACTCATACCTAGGGAAACTATAGACACCAAATTTGGGTCACACTCCCCTTGTTCCCATTTGATTAAACAACATAGCTTATTTACCTAACCATGACCCCTCTCCCCACATTCATATTAATTTAACCCTAACAAGATTAATTTAATTACTTTAATTAAATTAAATTAATCCTCCATATCCACCTCATCAGACTCCTCACCCTAGACCCCATTCCGTGGGAATTTAACTCACAATGACCAAGTCATCACTGCTACTTGTTGAGTCACCACTTGACCTAACTAACTAAGACTTCTTCCTAAACCTAATTGGACTTATTCTATGATCCTCCTACCTTTTCTAATGAGAACTCAACTCTCCTAAGAAGATTCAACTTGGAAAGCACACCAAATCTAGGAAGATCTGCCTATTTTTGGTAAAAAGAACTATTTCACCCTAACCAACATTGGTTTATCCTCGGAAGGTGTTGGGTACCTAACCACCATCAGTTCCTTTATATACAATTTTACAACTCTTCACTCGAGTTGGTCATTCAGTTGTTGGAGTTCTATTGTAATAAAGCTCAAATCTTTAAGCCCTCTACATCCCAATGACAAACACACACAACCAAAGTACAAGAAAAGAAACCGGTTCTCCTTCTAGAGCATTGGAGTATTCACGGAGAACATAGGTTGAATGTCACAACAATGGATCCACTCATCTCTTCACCGATCAAACACTAACCATTTCCATTCATAATATCTGCAAAACACCATGTAAGTACAATGATTTCATTGTCTGTACTTATTCCATTGTAGATCTCTTGCTTCTTTCAATGTTTTCATTCCTTCTGTTACCCATATATCACCCTCTTTCTACTAACCCACTATTCAACCATCCCGAGCCTTTTCACCTCTCCTAACCTCTTTGTCAACATTCCTGAGTCTTCTTAGCCATATTACAACCTTAACTACACCACCCTCACTCTCTATGCAATCACAGAGAGACCAAAAACCCATTTTTAATAGTTATCACTGTTGCCCCTCTTTGATGTCGATTACTTGACTATCATTGGTTTATTCTTTATACCGGCATCGATCACTAGACCGATACCGGTCTCTATGTTATTTTACATTCTTGGACCAAGTAAGCTTACAATTCACCCAAAATATACCCAGACCTTAACCAATCAACTCCGCACCCTTACCAAACCTCTCGACAAACTCATCAGGACATAAACAAACCCTAGTTCTAATTAGATTTAGTGTTACATTTCATATTTAGCATTGAATCTAGTGTATTGTGTGTATGAGAAGCCTAAATCATTACATTACAAGAGCACCTATTTATTCTAGTTTTGTATTCACACTAAATTTTTATTAAAGAGTGGATTGGCGGCCTCTCTAGGAAGTATCGTGCTTCCTAGATCTAGCATACGCTAGGTAGTCCACTATCATATGTTATTTAATAATATTTTTTGGTCTTGCTTTGCATTTATAGGTAGTCCTTCCAATACAAAAAGGAGTTATGTACGACCAATTTGGATAACGTTAACAACGCGCACCTTCTACCTTCCACATTCATTTTATAGGTATTCCTCCTAACCTTTACCTTATCTGTTTTGCTCATACATATGCAATGTGTTGCTGAAACATTTTGATCACCTCCACCCATACTTGGGGTAACCTAACCTTCACTCATACATGGGGCAAAAACCTCCTATTTTTGTCAGCATCGCTTATCAATATAAGCTACATGATAAAAAGGGGAAAATGTAGACACCAAATTTGGGTCACACTCCCCTTGTTCCCCTTTGATTAACCAAATTAAACTATGTACTGTCCCATGACCCCTTGCCCCACATTCATATTAATTTAACCCTCACATTATTAATTTAATTACTTTAATTAAATTAATTTAATCCTCACACATCCACCTCATCAGGTGCCTCACCCTGACCCATTTCAGGGAATTTAACTCACAAAGACCAAGTCATCACTCTCAAAGACCGAGTCATCACTCCCGATATTGAGTCACCACTTGACCTAGCTAAATAAGACTTCTTCCTAAACCTATATGGAATTATTCTATGATCTTCCTACCTTTTCTAATGAGAACCCCACTCTCCTAAGAGGATTAAACTTGAAAAACATGCCGAATCTGGGAAGATCTACCTTTTTTTGTAAAAAGGAGTATTTCACCCTAGCCAACCCCGGTTTATCCTCACCGGTGTTGGTTCTTGAATCAACATCGGTCCTTTATATATAGTTTACCAACTCTTCATTTGATTTGGTCATTCGTTTATTGAGTTATATCACAATCAAGCTCGAATCTTCAAGCCTTCCTACATCCAACAACAAACACACACAACCACAATGCAAGACAAGCAGTTGGTTCTCCTTCTAGAGCATTAGAGTATTCACTAGAGCATGCAGGTTTTACTATCATAACACTGGACCTAGTCATATCTTCACCGATCAACCACCAACCATCTCCATTCACAGGATCTACAAAACACCAAGTAAGTACAATGATTTCATTATCTAGTACTTATTCCATTGTATATCTCTTGCTTCTTTTAGTTTTTTCATTCCTTCTGTTACCCATATATCACCCTCTTCCTATTAACCCACTATTCAAACATCCCGAGCCTTTTCACCTCTCCTAACATCTTTGTCAACATTCCTGAGTCGTCTTAGCCATATTATGACCTTAACTACATTAGCCTCACTCTCTGCGTAATCACGAGATACTAAAAACCCATTTTTAATAGTTTATCAACTATTTCCCCTACGGACATTAGTTACCTAAATGCCATCGGTTTATTCCTATACCGGCATCGGTCATCGACCGATATCGCCCTTTGTGTTATTTTACATTCTCAGACCAACAAGCTTACCCTTCACCCAAAACCTACCCATACCTCAACCAATCAACTCCATACCCTTACCAAACCTCTAACCAACCTTCTTGACCTAAAATTTTTTTGGTGCTAATTAGATTTAGTGTTACACTTCATATTTAACATTGAATCTAGTGTATTGTGTGTGAGAGAGCCTAAATAATTACATTACAATATGACCTATTTATTCCATTTTTGTATTCATATTAAATTGTTATTAAATAGTGGATTGACATCCTCTCTAAGAAGTATCATGCTTCCTAGATATAGCATACGCTAGCGCAGTCCTTTGTCATATGCTATTTAATACTCTTTTATGGTCTTGATTTACATTTACATGTAGTCCTTCTAAAACAAAAAGTGGCTCTCTACAATCAACTTAGATAACGTCAAATACATGTGCATTTTACCCGCACCTTAATTTTACAGTATTCCTCCTAACCTTTACCTTATATGTTTTTCTCATACATACATAACTTATTGGTCAAACAAACCATCCTTACCCAGTCATTCCAATGACCTCCCATGGATGTTAACTCGGTCTCCTAGTGAATTGGAAAATTCAATTCAATCCCCAAGTGATTTTAGGAGTTCTTAAATAATGTTAATTTCGAACAGTGTTGGGAAGGGCTACCACTAGCCTTGCTATGACATGACATGTACAACCCTTTGGAGTGTAAAAAGGAGCCAAATCTAACATGGAGAGGAATTTAGGGTCTAATAACATCATGGAATTGATTTTGGGATATTCGTGAAATATTTGGAGGAGTTGGGACAGATTCATCAAAAGTTGGGTTCACATTGGTCACATTGGGAGTGCAAGCGTTGTCAATCCATTAGACATTGTGTTTTCATACATCAACAAGAATCTTGAACATTTCACTTACGTACGAACCGGAGAAGAATATAGAAAAAGAGAAACAAGAGATGAAGTGGAAATAAGATCTCAAATTGAAGAGATTGAAAGAGCTCAAGCCAAAGTAGATGCAAGAGTAGCAATCAAGTCAGTAGCCTTAGGGAGGTTGGAAGCTAGAATTAGAAATAGATTCGTGGATTCTGATCATGAAGAACATTGGACAAATGTACCATGGGGTGGAAAAATCAGCCCACTTTCCCTTGCACAACCACTCCATGAGCTACCAAAAGGCTCAAGAAAAACTTTCCAAAATTCAGAGGGGATGGTTCTCAAATTCCCATGAATATGTAACAACATTAATCATCGCTTGCAGTGTGTTGGGCATGGAGCATGAAGATGTATCAGTCCATATCTTTGTGGAATCACTTCAAGAAAAAGTTGCCAAATGGTTCTACATGTTATCCCCGAGGTCTATCACCTATTGGGAAGATATAAGAAGTGCATTCAAGAATAGGTTCAAATTTACAGAAGACTATCAGGATCTCTTAGTACATATGGTGCAAATGAAGAAAGATGTTAGAATTTGAGGATTCTAATAAATACGGATTTAATCAACTTACATATTATATAATGTTATAATAAATATTTAAATAAATATTACATCATAACATAAGCAAATAAAGATATACTTACAGAAAATAAATAACATAGGTGATACAATATTTATAGTGGAAAACCCCAATAGGGTAAAAACCACTTTGAAAATAACCTTTTACTTTAGAAAACTTATTTTACATCCAAAGAAGATCAACTCCTCCTTAAAACCCTATTTACCAAGGGTAAAACCAAATCACTTGATTTACACACCTTTGATATATTTCTTGAATATATCAAATGAGGACCTAAAGTTCTTTTTATATAAGGTGATTGGGTATGTCTCCCGACCCACCTTTTCAACCTAAAATAGTTGACACATACACTTAAGTTTATAATATTTAATATTAGAAATATAATCATTTCATGATATTAAATATTTAACCTAAAATATATACCTAGGTTAACATATTTAATGATAGAAATAGAAATATTTCATATTATTAAATATAAACCTATATATTAGTGATGGACCCATATACATTAAGGGTTGGCAGACCACTTAATCATTATGTTCCAACATTCCCCCTTAATGTTAAGTGGGATAACATAACATATGCCAATAGACTACTTGCCCGTGGTACACTACATGATTTACAATCCTTAAACCATAAAGGTTTTAGGCTATCATATCAATTGAAGGAAATATAACACCTTCATCATACTCAATTTACCTTTTGGTACAAAAGGATTTGGAATCTCAAATATCATCCCATGATCAAGGTGGCTAAGTATGATTTGTGTGTTTTACATGTTCTCATAGGTTCTCAAAAAGGTTATTGAACCAAGCATATAGGAGCCTTTTACAACTAAAGACCTCCTTAACAATATGCTTGTATTGGATGTTTACCAGTAAACTCAATAGCACTAAAGATTTTACTTGAATACCACCTTTAAGATCTTTCTACACTTCTTTCTAAAAAGAAGCCGAGGAGGTATACATGCCCGAAGGTCTTTTTACACTTGTCCTGAAGGTCTTTTACAAATTCCCAAAGGTTTTTACAAAAACCAAGTTCCATTAGGAGGTGACATTGTCATGCACACTCCCCCTTAATGGCAACTCCAAAATCTAAGCTTTTCACGAAAGTGACAAAACTTTGCAGCACTCAGGAACTTTGTGAAGATGTTAGCAACCTACTCTTCAGTCAACATGAACTTGAGATTTATCTCATCACTTTGCACCTTCTCACGGGTGAATCATATATGTATCTCAATGTTCTTCATCATCTGATGTTGAACTAGATTCTTAATCAAGAGTAATACAAATCTGACCACCACATAGAAAATAAATACTTCCTTAAACTTCCATGTGTATCTCTACCAACAAATTACTGAACCACATGGCTTCTTTACTTCTTCCATTGTACTTCTCTACCTCAGTAGAAGAAATGGAGACTATTGATTGTATTTGTTGTTCCAAGTAATGATTCCTACACCAAAAAACTTGAACACATATCCAGTATATTTTATAACACAACATCGATATGGTTAGAATCAAAAATTCATAAAAGATAGTATTTTCATTATTATTATAATGCAACCCATAATTGATTGTTCCTTTCAAATATCTAAAAATTCTTTTTGCAAGATTTCAATGATTTCTAAAAAAGGTTCCCACATAAACCTTGAAGTAATTTCTACTATATAGGAAATATTTGATCTAGTTATAGTTATACAAATCAAACTATCAACTAACAAAGGTATATAAAATATGATCAACCTTTTCATATGCAGATTTATGATCAATATTTATTCTAACTTCCATTGAAGTAGAAAATGGTTTACAATCAATCATAAGAAACTTTTTCAATACAATGGTTGCATATTGTGTTTTGAAAAATAACAATAGAATGAAATACAATCATATAAAGAACATGATGTGAAAGACCTAACTCATTCATTTCAAAGTACTGCTTCAATTTCTCTTTAATCATATGAACTAAATCAAAATTGTCACAAGTCATAAGAAAATTATTAACATATATACATATAATGATAATATGTGAGGCTTATTTCTTAATGAATATATCATTATTAGAAGAATAATTAACAAAACCTAACAGTTTAAAGAAGGAAAAAAATTCACATACCAAGCTCTAAGAGCTTGTTTTAAACCATACAAGGATTTCTCAACTTACAAACATAGTTTTCTTTACCAGTTTCTTCAAATCCTTTAGGTTGAAAATATAAAGTTCTTCTTTTAAATCTCAATTCAAAAAGAATTTTTCTTATCCATTTGGTGGATTTTCCACCCAAATTGAGCGGCAATTGCAAATAAAGCCCTAATGGTACTCATTTTAGCTACAGGAGAAAATGTCTCAACATAATCAATACCAAGTTTCGAGTGAAACCTCTAGCATCAAGTCTAGTTTAATATTTTTTAATACTACCATCAACATTATATTTTACTTTGTATATCCACCTAGACCTATAATATTTCACGATTGAGGTTCATATAAGGTAATTAATACATGGTACACATGATGGCTTCTAATAATTTTCCTAAGGTTAATAGGATTTGAAATTTCTAACATAGATTGAGCCCAAGTTAATATCTTATCTAGGAAGATAAGAGTTTCGAAACATCTATAACATCAAAACATCATCATGACCATTTACTAAATCAGAATCAAAACCATTATTTATAAGCATTTAATGAAGTAACTTCAAGAGAAAAAGACAACACATGTAAACATTTTACTAGATTATATCTATATAATTCATATAAGCTTTGATAATTAACATGTCATAACCTTTCATGCCATAGTTTTGAATTATTCAAATTCTCGAGATATAAAAAAGATGTAGAAGAGAAATCATCAAAAATATACGACTATTTCTTTGAATTCCTTCATGTATTATACTCTCATTACTATCCTTGATATACCAAGTATCCTTCGTGCATGGATTCTAGTTGTGTCCATACCTCTTTCAGATGTTTGATATTACCAATGTGTAGAAGGTACTCGTCATTCATATTGCACAAAATTATAGAAAGAGCCTCCTACATTCATTGTAAGAATGCATTCATGTTATTTACTGATTGCTTGACGACCGGTGTGGGAGCAACCTCGAGATCCGTAAACAATCATACAAAGTTTCCTTATCATAAATTCTATTTTAACCCAAATGTTGTAGTTGGTTTCATTCAGGATTTGAGTTTTATCAAGACAAAATAGTTGGACGTCATTATTTTCCTAAACCTCGTAAAACACACCCTATTATAATATACAATGTACACAGAGTTAGATACATATTGATCGATAATAAAAACAACACTTTTAATAGAATAAGATGTAAATTTTATAGATCTAAAGAAACTATTTGATCATAACTAATTATGTCATTACAATGCATATTAATTAACCTCCTATGATCAAAATAATAACCCGCAATATAAAGGGCTCTACATTATACCCTAGATTTATATAAAAATATTTTTGACCATATAGAAGTGAAGAAGAGACCCCTAAGAATGCATAACAACATCAATTTTTTTAAAAATATATATAGACAAAGATCCGGCCAACTTAAATTTGATGTCTAAATGACCATCATAATGGCTTATTTTTGGTCTTTCGTGATGGTCATTTGACCGTCAATTTTAACACAATGAAAGTTTCCTAGAACCTACGAGCTTAAATTTGATGTCTAAATGACCGTCATATTGTCTTATGTTTGGTCTACCATGACAGTCATTTGACCGTCAAATTTAATGAAGCCAAAACTTGCTATGTATTTCTAGAATGTGAAATTCCAGAATTTATTCTTCTATATAATATTAGGGAGGTTATATTTTAATACATTATAATAACCTATTATAATTTATAATGTAAAAATATATACACTTTTTTTATTAAAAAGATATATAGTTTATAGAATGTAAATAAAAAACAACATATAGTTCATAAAAATTATAAACTATAGTATTTTTTTATATAAAAAACACATAACCCTTATTAAAGGGGTTTAAAGGACATAGACCAGGTAAAAAAATTACAAAATATTTTATAAAATTCCTACAAGCTAAAAACTTTAAAACTTTTATGTGGCTATAACTACCAATATTTTAATAAATATTTACCACACTTCACGTGGGCCACCAATAAACTAGCCTTTTTTAATTCTTCATTTATACTTGAGAGTTTCACATTTAAACCTGAAATATTATCTCATTTTATTCTCCACTCTCACTCTTATATAAAAGAAAACCTTTAAATAGGTTGATTTATATAGTTTTTATAAACTATAAGATATAAATGAATGGGGCCACCCCCTTACATGGATAATATAAATGGTTAGGGACACATGTTAGGTTTTATTTAATAAACATTAAGATTTAAAAAGTCATCCCTTCATAGCCAAGCAATAAACACGGCCCCCTTTACTTTGAAAAAAAGTAAGCACTTAATTTTTTTTTAAACATATATAAATCAAATCTAATAAAATTTATATTTTAAACGGTTTAAATTAACCATATATAAAAATATAATTCAAACTTAGGTTTGCTTATTTTTTAAAACTATATATGCCTAGATTTATAAGTTAAGTTTAAATGTGATTTTCACGCAGTAAATATTTGAAGCCCCTTTCACCTATGCACATATCAATCTCCAAACAAACATTAATTTCATATAATTTACAAAATGTAAATAAAAGTAAGAATCATATCATATTACATCTCCTCCCAAAAAAATTAGGGATTTAAAATTGAAAAAACCTATAAAATTTACTGAGAGTTTAATTGCACAAATGTAGTGCCAAAATAAATTGGGGAAAAAAAGAAAGGGACCAGATACTTTTAAATACCCTTTCGGGTTGGTTGAATAAACTCGTATAAATTAAATAAATAAAATACAAAACATTTTATCTTAATTTATTTAATTATCTCGCTCTTTACCATGTTAGAATTTGAGGATTCTAATAAATGTGGAATTAATCAACTTAAATATTATATAATGTTATAATAAATATTTAAATAAAGATTATATCATAACACAAACAAATAAAGAAATACTTACGTAAAATAAATAACACAGTTGTGACACATTATTTATTGTGGAAAACTCCAATAGGGTAAAAACCACTTTGAAAGTAACATTTTACTTGAAAAACTTATTTTACATCCAAGAAGATCACCTTCTCCTTAAAACCCTATTTACCAAGAGTAAAACCAAATCACTTGATTTGCACACCTTTGATATATTTCTGAATATATCAAATGAGAACCTAAAGTCCTTTTTATATAAGGTGATCGGGTATGTCTCTCGACCCACCTTTTCAAACTAAAATGGTTGACACATACACTTAGGTTTATAATATTTAATATTAGATAGATAATCATTTCATGATATTAAATATTTAACCTAAAATATATACCTAGGTTAGCATATTTAATAATAGAAATATAAATATTAACTTATATATTAGTGATGGACATATACATTAAGGGTCGGCTGCACCACTTAATCATTATGTTCCAACAGATGCTTCCAAATCAATGTGAAACTTCATCATCAAATATAATATGATGATAATAATAATTCCCCGAAGATTTCATGCCTCCCGAAAATAATTTGAAAAGTCTTCATCGCTGCTTTTCTACCGGAAGTTTGTTTCTTCCCGAAGATCCCAACCTAGAAATCCAAGGGAAGCACATGACTTCACAAATGAGGCGGAAGATGATATGATCTTATCTAGGAAGCTAAAATGCCTAAATGGAAAGTAAAAAGGTTAGAGTTCGTGCCTCGGTTACCACAGCACTCCAATGTTCCATAAAATAGCCAATGACTTAATTGTTGTGAAGAAAAAAGCTGTCTCGTATAAAAATGTGGAACACTCCAAGAAAGCCAAATCCCCCAATAGATCAAGAATTGCTCCACTTCCTTGTCACTCACTCTCGAAGCACCACCGCTAATGTCACTTGCGACACAGAGCTAGAGGATGAAGCAAAGATAAAATAACCTAAAGAATAATAGGTAGTAGATGATGATAACTATCTCGAGGTTGATGGTGATATGAACAATGGCCTAATTGAGTACGTTGATGGAGATGAAGATGATAATGATGAAGAAGCCCCAAGATTCTTATGTGCGTTTTCACTCATGCACAATCCAAGAAAGGAGCCTCATCCTCAACCACTACAAAGAAGGAAGATAAAAAAAGAATATCCACCTACAAAAATTCTTCAAAAAAATCATCAGCAGAGGATCACCGCTACCACCTTTAATGGAGTCGGCTAAAGAAAAACTAGACCCATTGGTTAGCAAGGATCACACTACCACACCAAGTAAGTCTCCTAGTCCTTATCCTAGTCCTAAAGTTTCTAAAAATAATTCTTCTTCAAATGTTATTCCTACAAAATCATCTAAGGTTCCATCAAAATCTACATCCCCATCTCCTTCCAAGAATGTTATCGCCCCAAGAAAATCCAACTCCCAAAGTAGAAAAACCTTTACCACGTAAATTTCTGTTATCCCCATAACCTCAACCTCATCCACCATGAATCCATTTGATTATGTGGAACACACAAGCAAAACCAAAGTCCAAATCACAGAGCTAGAATATTTACGACGTACCTCACTCAATTTGATAGGTTTATTGATGTATTTATGTGGTGGTAAAACTATAGAATCAAATGAAAATTCTAAAGGCCTAATTCCCACACCTTCCAAACCACCTTCACAAAACATGCTAGCCCTCAGTGCCTCTAAAACCAACAAATTTGAGCCTTTTTACTTATCACTTCTCATCGGGGCTTCTAACTCAATAATTGCATCATAGATTATGGAGCCTAAGATAATGTGATGCCAGTCAAAATTACAAATCATCTAAGCCTCACCTTGAACCAAGAAAATGGCTCCTATTATTCAATGGAATCTAAACAAGTGTTGTTGGTGGGAAGGATTAATGATAAACAGGTAGAACTAGCTAATTTTCTAGTGAAGAAGGTGTTTCTCACCATCCTGATGGCAGACATTCCAACATCCTTTAGGATGCCACTGAGCCAAATATTCTGGAAATAGTTTTGTAGAGAGATCAAAATGGATTGGTCATCTACAACTATTCCAATAAAAGGAAAAATGAATAAATTGTTGCCAGTAAGGAAGATGAAGTACACGGTACAAAAATATGATGATCCAAGGGAAAACATTCTATTTCAGGATAGCAAATTAGGAAATTACTTCCTTACATCAAAAAGAGACGAGAATTTTCCACTTCTTATGGAAGAGGAAGAAGATCAAATCTAGATAATGGAATTTGATGGTATTTACTCTAGTGTGGGTTCAGGATTAGGTGTGGTGTTGTGTTCTCCCTCTGGTGAATCATACTCATTTTCCTACAAGATATAGTTTGACAATACAAATAACACGATGGAGTATGAATCTCCCCTTTGGGACTTGGGCATAGAAAAATATATGGGAATCAAGAAGATGAAATTCCAAGGTGATGTAGAGGTGATAGTAAAGCAAGTTCAAAAGCAATATCAGGTGAAAAATCCAAGACTCCGTCATTATAGAAACAGAGTATGGGACTGCATTGAATCTTTTGATGCATTTTCCATCAAGACTATTGCGTGAGAAAAAAATTAAAATATTGATTCCCTTGCAGTTTCATCTTCCCTATTGACACCTCATCCTTCCTTTGGCAAAGAAAAAGTGACCATTGAGATGGTGTTCAGACCTAGTGTGCCTGATAATGTAAATCATTGACAAGTCTTCAACGATGATAATCAGCTCCTGGATTTCCTAGAACAAAGAGACAATTTCAATAATCTCTTCTTTGAAGGAATTGATAATCCACATAGGGAAGTAATAGCTGAAGAGGAGAAATAAGGAATTGAAGGAATTCATGAATAAGGAGTGATCAAATTAAAAGGAAACAAGATTCCCTAAAGACCTAGTCTCTCTTGAAGACCTCTTTAATAAGCATGATAGATTTATTCAAGAGAAAGTGAAGAAATATTATCGATGCCCACTAATTTTGAAAACTAAAACATCGGCACTCTGGAGAACCCAAGAATGGTAAATATTGCAAAGTGTTGTTTTTCAAAGGAAAAAATAAGGTTTGTGTCGTTGCTCAAAAATATTCGATGTTTTGTCCTATTCTTACGATGAGATTAAATCCTTCCAACCAAAGGAAATGCATCACTTAATTCCTTGAAGTTAGATGTCAAGTCATTCAGAAAATACAAAGGACATACAACCCAAAGATAGTGGACACCATCAAGGAGGAAGTAATGAAGATTCTTAATGCAAGGATCATATTTCCCATCCATCATTCCATGTGGGTGGAAAACATTGTGCTAGTGTGGAAGAAGAATGGTGAAATAAGAATATGTGTGGATTTCCGCAACTTGAACTAGGCATCGCTAAAAGATAATTACCCCTCCCCGTCATGGATCACATTTTGCAGATGGTCACCAGATCTGAAATACTCTCATTCCTTGATGTATTCTCGGGATATAACCAAATAAAAGTAGTAGATGAGGATTACACCAATACAACCTTCACAACACCCTAGGGCACTTTTGTATACAACATAATTCCTTTTGGTCTGATCAATGTAGGAGATACGTTTCAAAGGGTGATGGATCTAGAATTCAAATATTTGAATCATTGTATTGTCATATACCTAGATGATCTCATAGTCTTCTAAAAAAAGAGAGGAGACCATATTCACCATTTAGAACAGGTACTCGTAAAATGTAGAAAGAACAACATATCCTTAAACCCAAAAAGTGCATCTTTGAGTTACAAAAGGTAAGCTGCTGGGACACATTGTGAACAAGCATGGAGTGCACATTGATCTAGAAAGAGTGAAGGCCATTCAAGCACTATCTCTTCCCACAAGTAAGAAAGGAGTTCACTCCTTCTTTGGCAAGGTAAAATTTCTTCATCGCTTTGTTCGAGTTCATAGAATTGATGAAGCACATCACCACTATGATGAAACCTCAAGCAAGCTTCAAGTGGAATGATGAGGGAAAAGTAATTTTTGAAGAAATCAATAAATATATTGCCAAATCTCTCTCGACCCTTGTATCTCCAAATTTTAGTAAAGAGTTCATCATGTATTGTTATGCATTGGAACATACTCTCTTTGTTGTCCTTATCTAGAAGAATGATGAAGGTGTGGAAGCACCTATTACTTTCATGATCTCGCCTATCAAAGAAGCGTGAGTTAAAATACAACCAATTGGAGAAACATGCCTATGCAATAGTAAAGACTGTAAAACATTTCAGGTTTTACATACTCAAATCTCATACGGTGGTGATGGTCCCTAGTAGTGAAATCAATTCCACCTTGACACAAAGAAGATCCCGGAGCTAAGAGAGGAAATCGAGTTGCAAAGACTCAAGAGTATGACTTGGAGATCTAACCCTCTAATTTGGTGTGGGGAAATGGTCTGTGTAGATTGATCACCGAAGATGAATCTCTTAAAGCTCAACATGGTGAAGATAATTGTTCTTGCTAAAATTAATTTGAAAATATCCCATAGGTCTTCTCTACAACTACTACTGACGAGTGGTATACGAACATTTTCTATTATCTAGCTTACGAGGAATTCCCCCTCATCTTGATTATAAGCAAATGTGAAAACTCACTCGAGCTGCGGGGCACACCTACATGCTCAAAACAATAAATTATTTCACAAAGTGGGTGGAGGCCATTCCAGTCAATCAAGCTAACACCGAAATGGTATGCAATTTCATCAAAGACAATATTATAGTACATTTTGGAGTTCCACAAAAGATTGTAGTAGACAATGCTACCTATTTTCTTCAAGGGATTTGATTGAGTTTTTCTTCAAGGGAAATGGTTAGATCGAATCAAGTAACACGAAAATCATGACCATTATCTATAAGCTCATGGATGAAAACTAGAGGAATTGGCACAAGAAGTTGTACGATGCACTATGGGGGAAAAGATCACTCAAAAGAAGGCAATAGGTATGTCACCATTCCAGCTGCTATATGGAGTTGAAGTACCAATTACCATTACAATTGAAATGTCAGCTCTCAAATTGCTCTAGGGAATAGAAGATGAACAATATAAGGATTCTATTAACAAAAGGATCATGTTTCTCAAGAAGCTAGAAGAGAATAGACTCCGGTGGTTGAATATATCAGAGAACACCAACTGAAAGTGAAGAAGATCTTCAAAAAAAAGGATAAGTCAAGGGAATTCAAATTTGGGGATCTTGTCCTACTATGGGACAAAAGAAGAGAACCTGTACAGATGAAAATTAACATGTGACCTTCAACCGCACTCGACTCCCCGAGGTCATGCCGAGGCATCCGATGTGGAAAATTTGGACAGCTTAAGTGGTAGTGAATATAATAGTGGGTAAAAAGTATGTGGAAATGATAAGTGAAGGTGGTCAAGGCAATACAATGTTTTTGACTTGCAATCGTGGAATCTGCTCATCAAGCAGAACAAAATCCTCTCTAACCTTGGTGGCTCAAATGGAGAAGTTAGTGAGGATGGCAACACGGAGGCTCCAATCGATTTCAAGCTCCAAAGATATCTTGTCTATTGGTTGTGGAACACGTGGGAAACTGAATGGGGCCTCGTAAATATGTGAAGAAAAGGTCATGAAACGAGCAAGAGTGAAAGGCATGACTCCGTTCATCGCAATGGATGATTAATAGGTTCTATCCAAAATGAGAGGGCCCGATGAGCTTGCTTGTCTAGGACATCTAACTAGCCTAATGATGTTTGGTGGGAGTGGTGATGATCTAAATACTAACACTCTTAATCCAAGATCTATGTCTAATTTTCTCTCGCTTCGATCACTTGAGGAACCATAGGATCAAAACCATAAACTATCTCTCTATTCGTGGCCCTACTATGGCCATGAATGTGATATGAAATCTAAACCCAAGGGAAATCAAGTAATCTACGCACATGAGTGGTCCAATAATCATAAGCATGAGTGTCCATGATGTTTAGCACGTTGAGTTGTTATATCTTCTCGGTGTATCGAAGTCGGAGTTTCGAGGACAATAATACGAAGTCCCATATCTATGTCTCGTGAGCAACTCTAGTCCATTTGGTTATGGAACCAATGGATCACAACCGTAGGTTTTCTATGTTGTGGACCATTGATGGTCATATAAGTGCTCAAGATAATTGATAATTTGGTTATTTTGACCAATACTCAAACGCTTTATCATCTTCAATATTCAATGCATCTAATTTCTTATTGATTATGTGTATGTCCCTAGTTGATTTGAAAACATTATACCTAATTCCTTGATCTATATTTGTTAGTGGTACTGCTAAATTTAGTTGAGGTACTATTGGTTCGAAAACAAAATCTCTAGGTTCTCTGGGTCCTGTGATTGTTATGCATGGAGCTATTGAGATAAATAACAAAGAAAATCATGTAAGAAAAAAAAATTTAAACTATGTTTTTGTTATTTTATGGAATATGAATGAACACAAGTAATAAAACAACTATTCTAGCAAAGAAAATCTTTTTTTATTATTTTCTAGTGTTTTTAAAAAATCTTCTAATCTAATAAATGAATCGAGAACAAGTAATTAACTAGATGTGGTTAAATACTTGTGCAAATGGTGTTAATCTAATCCTTAAAAATTAACTAATTGAAATCTTCCAAATAAAATATTAAACCTTACCTCAAAAACAGAGAATAAATCACAGCCTCAAAGAAGCTATTATTCCCTAGAACTTCCTTGGCAATGTTGAAGAACAAACTCCTAATCTGATTTGATTTACTCGATAATTTGATGATTAAAGCAATGAAAATATTTATCTACTATATTTGACATTGATTTGAAATGGTAAATTCAGAATTGATAACTTGCATGGATGGAGCAAACAACACCTCCAACCTAGATATTGCAAGAACAAAGTGAGAAATTTAGTCGTAGAGTATTGTCCCCTCAATCTTTGTGTCTATGTGATTCCAACAGATGGGAATGCGAAACAGAAGAAGAAGAAGGATGCCGAGAGAAACATCAGCAAGTCACATACACTAAAATGAGGTTAGATATAGCATATATATACATTAAACTAACTCATTTGTACCTATTTGATTAGCGAATTTTGAGCTTTGGACCCATGGTGACCGTTTTCGATGAGGATATAGCTAAAATGTTCTTGACAAGATTGTGATTATGCCTCCACAAGCGGCATAATGAGGGGTTTTTTTAGGATTTCTTGTTTTAAATGAGTCTCTAGGGGCACTTGAGAAATCCATTATTGGGTGTTAGGGGTGAGTGGAAGATTCCATTGAGGAAATTTATCGATACTTGGAGTTCTGATATTGGGGAGGAGGTTGACTCTTGATACAATGGGATCTAGAGATATGATGTCCTTGTGGGCTACCTACATGGGTGATGTCGTATTGTTAGTTGGCTCAAAGAAGGGTATGAAGGTCTGATTGATTTCCACCACTCCTATTCCTACTATCCGCAAGGCCATCATGGGTATTCTAGCTTTGTGGTTGATCGGGGACAAGGGGGAGATACATTGCTATATTGTTGGGCTCCTATTATCACACAGATTGAGGCATATGGCCGTACCTATGTTTGGGGATCGATATCCTTGGGACTACCTACCATGACTTGTATCGAGTGGTTCATTTACAAGGTCAGTCACTCAGCCATCCCACACTCATGATGAGTTGGGTGTATGAGTATATTATCCCCTATCGTAGTAGAGTTCCATTGCATGATCCAGGGCCAACAGAGCTGCCAAATGGATAGGGATGTCAATGCTTAGAGGGACTCACAAGCCAGTGGTTTCATTGACTACTGAATACCTAGTTTCTACTCCTTATCTTGATATGGCATGAGTGTGGGAATAAGACGAGACTACAAAGGTGTGGCTTTGTACTACTACTGTCCGCTTAGTTGACAAGACATGGAAGGTGGAGGTACATCCATTCAGCCGAGTTCCTCAATAGTTTGGTCTTCCTTATATTGATATGATTCCCCCTATGACACCATATATAGGAGTGTCAAGGAGGCCCGAAAGGGCCCTAACGGATATCTTGGGTGGACATTAGTGACTCCAGGAGTTCTTATTGTAGTTAGGAGAGTTATTCATGCTTGATGGGAAGATGGTGCTTCTCGTACACCTTTAATCCAAATTGAGTCCACATCCACTCATGGTATGGAGGAGGATGAGCCTATATATGTGGACTTTGATTTTGAGGAGGATACATGAGATATGACTGGAGAAGAGTCAGGTATTGAGGAGACCGATGATGGATTAGATGATGGGGATTTGGGTGGTAAGACTAGCGGGCGCTTCACATAGAGAAGGAAGAGAGTGACCCTAAGTGGCATGACACCCATTATATGTTGAGAGTGGAGCTAGAGGAGAGGTACGTGGAGAAGGATACCTTAGTCTTAAAGGATCCACTTCCTCTAGATGAGAGAGGAGATGAGGAGTTTGTCATGGGAAAGTGCATAGCTTTAGGAGGAGACGAGGCACACCAGTACCTATAAAGAACAACTCCAATCGTACTAATTTACCCCACTTGGATGCATGGAGATCCAAGTATGTAGATACTCTTTCCTTGACTTTGTTAGATAGAAGTGTTAATCCTACATCTATCATTTCTCATTTTTCTTTTTTTCTTTTTTGGTTTTTGTAATTTTCCAACTCACCGTTGTTTCTTTATTTTGCAAAGATCTTTGTAAGGATGGTGAGATCTTATTCTTCAGGTGTGCATGGAAACCTTTTTGATACCTTTAGGGAAGACATGATTTGATTTAACAAAGGACATTGGGAAACCATTATTAGCCGGAAGACACATTGATGTGTTTGCACCTTTCTGAAGGGAATAGGAGATTGTGACTTCTCTCCGCACTCAGGTTTCTGCATACGAGATAGCTGAGATACTGATGAGGTAGATCCATTCTCGTAGTGAGACCAAACCCAGTGGCTTCCATTATGAGCATTCCTACCATTCAGTGCATTCTCGATGACATAGCCACAATCAAAGTTTTTAAATAGCCGTGCATCGTCTCAGGGATCCCATAGGGATTGATAGGCCATTGTGAATTTTATTGCGTAGTTGTCATTATGTGGGGCATTTATATGATTTTTGTATATTTTAGGCTCATTGTGAGCATTTTGACCACACCTAGTGCATGATGGCATTGTACAAACTTGACTTATTATGATATATATACAAATACCTATTTTTGGTTTGGCTATTCTTTGCATAGAGTTGACTTTCATTTATGGTTTGATTCACATGTGGACTCTAGATGTTTTAGAATATCTAGATTTGTATGCTTTTTAGAATGTATGCAATGGATGACAAATGCTAACAGAATGATTAATTTTTGTTGTTTTGTAGTGACGTTTTGATATGATTATGCAGACACATTGTAATGTTTAAACTTTAGCTTTTCAAGTAAACTTTGGTACTTCATTTTATATTGGCAATACGTGATGAATGATGGTATGATAATAAAATGAACTCACTCTACTTCTAGCTCCATGCAACTAGTTAGATGTGAGGGATCAACACCGAGAGTTAGAAGAGACATGAGTTATATGAGTTTGTTGAATGAGCATGATGAGAGTAAGACAAGGTTTTGACAAAAACCCAATTGAGAACCTACACCCTAGTTCTACACAAGTTTGCTACATAGTTCAAAGTGTAATTTCTTTCCATTTTATCTAGACTTAGATCTGTAGATGGCCACTTGATTGACAAAATCTTGTTTAAGGCTTAAAAATCTCTTGAAACTTTAGACATCTAATTCACTTTGCTAGGATTTATGATTTCAAAGCACCTTTTATTGAATGAATTTCTTTTAATTTATTAATTTATTTACAGAGACCCCCTACACCTTGCCCCATGCTATGAGTAGGAAGCATGGGCTCATCACCAAGGACAAGGCATAAGTGAGTAAGGGCACTCCCCTCCTTTCCCAACCTCACGCCACTAGTAAGAAGCGTGGGTTTCACCGAGGATTGGTAGGGAAAGGAAGTGTGTAAATGAAAATTTTGTATTTGATTTTGACTTGACATATATACTCATTTTTTAAAACTTTAAGTTGTGATTTTGGGAGGGATATTTTTCCCCTAGCCTCAACCCCACACAACTAGTAGAATGTGAGGGCTCCACACCGAGGGTTGAGATAGGTGAGCAAAATAGATCTGGGTAAAATGTTTAGAGTTTTTTGTTTCCAAAGATATGTGTATGGGATAGATATGACACCAAGAAGCTTTTAGAAGAGACTATAGGCAAAGACTCCTAAGCTAGAAGAAAACTAAGAGCAAAACCAAGTATGCAGGCCTTGGTAGGATTAAGGTCAAAACTCTATCTCAACTTGTCAACTGATGAAATGATAAGAAGTATTGATGATAGTATTGTGAGTGTTTGAAGAGTCATGATTTGAAATATTGCCAATGTTTTGAAGAAGTTTTTGAGAGTTACTTGAAAATAAGTTTCTTAACTACAATTTTTACGAATGAGTTTACAAATGGTAATGCAATGCAAATGCAATGGGAAACAAATGAGAATTCTAGTGGGCTATGCATAGTATCTCTTCAGATGAAGAGAATTGATGGATTCTCCAAATTCTTCACCCTCTAAAGTACACAAATGATATGCCCCATTTTTGTAGTCCTCCACGACTCGGTATGGGCCCAACCACTTGGTCCTTGAATTTTCTACCTTCACTAGTTTTCTTGTCTATCCAACTATCAAGCCTCAAGACCAAGTCTCCTTCACAAATTTTACGTTCATGGACTCATTTATTGTATTTCCAAGCCATTTTTTTAGCATATGCTCTATGTCTTTGTTCAACATGGAGTTGAAGCTTCATCAAGACTCTCTAAATATGAGAGTCGTGCTTCGGTATTCTTCTTCACCTAAAATTCCTTGTAAAGAAATACAGAGACTAGGCAACTCGACTTCGAGCGGTAAAACCACTTCTAAGCCAAATACTAAAGAAAATGGAGTTTCCCCCATTGGCATTCTGATCGATGTCTAATAAGCCCATAAAGCTAGAAACAACTTTAGGTGCCAATCTCTTTTATTCTCCTTGATGGTTTTGAGGAGAATGGACTTTAATGTCTTGTTCATGGCCTCATCCTATCCATTGGCTTGAGGATAATATAGGGAAGTCGTGTGATGATTTATCTTGAATTTCTCACACAATTCACGTACTTCCTCATTCTTGAAAGACGTGTCATTATCAGAGATAATGACCTGCGGGACACCATACCTACAAATGATCTGGTTCAAGATAAAATTTACAATAATGGAACCCAGTATGGTGGTAAGAGGCATGACCTCTACCCATTTTTTGAAATACTCTGTGGCCATGATTATAAAATTGTGGCCATCCATCGATGAGGGAGAAAAATTCCCTATCAAGTCCAGACCCCATGTGGAAAAGGGCCATGGTGTTGCGATTGGTTGTAGAGCCTGTGCGGGTATATGAATCTCGTGAGAGAATTCCTGACATTTATGGCACTTGTACATATTCAACTACATCATGCTCTAACATGGGCCAAAAATATCCCATCCATGTATTTTATGAGTGGTAGTGTGGCCTCTAAAATGGCCTCCACACACTCTGATGTGGCACTCATAAATTTTTTTCATATTCTTCTCCATCAACGCATCTAAGTAGCATTTCGTCAAAGGATCTCCAATAGAGAACTTGTTCCATAATCACATATTTAGCGAGCTATGATGTGTACCTATCTCCTTTTTTGAGATGTATCCCCTTTGGGGTATGCCTTGTCTACAATGAGGTTGATTATGTCAGTGTACCAAGGGCATGCAGTGATAGGGGGCTTGGTTTCCACATAGTATATACATTCATCAGAAAATACTAAATCACCAAGTCACCTCCATCCAATGGGTTATCAACTAACCAATCCACATAATAATTTGTCCTTTTACAGACTTTTGATTGATGAAGGTCAACTCGAATTCACCCATTAGTGTTATAAAGCATCCGACCTTTTTAGATAGCGAACCTTGTGTTAGAAAAGTCTGCAAATGATTGGTTTTGACAATCACTCTTGTTTCCTGGTTTAGCATATAATGTCTCAACCATTTTGTTGACAAACACTATAGCTAGGCATTCCTTTTCTACCTGAGTGTAGCATGTCTCGTAGTCAAGTAATGTTTGATTGATAAAATATACTACACGCTGTTCATGCTTATCATCATCTTCTTGAGCTAACATGTAGGCTAGCGAGACATCTCGTGGCCCTTGAATATAGAATGAGGGGCCGGTCTAACTTAGGAGGCATGAGTGTAGGAGGTAAAAGTAAGAATTTTTATGGATTCAAATGCTTCATGACATTCATCCATCCACGTATTACAACAATCCTTTTTCAAAATATTATTTATAGGGTGAATAACAAAGGTTAAATCGGTATAAACCTCCGGATTGCACCAAGTTTCCCAAGAAAATACCTTATGCCAAATTCATTTGATGGTGGGGTCATTTCTAGTACAAGCTCATATTTTTACTAGATCCACATCAATCCCTCATGAAGAGATGATTTACATGAAATTTTCCTCCTGTTACACCAAATACACATTTCTCAGGATTTAGCGTGAACGTCGTATTTGATTAACCAAGAGAATGATGTGAAGCACCTCGGGGTGATCGCATTTTTAGCCTTGGCTAGAAGGTCATCAATGTAAGACTCCATAATCTTGTGAATAAGATCATGGAAAATATATGTCATGGAACATTGGTAAGTTGCACCAACATTCTTTATCCTGAATGGCATGACTGCATAACAATAGGTTCCCCAAGGAGTGATGAAATTTGTCTTTGTCTGATCCTCCTTAGAAATCCTAATTTGGTTGTATCCAAAAACATGTCCATGAGAGATAAAAACTCATAACCAGTTGTTGTGTCAACAATAACATCGATGGAGGGCAATAGAAAATCATCCTTGGGACACACTTTGTTAATGTCCCAAAATTCAATACAGATGCAGATCTTTCCATTATTTTTGAGAATGGGGATGATGTTGGATACCCACTGTGAGTATTCAACCGGTTTGATGAACCCTACTTGCAAGAGTTTCATCACTTCTTCTTTTACCATGAGAGCCACCTTTGGCTTCATAGACCTTGACTTTTTCTTAATCGGTTTAACATCTAACTTGGTGACAAGATTATGGACTGCAACATCAGAGAAATTCCCATCATCTTTGTGTAATTAAACGTGAAGGATTTTGAGTGTTCTTTAAGGATTTGCATGTGTATTTTTATCTCCTCTTATGTTAGAGAAGATCCTAGCTTCAAAATTTTTGGTTCTTCCTTCCATGTCCGATATTTATATCAATTGTCCCTTCAATCAAGGAGGCATTACCCTCCTCAAACTCAGGTGGGGCTGGAGGTAGTTCAAATTCCCCCTCTTCTCCTACCTCATAAATTTCAAGACCTTCCTTAGGGAAGACTCTATCATGGGATTTCCAAAGTAGGAAGAAGAGTGTGGGATAAGAGAAAGGTCAATCTCATGGTGAGTGAGATGTAATTTTGCGTAAGTGTTCAAATACCCAAGAGTTGTTTTATCATTTTCAACGTGGTCTGGGGTGGTAGGCTCATTCTCAACTTCTACATATGTCAACATTGGAGTTTCTAGTATTTTACAAACCAAAGGTTCAGTGCAAACCAAAACCATGAAGCTTGTATCTTCCAACTCACTATTTGGGGTGAAGCGGGAAGCAAAAGTTGCTATAGAATCCATGAGAAGGTTTTGTTCTCATGGAACCACTTCAATCGATATGAAGTCAAAACCTTTGTTAGATTAAGCACTATCATTTTGTAGAGTTATAGATGTTTGGCCCTAGTCTCGTATACTTTAGACACTTGATTTGTGACTAGTTGTGAATCACCTAGCACTCTAATGTTACAAACACCCATCCTTTTGGCTACAATGAGACCAAGAAGAAGGGATTCATACTTAGATCTATTTTTTTGTACACTCAAAGTTTAACTTGAAGGTGAATGACATAACCCTTCCCTTAAGAGAAGTAAGGATCACACCTTCCCCAACATCTAAATGACATTTTTCTCCATCGAAATGGAGATTCCAACAGTTACTCAGGAAGATGGATGTTGGATCATTCTTTGTATCTTCTTCCTTTGCTTTTGTTACCTCTACCATGCAAACTTCATCTACTTGGGAGAGAGTCGAGTCCTAAGGCATGTCCTATGCCCATAGAATCAAATGGAAGGAGAATGGGTAGATCCTTCTCCAACAACTTGACAATATTTTCATGGTTCCTAATGACATATCTCTATGATGATGGTTTCATCCTTGACCATAGGGATGCCCTCGATCAATCCCGTGACTTCTAACTCTGTTATTGTGGAACCAATTTTGTTTCTAGTTTTGAACCAACTAGTTTGTTAAGTTGATTTGTTGGAAGCTCAAACTTAGAATGGACTCTGGTCTCTTCTTCAAATTTTCTAGGTGTATATCAAAGGTTTTTGGTCACCCTACGCTATAAAGACCTTCCCTAAGTGTAGGAATCTTACTTCCTAAAATAATGTGGAGGGAATCACCTTCATGTGATGTATCCATGGATGGTCGAGAATCATATTATAGTTGGTTTCCCAATCTATAATATAGAACTCAATGAGAACTGTCTTGGGTCCTAAGGTAACTGGTAATACTATAGTCCCTATTGAAGTTTCCTTGAGGCTATCATAACCCCTCAACGCATATTTCATGTTGAGGAACAATTTGTTTCTCCATATCCTAGTTTTTGGAGAAAAGTGAAGGGGACTATGTTAATTCTACCCCATCATCAACCATTACATGTTTAACATAGTTATTGTAGATCCATACTTGTAAATGCAAGGTTGGTCACCTCTACGTGTAATTTTGGCATCCGTTGGCATTTTGCTAATGTCGAACACAAATCCAACATCCCTCTCTAGTTTCCTAGGAGGATAGACGTCAAATTCTATGTGGTTTACTTTTTTTCTGAGGGGGAGTAACATTGATCAAATGACCAAGACCCAATGCTTCTAACAAAGTAGCTCTATGAGCAGGGGAGTTCTTTAGCAAATCCAAAAAGGAAATGTGAGAAAAGTTCTTCGTTAAGTCATTGATTAGATCATATGCCCTACCGGATTTACAAGTGTTTGTTGAATGTCATCCGATATCGATGGGTAAATGGGTGTGGTTATGATGAATAATCTTGAGCCCTGTGGTAGCATTTACCTCAGGATCAATTTCTAACTCTACGAGGCCCACAATTTTTTTTTGCTACGAGCATCCAAAGGAGGTGCCACTAGTGGGTTTGACAAAGTTGAAGCTTCATGATCATTGGCCCCCACCAAAGTACCCTTGTTTGAACCATGGGGATCTAGTTTACCATCCTTAGGGCATGTGGGGAGAGGATCATTAAAGATCCTAAGTGGTGTGTTTTGAGGGGAAACTAGCCTACGTACGTGTTTTGTGTTGGTGTTGTCAGATTTTTACAAAAACATATCCACAAAGAGTTATCTCTGGTCTTCTAGAAAATGTTGTAGAAACTTGTTACAATCACAACATGTTCTTGCATCATGCCCCGACCTATGAAAACCACAGTACATATCGGGATTGTAATCTCAAGGTCTTTGGTTTGCATTTTGTTGTGGTCTAAAATTTTGATCGTTGTTCAACTCTTGATTGTTATAATTAAAATTTGGGCCCATTGCCCTTGATTTTTAAATTGGTTTGGGTACCCGCTTGGGTACTGACTAGGGCCTTGGGTCTACACTTTTTTTTGTTGTTTTGGTTGTTGTTGTTGTTGGGGATGGTTAAAGTCCACAACGTTAATCATTGGCATAAAATTGTTGTTTCTTTGGTTATTTCCATTTGTGTTGTTGTTAGTGTTTGTGTTGGGTATGCTAACAACATTGGGTTTCTTTGGCTGATTGGTAACACCGTTAGTTGTAACTCCATGATTCTTGTTGAGGACCTTTGGTCCTTGATTATTGTTCATGTTGTTAGGGTAACTGAGTTACCTTGGTTAGGAGTGACTAACCTCCCATTTTTTCGTAGGTCTTACGACCACTGTCTATGGCTTCTTGATCAATTTGGAGAGCACCCTCTAGTACCTCTTCAGCTCCTTAGTGGGAATTTTTGGACTTCTTCCTTTGTTTCCCTATTAAGGGAGTGAAGAAATAGGTCACAAAGCTTTTTTTATCCATATTGGGAGTGCTAGTCTGAAGAATAGAGGACTTGTCCACCCTTTGATAAAGTGGGCAATTGATTCATTATGCTCTTGTTTTATGTGAAGGAATTATCTGATTCTATGTTCTCAACAATTTATTCATGTCAAAGGCTTTGATAAAATCTGACATGAGTTTCTTGAAAGAGTGTATCGATGCCTCTGTATCCTATAATACCAATCGAGAGTGATACCTTCTAATGTCTTAGGGAAAATCTTCAAATAACCGCATCCCATGGGAGCAACTCTCAAATGGCAGTTGTGTAAGATTTGATGTGTGCATTAGGATCACCCTCCCCTTGAATTTTGGAAGGTATGGAAATGGTCTTGGGAGCATGACACTCCGTATGGAGAAATTGAGAGGCTCCTTGAGATATTTGGAATAAGTTCCCATTGCGTATGACTCAACCATTGATGATCCCAATTGGGGAGGTGGAGGTGGTATCGGTTGTTTAAATGGTGTAACATATACATTTTTGTTGAGGCATAAGTCATCCCTTGTGGCTGACCATATGGACCTGGGTAAGAATACATGTCCCCCTGTGGTGATTTAGAATACATGTGCATGTAAGGGGGTGGATTGTTTTGATACAGATTTTGAGGCATAAATCTAGGGAATGTTGCATTTCCAGATGGCATGGCATTTGAGAAACACTTCACTTGAAAGTGCTTGTGGTGGGTATCCATATGTAGTGGGAGGGGGCATACCCAAGGTTCCCGACCCAATTAAGAGATCCACTGGGGCTAGGAATGCCCATGTAAACCAGAGGATTTTGTGCAGTAGGCACTTTGGCCATAATTCTGTGGATAGAAAGGAATTTTTCCTTGTCTAGTATGTGAAGTCTGAGTGTTTTGAACAAGTTCCAATTCTCTGACTTTTTCTACTAATGCGGAGATGACATCACTTGTTGAAGGGGTGGAATTTTGTTTTGGCGTATGTTGTTGAACCTTTGTAGGTTGCTGAGGAATATGATATCCCACTATGAATTTCTCATTATTTTTCCACCCCTCATTAGCAATGTTTTCCATTGGTGGTGGGGTAGTATTTTTATTTTGAAGCAAGACATCAATATGTCCTTGTGGCCTATCAAGAGGTTGATTCATTATATTTTGGAAGTGTTGTTCACTTCTAGCGTAACACGCCAAATACTCCTCATCTAAAAATGGGAGTTACTCAGATTATATGTTGATGGGTTGTCTGAACAAGAATCAAGGAGATGAGCATGTCTCTCCAGTAAAATGTCATGCTTGAGTACTCAGGTGGTTGTGTTTGTGTGATTTGGTCAACCTCCTCGATCCTTACTGAGGAACCAACATTGGTCCCCTGAGGAGGAGGAGTTTGAATATGGGTGCTCAAATAGTTGTCTTCCCATGTAGAAAGTGAGGGTGATTGTTTTTGTCTACCCATATGATAGTTATAAGCTTTAAGACCCAAAATGGGTCAATCATATCTATCGTATATCCTAACATATTTAGGGGGTATAAAAATACCCACAAAATAATGGGAGAGAGGAAGATGGATGAAGAAAGTGGAAACATTTAGAGACTAGCTCTTCACGTTGGGTTCACCAATTTGTACGATGAAAATCAACACGTGACCTTCAACCACACTCAACTCCCGAGGTCATGCCGAGGCAAGCCAATGTGGAAAATGTTGGATGGTCAAGTGGTAATGAATATAATAGTGGGTGAAAAGTATGTGGAAATGGTAAGTGAAGGTGATCAAGGAAATACGATGTTTTTGAACTTGTAATCATGGAATCTTCTCATCAAGCGCAATGAAATCCTCTCTAACCTAGGTGGCTCAAATGGATAAGTCGGTGAGGATGGAAATACATAGGCTCCAATCGATGTCGAGCTCCGAGATATCATGTCTATTGGTTGTGGAATGTGTGGGAAACTAAATGGGGCCTTGTAAATCTATCCAGAAAAGGTCATGGAATGAGCAAGAGTGAGAGGCGTGATTCCATTCAGCTCTATGGATGATTAATAGGTTTTTTCCAAAATGAGAGGGCCAATGAGCTTGCTCGTTTAGGACGTCTAACTTCCTAATGATGTCTGGTGGGAGTGGTGATGATCTAAATACTAACGCTCTTAATCCAAGATCTATGTCTGATTGGCTCTCGATTCTATTCGGTTGAGGAACCATAGGATCACAACTGTAAACTCTCTCTGGTCATGGCCTTGCTATGGTCATGTAGTGTGATATGAAATCTACGCCCAAGGGCGATCGGGTAATCTGTGCACATGAGCGGTCCAATAATCATAAGCCTGATTGGCCGTGATGTTTAACACATTGAGTTGTTCTATCTTCTCGGTGTATCAAGCTGGAGTTCTAAGGAAAAGAAGATGGAGTCCCATATCTATGTCCATGAGAAACTCTGTCCATTTGGTTGTGGAACTAGTGGATCAAAACCGTAGGTTTTCTTTTGTTGTGGACCATTGATGGTCATATAAGTGCTCAAGATAATCGGTAATTTGGTTTTTTTAACTAATACTTAAACACTTTATCATCTTCAATATTCAATGCATCTAATTTCTATTGATTCTGTGTATGTCCCTAGTTGATTTGAAAATGTTATACCTAAGGCCTTGATCTATATCTGCTAATGGTACCACTAAATTTGGTTGAGGTACTATTGGTTTGAAAAAAAATCTCTAGGTTCTCTGGGTCCTGATGATTGTCATGCATGGAGCTACTGAACTGAATAACAAAGAAAACTATGCAAGAAAAATAAATTTAAACTATGTTTTTGTTATTTTCTAGAATATGAATGAACAAAAGCAATAAAACAACTAATCTAGCAAAGCAAATCTTTTTTTTATTGTTTTCTAGTATTTTTAACAAAGCTTCTAATCTAATAAATGAATCTAGAACAAGCTAATTAACCGGATGTGGCTAAATACTTGTGCAAATGGTGTTAATCTAATCCTAAACAATTAACTAATTGAAATCTTCCAAATAAAATCTTCAACCTTACCTTAGAAATAGAGAATAAATCACAACCTCAAAGAAGCTATTATTCCCTGGAACTTCCCTGACAATATTGAAGAACAAACTCCTAATTTGATCTGATCTATTGATAACTTGATAATTGAAGTAATGAAAGATTTATCTACTGTATTTGATATTGATTTGAAATGATAAATTCAGAATTGATAACTTGCATGGATGAAGCAAACAACACCTCCAACTTGGATATTGTAAGAACAATGACAAATCTGGTTGTAGAGTATTATCCCCTCAATTTATCCCTTCAATATTTGTGTCCACATGAGTCCAACAGATGGGAATGCAAAAACACAAAAGAAGAGGAGGATGCGGGAGTAACAAAAACTTGAATTGGCATACTGGGAAGCAATGCAAGTGGAAGAGAGCAAGCACAATTGAAAAGTGATTGGCTTTGGCAATTTCTAGCAAGAAAGGCAACAACTTTGCAATAGCAAGAATACAAATTTTCTCCAAGTTTTGCTTACACAAAAGCATGGTATTTATAGGAATTTAGTTGGGCAATGGTTGAAGCCATTTGGTAGCTAAAGGAGGACATAAAAAAGTGAAGAGGGAGTTTAAACTATTAACAACCATCAATCACAAATAGAAGTGTAAGAATATATTTCCACAAGGAAATTGGGCCTTGGAATCATCTAAAACAAGCAAAAAATCCGTCTAAAGATGCAAGTTAAGTGAGAGATTTTGCATCAAAATGAGAGAAAACTCTCTGAAAATTCACGCAAAACCACCTGTGTAGGGTGGCGGTTTCAAGACCACTACCCCGCCTGGGTAGTGGTCACAAAACCGCCACCCGAGTAAGGCGACATTTTTGACACTAAAGGTTAAAACTACTCTACAATGTACCAGGAAGCTAGGAAAAAGCATATGAGGGATAAGTAAGGATTTCTATGCTACAAATTGTACCAAAAATAGGTTTTGGATCTCGAACACCATTCGAAAGGATATGAATCATCATTGGGAACTTTTGTAACCGTTTTTTGACAATGTAGCACATGTAAAATTGGGTGCGTATAGAACCCAAAGGTATCCAAGGAAATTTTGATTCATTATCGCCGACCCATTCCATATTCATGAAGATTACATCGAAAATGTAATCCTACTCTCATATCTGGATGGAACAGAATTGCCTCACAAAGGCGAAATATCCTGTCATATCATCAATGAAAGTGGGTTATTCCCTACCTCGCACTATAGGTGATTGTTAGGTTTGTTTCCTTTCTTTGTGTGTGTTTTTTCCTTTTCGTGTGTGTTGCGTGTTTTCTTTTCATTATTTTTGGTGTTTGTGTTCTTCTTGGCCATCTCTTTCTTGTAAGTTGTACATGACTCTGCATGGCCCAATGGATAAGGCACTCGGTCATTATATTGTGTTGAGATTATGGGATCCCACATGCCATGTATTCATGAAACTTAGTCCATTTCATATACCCAAGATAGAGCCAACTTTTTTCATGTAAATGTGTAACAAGAAAATTTACAATTTTCAAGCATGACAACGATACCCATGTATAAAAGTTTTCAAGTTTTACCTTTCCAAAACACCCTAGGTCTACCCATCCTTAGCACCAGCCTTACCCAGTCATTCCAATGACCTCCCAATGGATGTTAACTCAATACCCTAGGTGAATTAGGAAATTCAATTCAATCCCCTAGGTGATTTTAGGAGTTCTTGAAGAATGTTAATTTCGGGAAGTTGGGAAGGGCTACCACTAGCCTTCCTGGGATAGGTGCAACCCCCTGAAGTGGAAAAAGGATAAAAATCCAACATAGAGATGAATTGAGGGTCTAATAGCATCATAGAATTTATTTTGGAAGATTCAGGAAATATTTGGAGGATTTAGGACAGATTCATCAAAAACATGGTACACATGCCTAGGCAGTACACAAGGCCAAAAGAGCTACTGAGCTTTGGGAAGTGATTCTAAGAGCTCTAGAGGGAGTTAGGAGCTAAATAATACATCTATAGAAAGGGAATTCAGATCTCTACAAGATAGTAAAATCATATTTTTCACAACACTTTCACGCAATAGGTTTATATCTAGTTTTTTCCATGCTCAACTAGGGATCTAGAAAAAAATCATATTTTGTAGGGATTAAATGGAGGAATAAATATCTTAGAACCTAACCATTGGATTCAAAATTATTTTTTCAGTTAAGTTCATATAAAAAATTTCCAAACAATTCCATTGGAAGCTTAAAATATCATCATTTTAAGTTTCCCTCAAGGTGAGCTTCCAACAGTTAGTCAAATTTTGAAGAGGACACATGTCAGCTCCAGGATCCTAGTGAATTTTTATGTCCCTTTCATCCCTTAAGAAAATAAATATATGGGACAATAAAATTCACCCAGCCCTACTTTTCCGTCTGGTCACCCATGAAGCCTTCTCGCATCGCTAATTCAGCCACCCTAAGGTTGCTTGTGAGCCTATCCCCTTAATTGTTCGGGATCGTGCCAAATGGTGAAACCTAGCATGATGTGCAAACTGATGACCCTTTCATCCCTTAAGCTTAAGGGACATATGGGACATGAAAATGCACCCAACCCCTTGTTGTCCTAAAGTCACGAATGTGACCCTTTGATTGCAAGTTTCAAGCCCCTAGGAGCTAGTTTGAGCCAAATGCACAACCATCCGATTTTTGACAAGTGTCACAAGGAGGTGCGATGTGTAATTTTATGACCCTTTCATCCCTTAAGAATTAAGAGAAATTAAGGAAATAAAATGCACCCCACCTCTAGTATGCATTTTTAAATTGCTTTAAAGTTGGCACTTACTTTCTTTCCTCTATTTCTTCTCCACAGATTTGCACCCCTTCGGCACTCGTCTATATTGACTGATAGAAATATTTGAAGAGATGAAGAATGGGGAATAAGAATAAAGAAATTCATCTGAAAACCCCCATTTCCGTGAAACGAAGAATTTGATATATCTTGCAAACCAATGCACGAATCAAATAACCATTTTTTCTTCATTCTTCATTTTCAAAGGCCAAAAAAACCTCAGTAATAGATTTATCTTCCATAGCATAGATTTTTCGAAGCGAATAAATATCCCTCTTTGCACAATGAATAAAAAATTCAGATTTCCCATCAAACCGACAATTGGTTTGAAGAGAAAATTCATTGGTGTAATGAGAAAAAAACCCATATAAAAATGTGGCTCCTATTTCATGTAGTTCTCAACTTTATTCTACTTGTGAGTCTCTGACTTTGACCAAGATCCCCTAAGGTTGCCTAAGTACCTTAGCAATAAAATTGTATTATTTGAGCTCTACAGGTAAATAACAAACTCGTGGATCAAGAAAGAGAAACTGATATCATTCCCCATCTCTCTTGGGTGTTCATATGTAATAATGTGAATGATGAATCTCATCTATAGGCCACATTCATGCTTTTGACTATGTATTCCTACATTATCAAGCCCAATTTCAACTTTCGTGATGACCTTAACTCTTTATATATCCCAAACTTGCACTATGATCCTTAAGTCTAAGACTATTGGGCTAATTGTGTTGACAAATTTAAAGCATGGGAGAAGGATCGTATGAGGATGATAGTTGATGAGATGAAGAAGTTATGCTTATTTTAGTATGAAGATATTTTGTGAGATGATGGGACAGAAATGTATGATCCTCAATATGCAGTGATCAAGGTTTCTCCATTGCCTTAAGTCAACTAGCATGTTCACGAGTCAGGGGATATAAAGGAATAAATTGAGAAGGTGGTAAGGAGAATGAGAGATCATTTTCTTAGAAATAAATCCATGATCATCCAATCATGAGGTACTCCCACAAGTAAGAAACAAGCTTCTTAGCACTCATCGTCAAAAGTTGTGGAAGTTACTTCAAGTTTAAGACACTCAAGCAAGTTCAAAACCCAAATCCATAGAATTAGAGAATTATTCTCATGAAAAGTCACCAAAGAGAGCCATGATAGAAGAATTCTTAGCTACAACAATGCAAGGGGAAGACCTAGTTGCAGAAATGCAAGAAGAAGATCTAGTTAAAGAAACAAAAGTAGAGGAAGAGCACGTGGTTCAAAACACAAGCTTTTCAAACGACTACAAGAGGCCTCACTGATTTTCCATACTACTACCTCTCCCATCTAAGATTAAATTCCTCTTCTAGAGCAAGGAATGATTAATGCACCTATCATAGAACCTAAGTCCAATGAAATGTTCCCATGGATGTAGGAAACAATAACAACTAATACTTGTATTGTTTAACAAGTTGGGCCTTGATTTATTAGCAATTGCCTCATTGGATAAGGGAAGGAAAAGGAAGTTCACACACACGGCCTCATGGTTCTACAACAGAGAAACAAGTAATCAATATATTGAAGTAGCCCACCCAAAGGTGATGAAGCAGTGGATAAGATGACCTCAGATGATTATGAAATGATCACAATACAACTAGGGATGGCTACTCATGAAGGGGATTTGCATATGTATCAATAGTCTTCCACTCGCATGGTTGCAAGAAACAAATAATATAAGAAGAAGATCGATGAGCTAAAAGAATAGGTGTAAACCCTTTCATCCTATGTGTAACATCTAGTAGATCCAAATGCCATGGAAATTCCCATTGAAGAAGTTACACCCATCAACAGCTTCAACACAGAATCTATCAAGAAGACACGTGAGCTCACGATGCAGGGGTGAGATAATAATGAATGGAATAGTATAATTTCTAAAAGGGGAATTCGGTACTCTAAGAGGCATTCAAACTCTTCACCTATATGTGTGTAATTGCAAACAGGACATGAGTGCTTAGAGAATATTTGGAAAAAGAAAGTTACCATTGGGATCGTCTGGGTCAAGTGGTGAGTGAAAGTAAGAACACCGGCCCTCAAGAATTGATTAGGAAGAAGGTTTTTGCACCCCTTCTAAAAAATTATCATGAATATGGGAAAGGGCTATAATAATTAGATTTGAAGCAATCTACCGAGCCATTGCTGAGTCGGATGAAAAAGAAGAACAATCATTCAAGTTGCAGGATAACATCAATCACCAAATTTAGAAACTTGGTGTTCTTGTGATGGGAGAAGACATAATTGCCAATGATTTTATTGGTCCATTTGAGTAATATGTTAAGAAATAAGTGAGAAATCCTTTATCCTTCAATAAGGATACCCTGGAGTTCCTCTTAGAGATTCAGGCTGCCATTACACTCATTACAAAGAAACATTCATCTTGGTTTTAAAAGTGTAACGATATCAATGGTGTGTTTGACAGGTGGATAGAGAATCTAAGTTTCATGAGAATTCCTCACACTGATAAATTTGAGCCTACATCTGCTCATTTCAATAAGGAATTTTTAGGAATGAAGATTTTCTCAGTAGCGCAAGGTGAAGACTGGTCAGGAAGCAAGATCAAATCAACTAGAGTGGATCATTATTCTCTCTCTCTCTCTCTCTCTCTCTCTCTAGAAAGATATGTAACATTTAAGTCACCTTGTTTTTATAAAAGGGACTTAAATATTTAATAGGAATATGAACAACCTAAAGTCAATATATGGCATATGAAAAGTCACCTGAAGATGAAGAGTTTCTTCTCTTCTATAAATTGTAATGAACTCCTCATTTGAGGATCTTCTTAGCTTTTGTGAAATTCATGAGAGAGAGATCCTTGTGAAAAGAGCAAAAGGATAGTAAATTCTTCCATTCTCCCCTATTCTCAAATGTCTTCCATTCTCATACTATGTACAATTTCTACTTGAGCATCAATACAAGGAGTTTCTATCCTTTTTTTACTAAGGGATTTATTGATACTTTGTGTTCATTAAATTCTAATTGGTCTTGTTGCTATTTGCAAAATTATTTCTTCTTAATTTTAGTGCATGTGATGAAACTTCTAACTGATGTATGCAAGACTCTGATTTTCTACTTGCAACATTAGTCCTCTTATCTAACATTCTCACTCCCTTTCCTGCTCTCCTAGCAATCCATTACTAACTTTGCACAGGGTCACTAGAGTGTCCCCGTTGGATCCTCTCATTACAAGGCCAACCTAGATAAAAATCACCATTACTCATGCATACATATATGAAAACTAAAAATTCAAGTAGCGGGACTTAGATTCCTATTGTGATGCCCAGTTAAAACAACCCACTTGAGAACCATGAACAACCTAAGTTTAGTTAGGAAATTATGGAAGACTTTTTTTTATTAGGAGTTAACGACCAAAGTCTCAAAGACATTTAAATTCAACTGATAACATTTCCCATTATAATAATTACTAATTCCACATTAAAAACAAACAAGAGCAATAAGTCCATACCTAGCTCAAATCACCCTAGGGATTAATTTAATTACGATTACATTGACATTTTAGCTAAATATTTCCCGATTAGAAATATTAGGGTTAAGGGACCCAAAAAAATTAAATACCCAAGGTATTTAATTCCACAAGATCAAGACAAGAGCAGGTTTAATTGCAGTGAGAAGGGAATACATATTTAAAATCAACAGAGTAAGGTCTCACTTACCCACTCCTAGAACTTGATTAAGAGTGTCTACAACCAGGTTGCTAGGCAACAACTACCACTAACATATTCTAGAACAACTCAAATCCACAAGAACAAAATTCTCTTTTATTAACAATTCACAGAGGTCACAAGGTCCAAAACTTAGGGCTAGAAGTTTCAGTTAGGTTCAGGGAGAAATTTACCCCATACCCACTCTCTAACATGCCCAAAGTTTTAACTAGATTTCTCTCATACTTAGCACTTCCAAAATTTCCCTAAACCATTCCCAATGGATAGGAAATTTTCTCACCTTTCTGGTGATATAAATAAGTCCTCCTAACTCCTTACAGAACTCAAGATATGAGTGGGTAGAGTTTTTAGGTCAAATTTTCCCCTAGGGGGACACATGTCAAGAGGTGGGGAAAGCACCTTCAACGGGTTGGTGGGTCGCAGGGTGGCTTGGGGAATTTTTTCCATCACACGGGCATAAAGGCAAAAGTTATTCCGTGCCTCCACAGTCGTTGGTGGACACGTGTCGAGTCCTGGTGCAAAGTGGGAAAGGGGTGAGGGGTTGGCGGAGCGGTGGAGAAGATTTTCGAATTTCACCGAAGGGAGAACGAAAAGGGAAAAGGGATGTGTGGGTCCACATGCCCGCAAAAGAAGAAAATTCCAAGGCGGGCGGAAAAATGGAGCCACGGGAAACTTTCAAAATTTTCCAAAGGCCAAAACTAAAAGACAAGGGGTCCGCCCTCCCCGCTGCCACCCCAAGGTGCCACGTGGCACATTCTCATTAGCTGCAGCCGGCAGGGCTAACATGAAACTTTTTCCCCAAAATTTTCAAAAGGTTTAAGGGTTGAAAGGAAGTCGTGCCTCCACCATAGCTCCAAGAGGACACGTGGCGTCATCCGATTTATCAGGGTCGGTGGAGGAAAATAGAAAAATTTCCCGAACCAAAATTTTTCCAAAAACTTTTCTAAGGCCAAAATGATGGGAAATTTTTGGGTTGTGGGCCCGCTAGGGAAAATTTTCCCAAATTCTCCCACCAAGGCACAAAAACTTCAAAGTGCCATAACTTGAGCTAAAAGCTCAGTTTTCAGAAATTGAGGACTTTTTGGAAAGCTCTTGATGCCCTCTTTGCACAGGAAGCATAAATTTTACTTTTTGATAAGTTTTAAAGGGTCAATTTTACAAAAAAATCTGCAGGCTTTTAATTGGCAAACTGGCAATTTTCAACTTTTCAATTTGATTAAATTCGGTTTCCTCCTTCACTCAACATGTCAAACAGACATGGAGTATTGATCTAGGGAGGGTTTAGAGTGTTTTTAGAAAGTTAATTTGTTCAATTGATTCAAAATTGTATTTTTCCAACAAGTGACAGAAAACGACTGTTGGAGGGATCGTTTTCAAATTAGCAATGGTTAAGTTGTTTTCTTGAGATTTCTTTGTCAATTTGGGTTCATTTGTGAACCAGCATACTAAATTTTAACATCTCCAAGTTAATTAATGTGTGCAGGTTCGAACTGTTCATTTTTATTAAAATGAATTGCCAGTATAAAGTTTATAACAGTGATCTTTTTCTTTTAAGTTTGTATATCAATTTTATCATTTAAATGTGTATATAGTTTCTAAACTAGTCTATTGCACTTAGTTGTTTCTAACAACTCATTTCCAAATGATATTTTTAAAACCTGATTTCCCAATTTGATATATTTCAAAAGAAGACAAGCAATATAATTCTCTCATGCGTATTTTCTTTCCTTTGCAATTAAACAGAGATTCCATTCACAACAACATCGAAGCAACAACTACATCATTTGCATTTTTAATCCACAACTATATCAACATCATAAAATATTCATTTTCTAGATCTACTCATAATATCCAAAATCACATGTCTGAATAACTTCCATTAAACATCCATGTCAATAGTATATCATCATCCACATATGAGTGTCTCTAATAATCACCATGCATCATATATAATTAGATTCAACAATAATCCAGGATCTGACATCTAACACCATACTAAATCCAAACTATAAGGATGTCCATCATAGAGTCTATAGTATCATGATCAGAATAAAAGTGTCAAAGGAAAGTGGGCACTACATCCCCCTCCCCTTAGACTCGACTTCCTCCTAGAAGTCACAAGAACCGATGTGGAAACAATGCAATAGAGAAAGGATCATGCCCTTTTTTGAATTTCTTTGCTTCAACAAGTGTGGGTCTACAAAACTCTAGTTTGGTCCAATATAATTTAGCAAAAGAAGGGAGATTGCAAGGGATGAGTTCTAAACTTTCAGCATGCAAGGCTACGAACATAAGAATCTAAGGAGTAACTTTACGCTATCAAACAAGATACAACACATAACAATATAACAAGAAGAGTTCCCAAAAGATCATCAAGAGTAACCACCAAGGAAGGGAATTATAGGGAAAATTTCCATAAACTTGAGATGACCACACAGTTTCCCACTGATACACATACCACATTAATAAAAGTTAAGGTTTCTACATGTTTAAGCCATGATTTCAAGGTTCATTGTCCATACAAGGCTAGAAAAATCAACTATGACCAATTTTGCATGAGAAACAAGTCTACACAAGGTCCCACAAATTGAGATCACACAAGATGAGGTTAATCAACAAGGACACCTAAATCAACAAAACATTTACAATCAAGGAACTATTCAAGGAAAGAACTTCTATAACTCGAGAGGGCACAATTAACTTTTCATGGTAATGCAAGCAAAGTCAAGACCACAAGGTTTTCCTATAGTCTGATTTTTACACTTTTGTTTTAAGAATCGAACACACCATACCAACCAAATCTAAAGAAGTCAACCATATATATATATATATATATATATATATATATATATATATATATATATATATATCATATCAATATCAATTCAAGCACCATACATTAAAGCACAATGGGGATTATCTATCTTATTTCCTACTCAAGCTCGGAATAGCCATAAAGAGAGCACAAGGAACACCAAGGACCATTCAAGGTTGCTAGGGAGAAGAGCAAGTAACACGGGGTCCAATCAAATCCAAGGGTGAATAACATCATCTTGCACTTTCCATCCTAATGGGAAAAAGGGCTACAACAACAAGGTGACCCAAGAAAATATGAAGAAAAGAAGACTTCCCAAATTATCTTATATCCTTAACATATGTTGCCTTAAAATTACAACTTAGGTTTCCAAGGACAAGACAACACGCATGGAGGTTGCTTCTCAAACAATAGATAAGTCTCAATCCAAAAGGACCACAACTCACATCCATCAAGCTACGGGACAATAAGGGTGTGATGACCCAAAAATCCCACAAGAAAGGCACATACATCCATGGACAAGAAGTAATAAGCAACTAGAACACATTACTATCCACCGGGTGTTTCACAATTTCAGGTAGGTGACAAAACTACAAGTTCAACTATATATTGCACTCAATACACATAAATTTTACCCATTTTATAAATCAACTTATTAAGTCAAAAGTTATAGCTTTTCTTGATAAGAACATTCCTTTCATGCTTCCTTAGTTACAAACTTCCTTCTATTATGACATCATCAGTTTACGTTATAAAGAGCACCACTAAGGTGGGCATGATGTCTCACCATTCTGTATAGGCAGAGAGAATTTAGTTTACTTGCAAGGAAGGTGGATGGACAAGATTTCCTTCTATTCTTCTACATGGTTTTTATTTCTTCTATTAATCTACCAAGGGTATAACAAGGATCACTTCCTTTTTCTATGCTCCAGTTAAGTTCCAAGGTCAAATCTCCTTAATTATAGTTTTATGGTGTTTTGGTTGAGTCATCTTATCAATCAAATTTTGATGAGAATGATGGTTCAAACACATCACAAAATTACTTTTATGGGAAGGAGATACAAATCAACACACCACATTTTGATTCTAAAGGAACAAGAGACATTCAACATAGAAAACACATTATTAATTTTTCTGTAAGAACTAGGAAACAATGAACCAACATGAATCACACCAAGATTTCAAAATTCACCAAAAATTTCAAGCATCATTAAACATTCTTAGTGGGTCTCCACAAGTTTCATAAGAAATTTTCAAGGAAGGCTCATTAAAGAGGTATAATCTTACTTTTACGAATCTATTAAGGTTTAACAAAAAAAATTTGGTTTAGGATGGTAACATTTTACTCCCTAATAACCAAAGAAGGTTTTCCAATCAATACTCATGTCCCCACAAGATACCACCAGCCAAGCAACCTAGATGACAATGCAACTATACTCCAAGGAACCACATCCACACTAAAAGGCATCAAATGCAATGGGGCAACCAAATAATTTACCAATCATGGACTTTACAGCCAAGAGTTATAGTTTTTTTTTTTTTTAAAGAGGAAGTACAATATAAGCACCACCGAGATTATCTATTAAGATCTACCAAACTAACATTTCTAAGAGAAAGATCCAAAAGACCCAAAGCATCCATAAGTGTTTCCAAGTAACCCAAAGATTAATAGGTCATAGAATGTTATTCATAGTAAAGGAAATTTAAGGTAAGGGTAAAATTATTTATAAGTCAAGAGAGTAAAACAAGTACACTTAAATAAACACACTTCCTGAAAGGCTTAAATCTATCCATAATTACCAAGATGCATACATTCCACGAGTCAAAACTTTCTATGATGCAACCAGGAACCCAAGATACAATTTAACATGCCATCGATGAAAAGTCACTATCAAAACAAACACTTTTCCAGTAACATTTACAGTCAACCAAAGGCAATCCAATCCTAACAAAATCTAAAAGCCCATAAATAAACACTTCTACTCCGACGAGGGTCAAGCTCTTACCAGATTGAAATAGAATCACCACTACCACTTGTTAGACTACCCTCTAGACCACACTACACAACAAACTTTCTTTCTAGCAAGGTCAAGCAACAAAAAGGGTCACTCTAAGACCTTAGACACACTCAAGGTTCCATGCATCCATAACCAAGGCATGACTTTAAGCACCTAAAAGGACATTCAAGACACCCAGGGTGTACCCCCATACAACAATTGTCACCATACATGAAGCATAAAACCAACTCAACAACATGCAAGAAGGAAACCACGTAACATTTAGCCAAGTAGCCAACAACATCATGAGCTCCGAGTCATTAATCAAATAAAGTCCAAGAAATATCGGCAATCAATAAAAGTGGCTAAGTAGCCGCATTGCAAAGTTTGAAAATTCTTGCAAGAATTATAATTAAATAAAAGATCCTCAAAGCTTCTTCAATCCAATCATAAAATAAGATGTTGGTCCTTGATAAAATACACAAGATTACGAATGTAAAACACAAAATTTAACACCACATTCACTCCATAGCCTTTCATGGCTACCAATAGGGGTACTCTACCTCGAGGTTAGTTCCAAGAACACATACACAGGATTGGGTCCTAGACGACACCCAACTTAGTGTCCACCCTCTCATACGGGTAACAACATGGAAAACTAACAACCAAACCCTCTTTCTTAACCACTCAAGGAAGGAATCTCTAAACAACTTCTAATTAGCTCTTCCCACCTAGAACACAACCACTACTATCCAACCACAAGGATCACATCATACAACTCATCATTCCAACAACTCCAATAAGGAAGGGTCTCAACAAAGGGCTTAATGCATCATACAATTAAATCAAGTTTTAGGACTTGTAAAACAACACATTTTCAAAGGGGAACCAAGTTTCCATTATACTAGAAGTTCACAAAATCAATTTAATCTAACATTCTTAGTTACCCCGGTTTAGAAAAAATGTCACTAAGCAAGCACAACAACTCAAACAACTTATTATTATTTTATTATCATTTTAATTCTGGCAGTTCAAATGAATAGAGTAATGTAATATTTCTTCATGCTTATTTCTTTTTTTCAAACAAGTTTGTTTTCTTAGATTCAAAAGTGTGCTAGGTTTACAGTTCATGTCTCAAGTTTTCTAGTGTGCCCAATGGCCCAAGATTTTGAACCACTACTCTGATACCAAGTGTGATGCCCGGTTAAAACAACCCACTTGAGAACCATGAACAACCTAGGTTTAGTTAGAAAATTATGGAATAATTTTTTTTTTTATTAGGAGTTAATGACCAAAGTCTCAAAGACAGTTAAATTCAACTGATAAATTTTCCCATTATAATAATTACTAATTCCACATTAAAAAGCAACAAGAGCAATAAGTCCACACCTAGCTCAAATCTCCCTAGGGATTAATTTAATTACTGATTACATTGACATTTTAGCTAAATATTTCCTGATTAGAAATATTAGGGTTAAGGGACCCAAAACAATTAAATACCCAAGGTATTTAATTCCACAAGATCAAGACAAGAGCAGGGTTTAATTGCAGTGAGAAAGGAATACATATTTAAAATCAACAGAGTAAGGTCTCACTTACCCACTCCCAGAACTTGATTAGGAGTGTCTACAACCAGTTACTAGGCAAAAACTACCACTAATAGATTCCAAAACAACTCAAATCCACAAGAACAAACTTCTCTTTTATTAACAATTCATAGAGGTCACAAGGTCCAAAACTTAGGGCTAGAAGTTTCAGTTAGGTTCAGGGAGTAATTTACCCCCATACCCACTCTCTAACATGCTCATAGTTTCAACTAGATTTCTCTCATACTTAGCGCTTCCAAAATTTCCCTAAACCATTCCCAATGGATAGGAAATTTTCTCACCTTTCCGGTGATATAAAGAAGTCCTCCTAACTCCTTATAGAACTCAAGATATGAGTGGGCGGAGTTTTTAGGTCAAATTTTCCCCAGGGGGACACGTGTCAAGAGGTGGGAAAAGCACCTTCAATAGGTTGGCGGGTCGCGGGGCGGCTTGGGGAATTTTTTCCATCGCGTGGGCATAAAGGAAAAAAAATTTTCTTTTGCACCTCCTCCGCGGTCCTCGTGGACACGTGTCATTCTTGGTGCAAAGCGGGAAAGGAGTGAGGGGTTGGCAGAGTGGCGGAGAAGATTTCCAAATTTCCCGAAGGGAGAACGAAAAGGGAAAAGGGATGCATGGGTCCACGCACCTGCGAAAGAAGAAAATTCCAAGGCAGGGAATGGAAAAATGGAGCCGTGGGGAAACTTTCAAAATTTTCCAAAGGCCAAAAACTGAAAAAGACAAGGGGTCCAAAGGGATCCCTCCCATGCTAAAACCACCCAAAGGTGCCACGTGGCACGTTCTTTAGTCAGCGGGATGACGGGGGCTAACGTGAAAAAATTTTTTCCCAAAATTTTCAAAAGGTCTAAGGGTTGAAAGGAAGCCGTGCCTCCGCCATAGCTCCAAGAGGACACGTGGCACCCTTTGATTTCATGGGTCGGAAAAGGAGAAAATGGAAAATTTTCCCAAACCAAAATTTTTCCAAAACTTTTCTAAGGCCAAAATGACGGGAAATTTTTGGGTTGCGGGCCCACCAAGGAAATTTTTCCAAATTCTCCCGCCAAGGCACAAAAACTTCAAAGTGTCATAACTTGAGTTATAAGCTCAAGAAGCTTTTGGGAAAATGAGGACTTTTGGAAAGCTCTCATGCCCTCTTTGCACAAGAAATATAAATTTTAATTTTGATAAGTTTAAGGGTCAATTTTGAAAAAATCTGATGGTTTTAATTGGAAAACTAGGCAATTTTAACTTTTCAATTTGATTAAATTTGAATTCCTCCTTCACTCAACATTCAAACAGAGACATGGAGTATTGATCTAGGAGGGTTTAGAGTGTTTTTAAAATTTAATTTGTTCAATTGATTCAAAATTGTATTTTTCCAACAAGTGACAAAAATGACTATTCGAGGGATCGTTTTCAAATTAGCAATGGTTAAGTTGTTTTTTCTTGAGATTTATTTATCAATTTGGGTTCATTTGTGAACCATCATCCTAAATTTTAAATTTCCAATCTTTAATTAATGTTATTGCTGCAGTGCAGTTCAAAATTGCTCATTTTTATTAAATTTGAATTGCCATATAAATTTTATAACAGTGATCTTTCTCTTTTAAGTCTGTATATCAATTTTATCATTTAAATGTGTATATAGTTTCTAAACTAGTCTATTGCACTTAGTTGTTTCTAACAACTCATTTCCAAATGAGATTTTTAAAACCTGATTTCCCAATTTGATATATTTCAAAAGAAGACAAGCAATATAATTCTCTCATGCGTATTTTCTTTCCTTTGCAATTAAACAAAGATTCCATTCACAATAGTAATTCAATCACCATTTGATATTCCCATTTCAATTACAACAATGTGAATAAGAGATGAACTTGCAATTCCTTATTGACTTCAAAAAGAGAAACATCTTTACATTCTTTCATTCCTTGAATACAATTAACAAAATTTTCATTTGGTTTCAAATACAGTTTACAAAATATACAACACTCTTCCACATTCCTTTTTCAAAACAGAGAAGAGAATATAACTCTTTACATTTCACATTTCACTTTCAAACTTTCCTCATCAATACAAGCAACTTCTCATTACAATAATTATACAAATCATCCACTTCAAAGTGGGAAGGAATACAATAAACTTTCTCACAAGAAGGGATGTCAAACTATACATTTATTTTTGCTCCAGGACAACAACATGCTCATTTTATTTTTTTTTCTCCAAGTTGATCACAACAAAAGAGGGGGAAAGGCAACACTCTCCACCCAACCAAGACATCCAATGAAAGGAGAATCCTTCCTTCATCATTGGCCCCGAGCCCCAACCAAAGTACAATCAAAGGTGTAATTCAACCATGGAAACAAATGGCTTCCACAACACAACATTCTTTCACATACACATTTCTTTTTTTTTGAAACACACAATGCAACACAAAACAAAACAACAGTTCACAACTGCATTTAAAAACATTTCAAAATAGAACTCAGGCTTGATCATGCAAGCCAAAGGAGCAAGGCCTATGGGGGAAGCTACTTATGCCTCCCAATTGGGAATTGGGCATCCACCAATAACAACCACCAAATAATTCATCACACACATTTCCTTATGCCCCCACAAATCCCTCCTTATGCCCCCACATATTTCCTTATGCCCCCCCCAAAGTAAGAAATGCAAGCTATTTCTTTTCCATGGTGGATCCCAAACCCAAACTCCCTCCACAAAATTATAATGCCCATGGCATTTCCTTATGCCCCCACATGGATTCCCATAGCCTTCTCCTACACCTTCCTAAGGCAGTCTACCCAACCAACCAACAAATAAAACAAAGCATGCATTTTCCACACAACACAACAAGAAAATAATAGAAATAAAAGAGAGTTAAATTCCTACCTTTCCATGGTTATTTGGTCTCCAAACAATAATCTTCAAATGCCAAACACATCCAAAAACAACAAGCTCCCAAGCATGCAAATCTATCTCCAAAACTTTCTTCAAAAACAAGAGCTCCCACAAGAAAATGTGCCCCAAGGAAGAATGCAAAAAGGTTCAACAACCCAAAACAAGAAGAGAGTTTGAAATATATAGAAGAGGGAAAGAAGAGGATGATGTGGATCCATGTAGGATGCCACATCATACATCCTCACATTCAAACACCAAATACAAACTCCAAACTCCAAGGCTCAATAAAGAGGTGGGTGAAAATGACAAGTTACTTTCACACTCAAAAGAGCCCACACCTCAGGGACAACAAATTAAATGAAATGTAAGAGAAGTGTAATCCAAAACAAGCAACATGATGAATAAAATGCATTTAAAAGTCACAAATCACTTCTCCAACCATAAGTATGGTTGGTAACATAAATTTAGAGGCATGGGACAAGTTTTACTTGTCCCACAAGCCTCCAAAACAACTCCCAAGGACAAATTCGAATTTGTCATGGAGGTGGAGTATTTCATAATCCAAAATCTTACTTACACAAGTTCTTACACAACTTACACATCACTTACAAATTAAATACAAATAGCCAACAACTCTAATAATTACTTTCCCATATCCCAATTTAATTTATTTAAATTTTAAACATATGATCTCCTCACATTAATCTATCACAATTAATTTATTAAAAGAAGAGAACACATTACAAATAAAATACATACAACAATAAATAAAAGAAACACATTAATAAAATACACAAACCCATGGTCACATATAAGGAAATCCCCCCCATGGGATCCCCTAACTAAATACAACACACAACACAATAAAACAAGTTGCCATGGTGACCTTGTCGAATTCACCTAGAATTCTATTGTGGTTGGTCTCCAATCCCCGATGTTTGTTGTGATATTTTAAACCTACAAAACACAAATACCTCCTTCGGCCTCATGGCCATATCAGAACATCCAACGTGATATAAAAGAAATCACAAAACCAACTATATAAATGAATCATAACAACATCAAAGCAACAACTACATCATTTGCATTTTTAATCCACAACTATATCAGCATCATAAAATATTCATTTTCTAGATCTACTCATAATATCCAAAATCACATGTCCGAATAACTTCCATTAAACATCCATGTCAATAGTATATCATCATCCACATATGAGTGTCTCTAATAATCACCATGCATCATATATAATCAGATTCAACAATAATCTAGGATCTGACATCTAACACCATACTAAATCTAGTTCCCTAAAAATAGAATTTCACCACTTTAACGCCATTTAATTTGATAAATCGGTCTTAAG